>CM060974.1:43450338-43535338 GCA_030765045.1 Tenodera sinensis
TATAATAAGGAATATTTCGAAATGGTTAATACCACAAACATTTGTATTTACCATTAATTGCCTGTGTCTCTGTCTTTCTGTGCCTTGTGCATGTGTGTGTGCGTGTCTGTGTGTGTGATCGTCTGTCTCGTGGTTTCATGGAATATGAAAGGTATTCATATTAAAGGAGAATATTTTGAAAAACAAAAAAAGTATTTAATCTTTTAACAACTAATACTTGTTTGATTTTCTAAAAATCGTCATTGTCGCCCTCTCACAATCAGCACAACTATATGACACCAGCAGATGCAACAGTACTAACAAAATCCGTTCTGTTCACTTCTGTATACACTGTTATAACGAACCATTTTATTTGAATTTATTTACTGCAGCTATCCTGCACGTTTAGTCGCACAAGTACACACAAAATGCTATACTTTATGTATAAAACCGATCAGCTAGTTACAGATTCAATACATGTCCATATCAGTGCTACCAATATTGCACAACTGGTGTTAAAAATGTTTCTGTAAAAGACGGCTGTGTATGGACGAAAGCCACATGTTTCTTTAGGAAGTACGTGTACAGAAAAAACCAAAAGTGTTGACATATATTTGTTAAATTTACCTTATCAGTTCAGTATACAGAATGTAAGAGGTATAAGTGCGCAGACTTCACGTGATGTCGATTCAAATATGCCGAATAACAAGGTTCAATAACAATTGCATGTATCATGCAAAGTGAAGGATATAATTGAACATTATTGAATACATTATTTCCACAGTCTGACAACAGAGACTAGACTAGACTACCAGATGGCAGGCTGAGAACAGCCCGAGGTGTGTCAAGGGTGTACCTGCCCTTTTAAGGGCTTAACCACTTTATGACGTGATGTGGGGTTTTGCAGGGTGGCGGGTGAAGATTTAGGTAGTAGGTTGTAAGGAGGTAGCAAGAGTTTGCTCCTCAGCGGCTGCTTATTCAGTGTGCAACTTCCGTTGGGCACTGCTGGTGTAGGGGTTCAATATGGAGGTTCGTAAAATTTTGAATTTAGAATCCAAGCTTATCTTGGAGGACTGTCAAGGTTTTCAGCTTTCACTGTTGGTGACAACAGAGCAATACTGAGGACATTAATATTTTGTCTACTAATACGGCGTTCACACCTACGAGGAGCGAAAGCCCTAGGAAGCTGGTTTCGTCACGTTTTTTATCACCAACTGCAAATAACGAGGGAAGGAGAGGTTTTTTTTTTTTTTTTTTTTTTTTTTTTTTTTTTTTTTTTTTTTTTTTTTTTTTTTCCAAGCCTTCCTAGTAGTATTGAAGTTGGTAGTTTTTACTGTCAGCATTCCTGACCTTCCGGTCTACACACACGTCAACGTTGCCAAGCGTATGTTTAACACGCTGGAATCCAATTATTTAATATCTGTTTGTGGTTAAACAACTCATTTTAGTAATAAATTGGGCAGACCTGAATAACATATTTTGTAGCTCTAGTTCTCTATGCTAACTGCAGAAGTAAACGATAAAAGAGACGAATCGGCAATCAAATATTCGACCAATTTTATTTTTTATTTCTATAACCAAGCACTATAGAGGAACTTCGTAGAGGAAGTCGTGTTTCAACTTAACGTCAGGAAGTCGCCGTTAAAGACCACACACTCGTATCCTAACATTTTGTACCTATATGTTATTCCACATATTGTAGAGTAGAGTTGAGTTGCAAATCTCCCAAATACAGTAATGCTGTGAAAAATCATTCTGATTAACATAAAAACTGCTTGTAAAATTGCATTGTGCAGCTATCTGTTAAAAGAAATGTAATTTTTTTATTAAACTACAGACGTCCAATTATAGATACACAGAGTCTTCAAGCAGCATCCTTTGCCACGTTTGCATTTGCCTTCTTCTTCTTCTTCCTCTGACGGCGAATTTTCCCTACACGTTTCCGTCGATTCCTACGTCGTCGTAAACGTTCATAATCTTCCGAGTCAGGGTCTGGATATTCCTCACCACCATCGTCACCACCGTCTTCGGGTGTGTCACCTCCACCACCAGGTACGTCACCACCGCCAGGTATGCCACCTGGTGGTTTAGGAATCGGTTTCATAGGAAATATCATCCACATCCAACAGCCTGCATGTCGGTGGTGCCGATTTTCTGGACTCATGTATCCATGGCGGCCTGTTGTGAAATACATGATATATGAGACAACATAGACAATATGAAGTTAGCATTTAGTTAAATCAGGCTGTTCCAACTTGGGTGTATGCAGTGGAGTACTCATGAATCCCAAGAGAGTGTCTGGGGCATTCAATACAGCTCGGCATTGGGGGCAAGCTTGAATGAAGTGATAGAAGCTGGAGGACTTGTACTATGACTTTCACCTAGTAACATGTTGACTATCACTCTCCCGGGCTGTCAGCACTGTTGCTGCATAGGCCCAGGCAGTTACACTCAGCTGAGCAGAGTTCCAACAACCTCAGTCAAATGATTGTTATTTGCACTTTGGATCATTAAGACTTTACCATGCAATCTATATTATTTTTCAGCTTCACTATCTTTTTGCAACCGACATTATATTTGAATAACTTTTAAATTAAGAACTAATCGTGCCAAGTACAGGATTGGACCTGATGCTGGTATGTGCATGAAAATAACGTTGGTTGGAAATATTTAACCTGAGGATTCTCGTATAATATTACAAACTGCACCTATGTTGTGTGTATGGACTGTTAAGAGGTATCAGTGTAGATATGCTATTGGTAATTGAGGACAGTGTAATGAACAATATTACATCAATATTTTCTTAATTTGCAAACCTACAATGTTGCTTATGAAGAATAGTACGTTTTTGGATTGATTATGTGACTTTGGTGGGTGTAAAGTAAGGAAGACAGATGTAGTCGAGATAAAGAAACACTTTTATTTCCGTAAACAGTAACTTTGTACACTCGTTGCAACAGCCAGAAAGTCTTTACCGATTCACCAACAGCACGACTCCGAATTAGTAACACAAAAACTGTCCCTTCTCACACTTTACCGCTATTTATATCTCCCAGGCACTATTCTGGAAACTTCAAGAAAGTTCAGTTATTATTGCGGTGAAATACAAAGCAGAAAATTCCAGAAGTCTCTATCCCTTTCTCTCTTTCGGCAAGCACCCCAACAATGCGGCCATTCCCTTTCTCTTCCCTTCGGCTCCTTTGTGGTAGTGCCGACAATAATGCGATGGGCGACAATACGTAAACATGCCAATCTCGTGATAACGGATGCTGTGCCGGAACTGAGTTCCAATATTTTCTACAAGGCCAATGACCTCACAATACCTAGGGCGTGGGTCACACATTGAGCTGTGAAGTAATACGGATAGTCTATACGACAGGTGTTGTTCCTTTCGTCCTGTTATTGTTATACCCGCGATTTTTACTTTCTCCACTCCGTATATTAAGTAGAGAAAGTATTGTATTCCACCCAAAAATTCGATGTCAAGATTTCAACGGAAATGTATTGAGGCCTCCTGAACCAAAAAAAAAAAAAAAAAAAAAAAAAAAAAAAAAAAAAAAAAAAAAAAACCATTTTTAGAAAAAGGTCCGTGTGTGTGTTTGTTTGTGTGTGTGTGTGTGTGTGTGTGTGTGTGTGTGTGTCTGCTTGCCTGTCTATCAGTCTGTGGATAGCATAACTCAAATACGAAAATTCGGTTAAAAACCAAAGTTGGTATTTAAGTTAAATGTCTTTCAACGATGACACACGATGATTTTTAATAAAATTCCTCCACCCTAAACTAAAAAAGTTTTCGAAAGTTTCGATTTTCTTGAAAATAGCTAACGATTTTGATTAAAGTGACATATGTTTGAGATATTTTTATGACAAATTAAATGTATATCTTGAATTTTCTGGCTATAGCTCCTGTAGTCGTATTTACTCTGGATGGCTTTTGCATAACTGGTAAACCATTAGAGAGACCAAAAATTAGTATACAAGAATGTACAACTTGCTAAAATACACAATTTATGTGCAAACAAATTTTTCTATAGAGTCAACCGTTTTGGAGATATACCTTGTTATTTGTGTGAGTTTTGGAGAACTTATACTTCTGTCAAATGGAACATCGTTATTCAATTTTTTTATATGTTAACCGTGCAAAGAGAACGGAATTTGAAAGCTTTAAAAGACTTGACTATCGCTCAAAGTCAACTGTAGCCCCATATTCCCCTTGTACCTACACGGAAATAAGCAGTAAGATAATTTCTGCAAATTCTTATCTCAAATAACACGAAGAAGATATAGGAATAAGAGATTGCAAGAATGGTTAGTACAAGAGTAGAGAAAGTAATGTGAGTCAGATTTTTAAAAACAACATTCAAAAGTTCTCCGAGCTATTTGTCATGTAGCTCTCTCTCTTTCTCTCTCTCTTTCTCTCTCTCTCTTTCTCTCTCTCTCTCTCTCTGTCTGTCTCTCTCTCTCCAATAGTTTGTTAATTATTACCATTTAAATATTTTGTGTGCACCCAAAAAGGAATATGACTGAAGAACATTTCCGGAATAGAGTCTTTTACGATCTTAAATTGTCATTGACACCCAAACAATGTGAAGATCGGCTTAGAAATGCATTTGGTAACGAAACTCCATCTAAGGCAGCAATTTATAACTTGTATAGCGAATTCAAAAGAGACTGGTTATTTCATAGTGATGAACTTCGTGAAGGACGCCCAAGAACCTCTGTTACTGATTTAAGTATTGCCACTTCTGGAGTAATGCAGAAGATCGACGAGCGACATTTAGCATTGGTGTGTGTGAAACACAAAACATGTTACATCAACGAACGTGAGAAAAATTTTTTGTCGATGGATTCCACGTAAACAGAATTCCGATCAAAAACAGTAAGTAGATTCAACGGACCTTTTGAACAGAAGTTAAGCCCACAAAGGTCCAACTAACTCGCAGTGCTGATAGGAATATGGTTACTGTTTTTTCTTCTCAAACGTGCCATATTGCTACTATATGATTAGAAGATAAACAAAGCTACCGTTGCTGCCGAATGCTACACAAATGTCTGTTTATCGTAAAGTATTGAATAAATTCATGAAAAACGCCCAAAAGAAAAGTAATTTTACGCCGTAATTAAGTATCGTCGAGTACGGCAAAATTAACAAAGTATCTCTATGCACTGAAGTTCAGGTCCCTCCACCATACAACCCTTTCCTAGAACCTTGTGATTTCTTTACTTCCAAACATTCAACATAAGTCAGTAAACATTATAAAAACCTAATTTCTGAAGTGCCATCATTGCTTCAAGGGATGGTTTCATCGAATAAGAAAGGTATTAGCATTAAATAACAATTTTTTCCAAATAATAATTGTTTGATTTTCTGAAAATCTTCATTATCGACGGGAGCAGTGGATTTCTTTCAAGCCTTACGAGCAATATTCAAGCTGGTAGTTTTTACTGTCAGCATTCCTGACCTTCCACTCTACATACACGCCAACATTGCCAAGCGTATGTTCAAGAATTTAATCCAATAGGCACGCTTAGAGTTGTAAAACTACCGTAGGGTACCATAAGGAGGTGTAAACTATGACAGTTTTCCTAGTAGTATTTGATCAGTTAAAAACCTATCCACATGTTTATGTTACGTGATCATGTTTTAGTAATTACTGCAGAAACTGGAAGCGTTGAACTTTCAACTTTCTCGAAACTGAGAGTGGGCATTTAAAGGGCCGCTTAACCTGCTGAACATGTCTTGAAAATCATTTGAAAGCTCCCTTAAGTATACAACAGTTCAGATCGAAGACAGTGACAGTGATCATGGGTAATGTTACTTTGAACAAAGAAGTACAATTTTTATTTTGATCACAGTGGCCGAAGTCATATTTCGTGATCGTTATGTTTCAATGTCTCATTAAATTTCTTAATTCGTTTTGCCGTGTTTCTTTCCCTACCAATAATACCGATACTACCGGTAATCCTAATATTTACTACGTCATAGGCGCAAGTCTAGACATGCTGGAATCCAATTATTTAATTTCATTTTGTTGTTAAACGACTCATTTTAGTAACAAATTGGGCAGACATGAATAGCCTCTTTTGTAGCTCTACTTCTCTATGCTAACTGCAGATAAAGGAGACAAACTGGCAATCAAAATTCGACCAATTTGACTTTTTATTTCTATAACCATGTACTATAGAGGAAATTGGTAGAGGAAATCTTGTTTCAAGTTAATGTCAGGAAGTCGCCGTTAAAGTCCACACACTCGTATCCTAACATCTTGTATATGTTATTCCATACATTGTATAATAGAGTTGAGTTGCAAATCTCCCAAATACAGTAAATCATTCTAATTAACATAAAAACCGCTTATAAAATTGAATTGTGCAGGTATTTTTTAAAATAAATGTAATATTTTATTAAACTAAAGACACCGGTCCAATGATAGACAGTCTTCAAGCAGCATCCTTTGCCACGTTTGAATTCGCATCCTTCTTCTTCTTCCTCTGACGGCGAATTCTCCCTAGACGTCTCCGTCGATTCCTACGTCGTCGTAAACGTTCATAGTCTTCCGAGTCAGGGTCTGGGTATTCCTCACCACCATCGTCACCACCATCTTCGGGTGTGTCACCTCCACCACCAGGTGGTTTAGGAATTCGTTTCCGACAACCTGCATGTCGGTGGTGCCGATTTTCTGGACTCATATATCCATGGTGGCCTGTTGTGAAATACATGATATATGAGACAACATAGATAATATGGAGTTAGCATTCAATTAAATCAGGCTGTTCCAACTTGGGTGTATGCAGTGGAGTATTCACGACTCCCAAGAGTGTGTCTGCAGCATTCAATACAGCTCGGCATTGGGGGCAAGCTGGCGTCACGGTTGAATGAACTGATAGAAGCTGGAGGACTTGTACTATGACTTTCACCTAGTAACATGTTGACTATTCACGCTCCCCCGCCCCCCCCCCCGCCCCCCCCCCCCCCCGCCGGGTTGTCAGCACTGCTACTGCGCCCGCGCAGGCAGTTGCACTCAGCTGAACGGAGTTGCAACAGCCTCAGTTGTTATTTGTACTTTCTATGATTAAGACTTTTCTACGCAATTTGTAATATTATTTTTCAGCTTCACGATTTTCTTGCAACCTACTATTATATTTGAATAACTCTTAATATTAAGAACTAATCATGTTACTAAAGGATTGGACCTGATGTACGAAAATAACGTTGGTTGGAAATATTTAACCTGCTGTTTCTCGTATATTACAAATTGCAGCTATGTTGTGTGTATAGGCTGTTAAGTGGTATAAGTGTAGTTATCCTATTGGTAATTGAGGACAGCGTAATGAATATACATCAATATTTTCTTCATTTGCGAACTTACAATATTCCTTATTAAGAATAGTACGTTTTTAGATTGATTAATAAGAAGGCGTGACAATCACGAATGCTGCGCCGAAACCGAGTTCCAATATTTTCTGTAAGGCCAATGACCTCACAATACCTAGGCCGTAGATCGCACATTAAGCTGTGAAGCAAAACGGATAGTGTATACGACAGGTGTTGTTCATTTCGCGGCAAGGTACTAACCAACCCGAATATATGCTTCTCTTAATAAGTAAACTTATAAATTAAAGCAAGTATTGATTTAATGTTGTTCATTACTGTCCTCAATTACCAATCAATTTATCTGCACACACTCTTACACTTGTATCATTAGAATACCTGGAGGTCTGGCTCTTGGAGGACCTGGTGGTCCTGATCCTGGTGGTCCTGGTGGCGGCCCTGGTGGTGCTCCTGGTGGTGGTGGCCCTGGTGGTGGTTGTCCCTCGTCTGGCTGGGAGTCATCATCATCAAAGTCATCATCTTCATAGGATTCATAGTCGTCTTCCTCCTCACCATCAGTGTCCGTAGCATTTACTCCAGTGTTGTCTGGATCAGCCTGTCTTTTGATACGATACTGACTGCCTTGCACTACAACAAACAAAACACTGGTGTGGTATAGTCACACAACTTTCTCTAAGTATATATGTATATATTCTAAGTATATATGTATTCTCTAAGTATATGTGTATATTCAGTATGCTACAGAATTCAACCGACAAACCTTCAGAGGTAACAGAGGAGAGTTAGGTGAGGTACCATAATAGGTCTTCGAATTCATCGTTGGTTACGATAGGACAATCATAATGAGCCAGTATAAAACTTCCTGAGTTGCTGATACTTGCAGGTAATCGTAGACATGCTCTCTTTAAACATTCCATGTGTAGGCCTCGGCACACCACTGGGGACCAACAGGACTGGGCTACTTCCCACCACGCGCCGTGGCGGAGACCGGAAAAGATGTTTAAGACCACGCTGCCTCGCGGAACTGCGTGTATGCGTGACTGTTAACAATCAAGGTGGCAGAAACAAACGGTGTCGAGAACGTTCGCAAGACTTTTAACTGAGTCATTTGCGGTACGTGTGTGTGTAGAATTCGAGAAAGGTCCGCATGACGTCATCCCCTGTACACAAGGAGGCCAGAGGAGTGAATTTTAGAGTTGAGTTACAGACATGAGTCGGTCAGTGTGTCAGTGAGTGTGAAACAGCTGTGCGTCGTGATGGATACGTCGGTCGTCATAAGAAGATTCAGCAAGTGTCGCGAGTGATTGTAACATCCTAACTAGTGTATGAGAGACAGAGGAAGTGAAGAAAGACACTAAAAGGATTGAGCAAGGTTATAAGAAGTAAAACTTGTGAGTTCCGATAGCCTGATCGACTGTCGACGATGAGAACAAAGCTATGTATTTGCGATAAAATGTTAAAAGACAATAAAGTGATACAAAAATAACTGGATGGACTATGTTGTCTTTCTCACAATACGTTCCTAAACTTTGAAAGAAATGCGAGAAATTAAAGTTGGATTAATTCAAAGAAATGCACAGTTCAGCTGATTGGGAATAGAAAAAGGTTTTGCTTGTACAAGGTTTGAAACCAGCATCACTAAACTGACAGCCAAGCTTGCTAATGGCTGCACTTTAACTAGTAGCTGTTATTCTCTCTGATAGATATTCTCCATGTGGGCTGGAGGTATCAGCTGGCCCTTGCTAATGGAGTATTTCTCCAGAGAAAGCAAAGTTTATACCTTTCAAAATACAGCAAAGACAGCCATGTTTGTGCTTGTTGCACAGAAACTAATGATTTTATAATGGAAATTATTAATTATTAATTATTTTTCGTATTATGTCTATTTAATTGCATTTATTAATACGAATATTCAGATTAAAAGCAATGAACCTAACTTCACAGATTATAGGTGTTCCAATATCACCAGGGTTGCCAATATTTAAAAGTAAAATTATTGTACCTGCCACTCAAAATTACAGATTTGGATTCAAAATAATTCAACAATAAATGTATCAGCATAACACTTATGAAAATGGAAGAGTATTGATGTTTGTGGTATCCACTTACAAGATTGATGACTTAAATCAGTACGAACTTTAACATCTTCTCGGTGACTTGCAGATTTTCGGACCGACCACATTCTTTCATAAGCTGAAACGACAGAATAAGTCCATTTACCGCATCTAGCGGCAATCTGTCTCTAATTTTGGCTTTTATTAAACCTAGTTTGGAAAAAAACTCTTTCAGAAGAAGTGTTTCTGTGGGGCAATGAAATCACTGATAATGCAACCTCTGCCAGTTCTTTGAAATCAGTATTTCCATCAAGGTGACACATGTGTTTAACAGCACTCCAGAAACTGTCAGGTTCAGGCATGTTCTTTATTTCACACGGAATATAACTTATTCCCAGTTTTCTCCATTAATCATCAATTTTCTGTACGGTGCCTTCTTCATTGAGATTACCAGATCTGGGCACACTGGCAACAAGAGGATAAAGGGTAGAAGGATTAGTAGGACATGAAATGGTTGCCTTAGAGGGGTGGGGATGGGCCATGAGGGCAAAAGGGTGTCGCTATTTGTAATTAATTTCATTTCGCTTGTGTGACAAACCAGTGAAATATTTCGCCGGTATCGAAATTATCATACACCCCCATAATTATCGTACGGGTTGACAATCATGAATACCACCCCTCTCCAAGCCCTAAAGTTGTTGCTTGAACTCTGTAACATTATATACATATAGAGTGCCTAACAGAAGTATAAGAGCACTAGCTTATTTCACTTAAAACATTTCCTGTCTTTCAATTTTGTTACAAATATTGCGGTGGTTTTATGAAAAATAGGTTCGTCTCTTAAGTATCTATTTTTGTAGAGAATATTGTGCTGAACCATTTAGTTTTTGAATAACGAACTAAAGCTTTGTTATTGAAGACATCCAACATTTTATAGCCCTGATTAATTTGTAGACAGTAAACAAACCTAGTAATTGGAAAGTTAATTTTTTCCCAGGTTTGTATAAAGCCAGTGAACGTTTTAGCACACTAAAAAATCTTTAAAATAGCCTTATCACATTTTGTTCCATACGTTTTGAAAATGGAAAATAATTGAACAAATAATGTCAGCCGTTCACGAAAGACTGACTTCATCTCTGACCATGCTTCCGTAGACAAACAAACAGCAATTGGCAGTCCACCTTGCACTCAACAGATAGGACACCACACTTTTGTTTCCTGCGGCATCTCTTGAGCTACAATCAGTTTCGTATCTGTTGAAGTAGGAAGTTTTATGTAACACATAAAGTAACAAAGGGGAAAAAGAGCATCAGAAGCACTAAAGTGGCAGATTACACCACTCTTACAAACTCTTATTCCTAAATCTTCTTCGTGTTAGTTGATATAAATATTTATACAAATTATCTTATTGCTTATTTCCTTGGGGATTTCCAAGGGGAATATTAGTATACAGTAGGCTTTGTGCGATAGTCAAATCTTTTAAAACTTTGAGAGCCCGTTCTCTTTGCACGCTTAACATAAAAAATAAACAACTATGTTCCATTTCACGAAAGTTTTCTGAAAATGACACAAATAACAAGGAATATCTCCGAAATAGTTCACTCTACAAAAAAGTTTGAGACCAATTGTATGTTTTAGCGAGATCTACAATTTTGTATAGTAAGATTTGGTCTATCTCTTACGGTTTACGAGTTATTCAAAAGTCATCCAGGGCAAACAGGACTACATAGGCTATAGCCAGAAAATTCAAAATGTACATTTCATTTGTCATTAAAAATCTTAAACGTGTCATTTTAATCAAGATCGTAGAGCCATTTTCAAAAAAAAAATTGAATTTTCGAAAAATGTTCTGTATGAAGGGTACTTTGTGGTCGGGCTTTTTTGTTTTAAAAAAAAAAACCTTCGTGTCGCATCCTTGAAAGATATTGAACTTGAATAGCAACTTTGTTTTTTCACTGAGTTTTCGTTTTTGAGTTAAGCTGTTCGCAGACTGACAGACACACACAGACACACAGAGCTTTTTTCTAAAAATGCTCTTTTTGTTGGATTCAGGGGGTCTCAAAACATATATTTCCGGTAAAATCTCGGCATCGAATTTTTGGGTGAAATACAATACTTCCGCTACTTACCAGTAGAGAAAGTAAAAATCAAGAAGAAGGTTTGACTGATAACCCACGCAGCGGCCGGCCCTTACTATGTCTAAATATATATTTTTTTTAGAGTGAACCATTACGGAGATATTCCCTGTTGTTTGTGTCAGTTTCGAAAAACTTAAAACTTTCATTAGATGAAACATCGTTGTTCATTTTTTTTATTTTATATGTTAAGCGTGCAAAGAGAATGGAATCTCAAAGTTTTAAAATATTTGACTATCGCTCAAAGCCTACTGTATTCTAATATTCCCCTTGCATCTACAAGGAAATAAGCAATAAGATAATTTGTAAAAATGTTTATCTTAACTAATACGAAGAGATAATAGGAATAAGAGTTTATAAAAATGGTTAGTACAAGAGTAGAGAAAGTCATGTGTGTGCAACAGATCAGAGCCGTGCATAGAGAACAGAATCTCAAAGCTTTAAGGGATTTGACTATCGCTCAAAGCCTACTGTATTCCTATAACTCCTTTTATCTACAAGAAAATAAACCATTATATAATTTCTGCAAATGTTTATCTCAACTATCACGAAGAAGATAAAGGAATAAGAGTTTGTAAGAATGGTTAGTGCAAGAGTAGAGAAAGTTATGTGAGTGCAACACTCGCATTTTTATAATAGTAACAAATATATATTTGTTTTTCTCTTAATTGCACTATCTTTATCCCATAAAACGCTGTTAAGTTTGATATTGCTGGCCTTCTTGTGTTGATTCTGCCATTTATATCATCTTCATGGTTACCAACTTTCGTTATTTTGAATCCTAAATATGTACATTCGTTGCAATGTTTAATTGTTCCTTTACAATTTTCCAAGATTAGATCTTTTGCATTTGTTCCTAT
The DNA here is from genome assembly GCA_030765045.1 of Tenodera sinensis. Lineage (NCBI taxonomy): Eukaryota > Metazoa > Arthropoda > Insecta > Mantodea > Mantidae > Tenodera > Tenodera sinensis. Next base: position 43,462,697 of record CM060974.1, read on the forward strand.
TGCCATATAATTAGTTTTATTTATGTTAATGTTTAAGCTCCATTTTCCATTTTCTTCCATGAGTGTTCTTGTTATATATTCTGTGTCATCATAATCTCGTGCCAGTATCAGTTGGTTGTCTACGAATAATAGTGAATATCGTTTCATCTGTTAATGTGACATTGGGTCGTACAACAATGTACGGACGAGAGGGGGCGGGCTGCCTGGAGTGGTTGTGTGTGCGCGCTTGGCCATGGTGCGATAAAAGCAAAAGGGACCGATAAGCTTCTTATTGATTCTTGCTGAGTCATTGCTCAAAGGTCTCGAAAGGTCACGTGACATCGACTCCAGTATAAATAGGACCATAGCGTCAGCAGTTTAGTTTTGAGTCAGTTTGAGTTGTATAGATGTGTCGTTTTTTAGTTACGAGAGTGAGTCGGCCAGCCTGTCAGTGAGTACGTATGTGTCGTCGAGTGATTGTATCGAAATAGTTGAGATTAAGGGACAGAGAAACTGGAGAAAGACATTGAAAGACAGAAAGATTATCAGAAGAACAATTGTGATAGCAGAAAAGGATATAAACTGTGTTAACAACGAGAAGGAAATTGTGCATTTGTAGTAAAATTTAGAGGGTAATAAAGTGTTAGAAAAGTAAGGGGACTATGGATCTTGCAGTTTTGTTACAATAATAATCCCATTTCGGAACATTTAGTTTTCCAGACCTGTAAAGTATTTTGAAGGTATATTTTAAATAAAGTAGGTGATAGGGAGCAGCCGTATCTTAAGCCTTTGGTAACATAAAATCCTTGCGAAATCTTGATCTGCATTTTGATTTTTGTATCGGAATTGTCATACAAGTGTGTATTGCTTGTATAATAGTGTTATTTATTTTATAATTTTTCCAGTGATTCCCATAGTTTAGACCACAGAACATTGTCATACACTTTTTCCAAGTCAACGAATAATAGAATAGATTTTTCTCAAAAGCAATGTTTCTTTCTTCTTCTTCTTCTTCTTTTTTTTTTTTTTTTTTTTTTTTTTTTTTTTTTTTTTTTTCCCAGTAAGTTGTCTTAAGCTAAAACTGTGACCGATGGTTGAACGTCCAGCTCGAAATCCAGCCTGTTCTTCTGTTTCTATTCTTGTTCTAACACATTCTTCAATGTTTTACTGTAAAGGTGACTGGAAATACTGGTTTCTGTTGTTTTAGAATCATTTTTGTTTCCCTTCTTATGTATAACAGAGAAAATTCCGCTTTTCCAGTCATTTGGCGCTGGCTCTCCGTTTAAGCATGTTTCAAACAATAATTTGTTATTATAATTTAAAGATCTCGTATTTACCCAAAAATGAATGTAGCTAGAGAACATTTCCTTAGTACAGTGTTTATGGTTTTAAATCATTAACGCTTAAACAACGGAAGATAGTTCGAAAATACCTTTGGCGCAGAATGGGCTCTTTGCCCGGCGATCTAAGCCAGCAATTTATGATTGGTTCACTGAATTCAGAACAAGTTTGCTTTTATCTTAGTGATGAATTTCGTGAAGGACGCTTCAAGAACTACTGTTATTGATGCTGTTCGAGTAATGTTTGAAGAAGATCTACGGACAATTTATGAATTTATTTGGGCGACTTTATGCATTGGTATGAGTCAAACTCAAAACATTTTACATCAACAGTTAGACACGAAGAAAGTTTGGTGTCAATGCATTCCATATAAACACACTGATTGGTGCAGAAAAACTGCAAAAAAATTTCCATCAAATTTGGTTTGGAACATCGTTAAATTTGGTTTTATATCATGTGAATTATAGAAATATCACAACATATTGTATCGTTATGCACAGGATGTGATTGTGTTTGTTAATCTCTATCTTCTGTTTGCTTGACATATTTGTATGTCATATCGTGGTAGCTGCAATCGACTTCAATGAACTAGCTTTCTATGTCTAATTTGGCGTGTTCGATGTGACAGTATATAAGTAAGCTTAAGTAAAAACTTATTGACAATGTCGCAGGTCCCAGCAAAGCACACGTGTCAGCTGAAGGTGTACTACATCATATATGGCAAATTTGCTGTGTATCTACTTATTAATCCTATGTGCCGATTCTCTATTCAGATCTCATATACATACCTTGAATCTGATGGAATGTCTCCTTTTGGCTGCTGAACGATTGTTCTATGATCTGGAACTAGAAATTATTTATATTAGAGTACAAAATATTAAAGCAGCCGATCTGTAAAATTTTGTCCAAAAGCAGTCACAAAATCTACTGATGACTGGCTTATGAGGTAAGTCAGAAATTTAGATGTTGGTGCACATGTTAATCTTCTATGTACAACACAGCTGAGTTCGGCGCTATCACTAGCCCCTAGTGTCGAACAGGGGAAACACAGCAATCAGCCAGACTGGCAAGAGAACTTTAGTTGGTTCAGATCTGTTATAGGATGTTGTCATTTAAGTTAGTACACCTGATAAACTCTGGAAGAAAATTACATAGATATCGTGGTTTCAAAGCCATCTAGTGCCTCAAAATACAATACTGTGACATAGGTCCTACGGACGAGAGGGGGCTGAGTGATATGTACGTGGCCGTAATAATGCGCGATAACAAAAGGGGCCGAGAAGGTTCTCGTTGATTCTCGCTGTCATTGCAATGTGCGCATGGAAAGATCTCGAAAGGTCACATGACATCGGCTCCAATATAAATAGGACTAAAGACAGCGCGAGCAGTGAGACAGTTTTTACTTTTTGAGTCAGTTTGAGTTGAGTTGTGTACAGTTAGTTTTTAATTACGAGAGTGAGTCGGCCAGTCTATCAGTGAGTACGTATGTGTCGTCGAGTAATTGTATCACAGTGGCAAAGAAATAAGGGACAGAGAAACTGGAGAAAGACATTGAAAGACTGAGAAACATTATGAAAGCAGCAATCGTGATAGCAGAAAGGACTATAAACTGTGTTAACATCGACAAGAAAATGTGCATTTATAGTAAAATTTAAGAGAGTAAAGTGATAAAAAGTAGCTGGATTTGGGATTTTGCTATTTTGTTGCAATACTGGCAGACCGTTTCTACATATCGATTGGTGCCTGCGCACACTCTTCCTAAGACTGCTTCCAAAGTGTCTATGTTAGGCATACACTTTCTCCTAAAATAACCCCAGAGGAAAATATTCAATGGGGTCAAGTCTGGACTTCCTGGTGGCAACTCAATATTTTCGCGACGTTCAAATAAGGTGGCCTGGAAAAGCATTGTCAAGCCATTCTCACGAAATGAACGCAAAATGGGGAGGTGCCCCATCGTGCATAAAGTGCACATTGTCCACACCATCCCAAGTTAAAACAATGGGATAAATAAAAGTTTGTAGCATATGCATCCGAGCACAGTCAGAAATGTGTGGTCTATGCGGTATCGTCGCTTAATTCGTGGTTAGAGCTGCAACAAAGAACAAATACGAAACAATTACGAGAATAGAGAATAGAATATAACATAACGATAGAGTTATTGATCTTACATCGTTTTTGATAGACTAGTAGTAAAATAAAAATAGAGGTATAAGGGGTTAAATCTAAGGCGGAAAACCTGATGTACTCCCAGGTTAGAGAAATGTATAAAATGTATGTGTGAGAAGATCTTCAGGGGATGTAAATTGAAGCTTGAATCATATTTATTAAATATATAGCAAAGTAGCACTTTATACGAAATAAATAAACAGACCAGTATTGTCACACTAATATAAATATATCTGTTGCTGCATAGAAGCAAAAATAAATAAGTAAATAAGTGAATGAATAAATGACAAATGAATAAATAAAGTAGCATCTTTTCCCTCTAACTCAAACTATAATTGCTTTTACTAACCTATTGCTGATCATAGGAATACAGCGTGGAATATAACAATTTATTTCATCATAGAGATCTTTATTCTCACAAATGCGTGATGATTATAAATCATTAAAATCACTATGTATGAAACATATTATATTCCTCTAGTTTTAATTAATATTGCTGTTTCCATTTAGCATCAATTATTATTAGCAGTTTTAAGCACTTATGTAATACAAGTTTTCCACGTCAGCATATACCAGGGCCCCACGCACGCCGTTCTTCCTTGAAGTTAGTTAATCACGCATACCACAGACGCCGAAAGGTTTGCCTAAGCAGGACAGTAAAGGGGATTCGACTTGCTTGACGTAAGACCAGCTCTTAAAAACAAACACTTACAACTATAACTGGTTCTATAGCTCGACGCTAGGAAACTCGTTTGCTGTAGGAGAGATGCCAGGTTCGGTTCCTTAGTTTAACAAAGGTTTCTGTGTAGAAGAATGACTGTCTCTGAACAAAACAATATGCACGAGGGCGAAAGCAAATTAATTATCTATTTCAAGTCATATTAACATCTGACAGCTAATTTATACACAACACATAATGCAACAATTTGTGCTTCACAATTAACAATATTAGATAAATGCTATTATACATTTGATTGCAATTAAGAATAATGAATATAATTAATGCTGCGTTAAATCTATATTATAGACCGACAGATCTTTATTATTGCAAGCACCCCATAGATCATTATGATATCTGTGTAGTCTTTGCTGGAGCAATTGCAGTTGTTACCTGTTTGACTGTAAGAGCTGACTCGAACTACAAACGGGCGACCACGCGACCTTATCAGAGCGAAATCAGGAGGAAAACGCACGTAGATAGCAGTATAACTCAGTGAAGATTTGCTTTTGTATGTGTACTTCTCCTTTGAGGAAGCAACCCTTCTTGCACTAACGTATGCGGGAAACAAAATACAAAGTACACCTGGTATATACTACAAGTTTGGTGTGTGTGTGTGTGTGTGTGTCTGTGTCTGGGGGTGGGGTGGAGATGGGTGTGTGTGTGTGTGTGTGTGTGTGTGTGTGTGTGTGTGTGTGTGTGTGTGTGTGTGTGTGTGTGTGTGTGTGTGTGTGTTAAAGAGATTCTAAATATGCATCACTGGGTCGTTTTTACAAAAAGCAAGGGCATCAACCTCCCCTCTTTTCTCCCTTATTACTATTTACTCAAGCCATTAGGCTCTCTGATAGGTAAGGTGATGTACAGATCTCAAAATACCCCAGAAAACAACACACAATCTGCCGAAGATTTTCTTTGTCACTGTTTGTACAAAGTCCACGTGACAGACAGGGAGGGTGAGCCAAGGTTGACTTATGAGCCTGCGTTTGGACATGGCTGATATATACCACAGGAAATTGGCACAGAAAGTAAAAATGGACTCACCAAGAACAGCGTCCACAGAAAGAGCACAGCAGATGATGCCATGCTGATGGACACAGGGTAACAGTGACATTGTTGAAAGTTACACCAGCTTTTATATCAGGATTTGTATGCACGAAACAAAAAGCTGAACAACAAAAAGTTGGGAGGAAGTTACCAGAGTATTTCCTGCATATATGCGTACAGTGGCTGATCAGTAAACTGACGACAGAGTTAACACACAGCCCACTATGACCTTCCAGCTCCTTGATATGCCTGGTTCATTCCTTTATCTCAATAAGAGTTGAGTTCTACCAAAACTACGGTTCGGTAGTACATAAATGACGTAGTAAATGGTATGACTACCGGTAGTATTGGTAGGGAAAGTAACAATACAAAATACAACAAATTACGAAACTGAATGAGAAATTCAAACATAATATTCACCAAAAGCTGTGATCATGACTTTGGTCACTGCGGTCAAAATAAAAATTGTACTTTTCGATTCAAAATAACATGACTCGTGATCTAATTAGTGCACTCGATCTAAACAAGCGATGTCCAAGTGGAGAGTTTACGTTTACCTCCTTCCACTGTACCTGGACTTTGCCCATGTTTAACCCCAGCCGTGCATTGTGTTGCAGTGGCGGGTTGGTGAAACGTACGTTGCGTTTGATTTACGAAAGCACTTTCAAATATTATGCGATAAACATATGTTCATTAATGACTTCCTCGGTACTGCTTTTGTTTAAGAAGTCTATCAATATTTGGTGACAAAGTCCAAGTGCATAGTCTTAGAGGATACACCAAGTGATCGTCGCGTTAACATATTGCGATACAGACTTTTGATATAGTTCAATTTGGAGAAACTCTGTTCTCAAATATATGTAGAGCTATACTCGCACTAATACGCACTATTCTGGATAATGCTTATTAGTTTATCTACTTCATTTTAATTGACATAAATATTTTCAGAAAGTATCCTATTTCTAACTTTCTTGTAGGTGTAAGAGTAATATGGGAATACACTAGGCTTTAAGCGATAGTGAAATGTTTTAAGAGCTGGTTTCTATGTGATGCCTTTGAAATTCCATTCTCTTTGCAAGACCAAGAGATGAAAAAAGGAATAACATATTCCTATTTGAAAACATCTGATGTGTTCCACTCACATGACTTTCTCTACTCTTATACTAACCATTCATACCAACTTGTATACCTATATCTTCTTCGTGTTAGTTGAGATAAACATTTGTACAAATTATCTTATTGCTTATTTCCTTGTAGGTGTAACACAAATATTAGAAAACAGTAGGCTTTGAGCGATAGTCAAATCTTTTAAAGCTTTGAAATCCCATTCTCTTTGCACGCTTAACATATAAAAAAATGAACAACGATATATTCCATTTCACGAAAGTTTTGTTGTTCCGAAACTGGCACAATTTTTTTTAAATTTAAACATTTGCAAAATTACAATCTGTTTAATAGTTGAACAATAAGTAACAATGATAACATATTACTTTTAGAAACTATGGCCCATTAGCCATAAATCTGCTTATAATTTGGCACAAATAACAAGGAATATCTCCGAAATGATTCACTCTACAAAAAAAATTGTTCAGACATAAATTGTGTGTTTTAGTGAGATCCACATTTTTGGTATCTTAAGAATTTGTCTATCTCTTACGGTTTACGAGTTATTCAAAAGTCATCCAGAGTAAACAGGATTCCATAGGCTACACCCAGAAAATTCAGAGTATACATTTCATTTGTCATTCAAACATAATAAACATGACATTTTAATCAAAATTGTTAGAACCATTTGTAAGAAAATAAACATGTTCAACAAATTCTCCTTGTAAAGTGTAGTTTAGGGTGGGGTTATTTTCTTCAAAATCTTCGTGTCGCATCCTTGAAAGACATTAAACTTAAATACCAACTGTCGTTTTAAACCGACTTTTCGTTTTTGAGTTATGCTGTCCACAGACTGACACACAAAGATACACACACACGCGCGCGCGGACCTTCTTCTAAAAATGCTTTTTTTGGATTCAGGGGGTCTCAAAACATACATTTCCGGTGAAATCTCGACATCAAATTTTTGGGTGGAAAGCAGAAAGTAGAGAAAGTAAAAAGTATAAGTATTGGCAAATTCAAAGAACTGAGAAGGAATGTCTAAGAAATAGTTCATTCAAAGGAAAATTGAAGTACGTATTTGACATAAATTGTCTGTTTTAACCAGATCCACATTTTTTTTATTTAGTAAACTTTTGTTTGTCTCTTACTGTTTACTATTTATGCAAAAATCATCTAGAATGAAGAGGTCTTCTGACGACATTCCCAGAAAATTCAAGGTATGACTTTTCCTATACAGTTCAGAATATAGGTACTAAAATGTCAGATTGGAATTTTGATATTGGTTATAATTTTTTTAAAAAATAATGAATAGAATAATGCGCCCTTTATGGTATTTTTACACTTTGTGGTATTGAAAAAAATATTAAGAAAAACTATTCATTAGGTGAAAACTTCCACCCTTTAAATTGTTACAAAAGGAATAAAAAACACAATTTTTTAAAAATCAACTTCGGAGTTCAACATCAGTTGGAGGAGATAGGTTTTTATTATACTCAATAAAATTGATACATCAATAATTTGATTAATTGGAATGAAATTTGGCACACACATTTCTCTGGAAATATCTGTACAATAAATAAGCTTTCAGCTTCAATACTTTAGAAAATAATCTATTTCACCTTCTGTGTGCCCTTAAAATGACGCAAAGAAAGTCATGCAAATGCAGTACATGAGTACAGTCTGACAAGCACATAGCTAGAGAGCGTGCACTAAAACATGCTTTAAATATCTAATTTAAGCTCACCTTACAACACTAAGCAACTTATTTTCTGTCCTTTCTTAAGGTCTTACCTCGGTGTAACACGTGTTGAACCATTCCCACAATATTATTGAATGACGAAGCTGAATGAGAATGGAAAATTTCTGCATTACTTGCAGATGTCATTATGAAATGCATGCCTGCTAAATGAGTATGAGAAATATCTCAGTAATTTTGGTTACTTTCCCACAATCTCAGTAATGCTTTAGGCAAGGCATTCTTCATGCTATGTGCTCATTATTTGGTGAGATATGCATCACTGAAACATAGTTCATCTTAAATCTTACATGCTTTTAGCAATGACATAAAAACTCTGATGTGTTACTTTCATGTGACTTTCTCCACCCGTTCTTCATCAACTAATCATTCGAAAGCTACCTACTTCATACCAAAGGAGGTAAATGTTTGCAGAAATAGTTTTATTACATATTTTCTTGTACTGAAACAGGATTGGGGGAACAGAGTAGGCTTAAGTAATAGTCAAATAGTTAGATCTTATAAAGCTTTGAAATTCTGTTCTCTTTGTACGCCCAAGAGATAAAAAAAGGGAATGATGAAAAGTTTGGTGTTGCAAAACTCACACAAATAACAAGGAATATCTTAAATATGGTTCATTTCACAAAAACTGCATTTGGAAAGAACTTGTGTGTTTTACTATTCTTTGTATAGTAAGACTGCGTCTATCACTTACGGTTTACCACTTATGCAAAAGCTACCCAGAGTAAGGTGGCTATAGCCAGAGAATTCAAAATATACATTTCATTTGTCATCAAATGTCTTAAAGTATGGCATTTTGATCAAATTCTTATAGTCATTTTTGGGAAAATATTATTCAAACAATTTTCTACGTAAAGAGTAGTATAGGGTAGAGGAATTTTATTCAAAATCTTCGTGTCGCATCCTTGAAAGATATTAAACTTAATACTAAATTTGGGTTTTAGCCGAGTTTTCGTTTTTGAGTTATGTGTTCACAGACCGACACACAGATACACAGGAACTTTTTGTAAATAATGCTTTTCTGGGCCTCAAAACGTGTACTTCTGGCACATCAAAATTTTGGATAATACGTAGTAGAGAAGTAAAAATAAAGGCGAACCGTGGTTTAGCAGTTACAAACGCAGGAGTACAATAAAGAATATCTCGGGAATAGTTGACGCAACATAAGTAGCTGTTTGACACATGTGATGCTATTTAACCACAGGTTTTGTTTGAATTTTTAACTACCTCTTGGAGTTTACAGGTTATAGTGAATTCATTCAGAACGAAGGCGATTGCACAGGTTATTCCCAGGAAATTCAAGATATATGCTTTGTCATGCAACTATTAAATCCGTGGACTTTGTACCACACAAGTGGCAGCGTGTGGCAGAGGCATAGATTTGGAACTTGCAGTAGGGTCGGCAGGGAAAGGATCGGGTCTTAAGGCTAGCCTCAAGATGTGATGCCCGTTTGAGAATAGACATCTCAACCGTCAAGGTAGCCAGATAGAATTTAAGCCTGGGCAATGGTGATAGTCCTGTAACATATAATAGCAGTTGCATGAAAGAATACGAGTCACTTATGTGAGTAAAAGGAAGTTCTGTTTAAATCAGCTCTGTCCAACGGTTGCGAACGAGGGGAGGTTCGGTTTACCTTCTTCCACTATGCGCGCACATTGCCACAAAGTCGTGCATTGTATTGCTGTGGCGGGTAGATTACATATACGTTGCGTATGATTTACGAGAGTAGTTCCAAATTTTATGCAATAAATATCGTCCCTTAGTGACTATTTAGTACTGCTTTCGTTTAAGAAGTTTATCAATATTTGGCGACAAAGTCGAAGCCTTAGAAGATACACCAAGAGATCGTCGCGTAGCCTATTGCAATATAGGCTTTTGATATAGTTCATTTAGAGAGACACTGTTTACAAATGCATCTAGAGCTATACTCACTCTTATACACATTATTCTTGCAAATGTTTACTTCTGTATCTACTTAATTTTAATCGACATAAACATTTGCAGAAATTATCTTCTTGCTAATTTCCTTGTAGGTGCCAGGGGAATATGTGAATACAGTAGGCTTTAAAGCTAGTGAAATGTTTTAGGCGCTAGTTGCCAGTTGCCTTTCAAATTCCGTTCTCTTTGTAAGACCAAGAGATACAAAAATGAATAACATATTCCTATTTGAAAAAATCTTATGTGTTGCACTCACATGATTTTCTCTACTCTTGTACTAACCATTCTGACAAACTCTTATTCCTGTATCTTCATGTTAGTTGAGATAGACATTTCTACAAATTATCTTATTGATTATGTCCTTGTAGGTGCAAGGGGAATATTAGAATACAGTAGGCTTTGTGCGATAGTCAAATCTTTTAAAGCTTTGAGATTCCGTTCTCTTTGCATGCTTAACATATAAAATTAACAACGATGTTCCACTTCATGAATGTTTTCTTTCCCGAAACTCACACACATAACAAGGAATATCTCCGAAATGGTTCAAACTACAAGAATATTTATTCAGATATAAATTATGTATTTTAGCAAGATCTACATTTTTGTATAGTATAATTTGGTCTATCTCTAACGGTTTACCAGTTATGAAAAAGTTGTCCAGAGTAAATACGACTACAGGGGCTATAGCCAGAAAATTCAAGATATACATTTCATTTGTCATAAAAATATCTCAAACATATGACATTTTCATCAAAATAGAGCCATCTTCAAGAAACGAAAAAGTTTGCATGTAAAGGGTAGTTTAGGGTGGGGTTATTTTCTTCAAAATCTTCGTGTCGGATCCTTGAAAGACATTAAACTTAAATACCAACTTTGGTTTTTAACCGACTTTTCGTTTTTGAGTTATACTGTCCACAGACTGACAGATTGACAGACACACAGACACACACACACGGACCTTTTTGTAAACATTTTTTTTTTTTTTTTTTTTTTTTTGTGGGTTCAAGGGACTCGAAACATATATTTCCGATGAAATCTTGACATCGTATTTTTGGTGTAATACAATACCTCCCCTAATTACCAGTAGAGAAAGTAAAAAGTATAAGTATTGGCAAATTCAAACAAATAATATCTCGGAAATGGTTCACTCAAAAGAAATATTTGGTATAAATTGTGGTTTAACTGGATCCACATTCTGTATTTAGTAAGCCTCTCTCTCTCTCTCTCTCTCTCTCTCTCTCTCTCTCTCTCTCTCTCTCTCTTACTGTTTACTTCTATGTAAAACTGATTTAGAATGAAGAGGTCTTCTGAAAAAATTCCCAGAAAATTCAAGGTATGACTTAGAGACGTCCATAGTATCGCCCGTTTGCGTCCGTTGATGGATACTGACTATCTGACACTCCCACTGAAGCAGTGGAGTGGGGTATAGCCGCTCATTACGTACACGTCTTCAAAGAGAGCAGGTTGGACATCCCTGGTTTAAATGTACGCTTATTACGTAAGGGCTAAAGTCAGGGTATAATCTAAAGTACAATTGGAGTAGATAATTTGAACTCATTACATAACTATACACCACGTGTGGTCAGCATTGGATTCATTATATAAGGCACACGTAATCAGTGCCGGGTTTGACACATGAAGTTCCCCCACTCTACTCTGCGCACGATAAGTGCAAAGCTCAAAACTTCACGTTGTCAGCGGGCCGTTAAACCCCACACACTCAAAACTTCACACGGTACTTACAGGAACCACGCGCACTAACTTTGCTACGTATAAATAATTGTTAATAGGTACTCTTGTCAGGAGATCTGACTTCTTGCTTGGACACCCCATGTACAGCCGACTGCAAATGATTTCCCATGGACGAGAGGGTGCAGGGGAAACTGACGAAAAATGTTCTTATGAATTACTTGCAGCTGGTCCGCCCATCTCAACGATCGCTTCACCAGAGTTACGCATTTTTGTGTTTCATTTGTCGTGAGCGGGGAGCCAACCAAAAGCTAAATAATCAATTTTATTCTATCCAAAAAAAAAAAAAAAAAAAAAAAAAATCAGCACATTTTTACTTATTCTACTGGTAAGTAGAAGGAAGTATTGTATTCCACCCAAAAATTCTATTTCGAGATTTCATCGGAAATAAGTGTTTTGAGGCCCCCTGAATCAAAAAAGCATTTTTGCAGCAAGGTCCGTGTATGGGTCAGTCTATCAGCCTGTCAGTCTGTGGACAGCATAACTCAAAAACGCAAAGTCGGTTAAAAGCCAAACTTTTATTTAAGTTTAATGTCTTTCAAGGATGCGACATGAAGATTTTGAAGAAAATAGCTCCACCCTCAACTACCCTTTGCATGGTAATTTTTTCGAAAACTTTGATTTTCTTGAAAATGGCTCTAACAAATTTGATTAAAATGCCGTATGTTTGAGATATTTTTATGACAAATTAAATATATATTTTGAATTTTCTGGATGTAGCCTATGTAGTCCTTTTAGTCTGGATGACTTTTGAATAACTCGTAAACCGTAAACCGTAAAAAATGTAGATCTCACTGAAACACACAATTTATGTATGTCTGAATAAATTATCTTGTAGAGTGAACCATTTCGGAAATATTCCTTGTTATGTATGTCAGTTTCTGAAAACATTCGTGAAATGGTACATCGTTGTTCATTTTTACTTTCTCTACTGGTAAGTAGAGGAAGTATTGCATTCCACCCAAAAATTCGATGTCGAGGTTTCACCGGAAATATGTTTTGAGACCCTCTGGATCCAGAAAAGCATATTTAGAAAAAGGTCCGTTTGTGTGTCTGTCTGTCTGTCTGTCTGTCTGTCTGTCTGTCTGTCTGTCTGTCTGTCTGTCTGTGGACAGCATAACTCAAAAACTCAAAAGTCGGTTAAAAACCAAAGTTAGTATTTAAGTTTAATGTCTTTAAGGGATGCGACACGAAGATTTTGAAGAAAATAGCCCAACCCTAAGCTACGCTTTACATGGAAACTTTTTCGAACATTTTGATTTTCTTGAAAATGGCTCTAACGATTTTGATTGAAATGTCATATGTTTGAGATATTTTTATGGCAAATGAAATGTATATCTTGAATTTTGTGGCTATAGCCCCTGTAGTCGTATTTACTCTGGACGACTTTGCAGAACTGGAAAACCGTTAGAGATAGAACAAATCATACTATACAAAAAAATGTAGATCTTGCTAAAATACACAATTTATGTCCACATAAAGTTTCTTGTAGAGTGAACCATCTCGGAGATATTCCTTGTTATGTGTGTCAGTTTCGAAAAACGTTCGTGAAATGGAACATCGTTGTTCATTTTTCATATGTTAAGTCTGCAAAGAGAACGGAATCTCAAAGCTTTAAAGGGTTTGACAATCACTCAAAGCCTACTGTATTCTAATATTCCCCTTGCACCTACAAGGAATTAAGCAATAAGATAATTTGTACAAATGTTTATCTTAACTAACACGAAGAAGATACAGGAATAAGAGTTTGTAAGAATGGTTAGTACAAGAGTAGAGAAAGTCATGTGAGTGCAACACATCAGATTTTTTGTGATAACATTAACGGCGTTTAAGAAATATGTTTAAATAAAGATAATGCATACGATGTATTCCTTCTGTAATAATTAATAAATATTATTAATAATAATAGATATACAGGTTCAGATTTAAAGGTAGATACGTAAGAATGCTGAGAGAGAGAAGCCACGTCGTAACTTATCCCGGTTGATGCCTCATAGTTTTTTCTTTTTTTTTTTTTTTTTTTTTTAAACATGCTCTTTTGCGATTTACAGTAGCTCTATTGTGTTACGCTAAACTTTCATTTTCCTTTAATGTTCTGTTTTCCTGCTATTTCCGACAAACAGCCATTCAGTATTCTGAACTTCGATGTGAAATTTCAGGTCAAATACACTATTTCATGTTCGCTGAATAAAACTAATTTGCAAATTTTACAGCGCGCATGCGTGTCTGCATGAATAGCTTAAAAACGTGGTATATTAAAATTAGTTAAACGTTTTAAATTTAATTTCATTATGGAGAATATTTTATTTCCATCCTGCCTGCGAGTTCTTTCTGGATTTGTAACCTTAATGTTGTTTTCTGTACACTGAGATTACTTTCTTACGAACAAGTGTAAGAAAAATGTTGGAATTATATTTTCTTGGGACTTAAAAGTACATTACGCCCCTCTCCTTGTAGACAGGTATGAGCTGGCAAGTAGACCTTTATGACCACCTGGCTCAACTAAAAGATAAGCCTCCTGGCTTCTAACCGCGGCAAGGAGCATGGGAGTCGGAAAACATTTGAAGCCGACCTTGTACCAGCCACTGTAACTTAAATAATACATCTGTTCTACGTCTTACTGGACTCGTAGAAATTCTCTGTGTTGAATAGCTACCTTACACTAGACATATTCAACCTGGGATAAGCCAAGACTTCTTAGGAGGAACAGAACATTTAAAATACCCTTACAGTCTTCTGAATGATCACAAATAAGGAAAAATATTTCAGCCAGAGATATTTGAATTGCCCTCTGTCCAAGGATCCATTTTGCTTACTCTACCGGTTAGTTGGTACCTATTGGCGATGGGCGTTCTGAAATAATGAATTTCTACCTACAATATCTCAGGTTACAATTTTTAAACCACTTTCCAGAAATTAAGAAAGACTACAATACACTAGCATGGATTACAAATCATTTTTGCACCACATCAGTTCCTCAGATCTTCCCATAAAATTACAAAAAGGTCTGTTGGAAACGTCTGTTGAGAGTTCACAGAAAATAAAAATGGAAAACATGGCAATTTGTGATTTCTGGTATTATGCACAGTAAAAGCACACTGTACATAGTAACGCTGCCTTCTTCCATTCCCCTCTACTTATTTGTGTGATCTGCATTGATAGCAATCAAAACGAAACAAAAAATCGCTTGAATCCGGAATCACTATTGATACTTCCACTAACGAAGATTCGGCCACAAATAGAGGACCTGGTGTCCAGAAAACAAGCTCAGCCAGCTCATTAACTGGTCAGAAAATACACGAATTCAGGTACTTTTTGTGTATATATATATCAAATATTTGAAGCCATCTAGCTTCTTGACGAATAGGTATAAATGGTTTATTATTTCACCAACTGTCGCACATAAATTTTGTGAACAATGCAGTATTTCTACCTTAACTTGATTGAATTTAGTCACAATTAAATGTTAAAATGCCATGCAAAATTTAATTTCGAAGAGATTTGGCAACGTTACGTTAACATAAAATTGTGACTAAATTCATTCAAATTGAAATAGACATCAGCATTGTTTACACAATGTCTGCGTGACAATTAGTGAAATAATAAGCAATTTATATCCATTCGTCAAAAAGCTAGATGGCTCCAAATATTTAACACAAATTGCTTTCTTGGTCAAACGGCTCTTTATTGATATTCTATTGTACATATTTGTTAAACTCATTAGGTAGAATACCTGGTTAACGTATGGACGAAGCAGTACATTCTGGTCAAATATCCATATTAAATTTTTGGGTAGAATGTAATACATTTCCTAGTTACTATACGTAGTAGACAAAGTAAAATGGATTATAAATCTGTTTTTGCACGATCCAGTTATCAGTGCAACAAAATGCTTTTGCATATTATGAACCGTATCCCTAATTACTTCTGTCATCATCGTATGCCACTTTCAGGCAAGTGCATTAAGCCCTGCCGCTTGTGCCAGCGAACAAATGTGTAAAACATGGTCACTTAGGGCGATATGAACAACATCCATAGCATGTGTTACCCGACCTTGTTTAATGCCTCTATGGATAATGCAGCAACGTGTCTTCTTAATGTTGAAAAAAATCGCATGGCCTCAACATTACACCGGAAGAACGTTCTATTTGTCATAATTGATCTATATCACTCTCAGCTTCCGTTGTTTTTTGTTAACACAGCCGCGGGTTTTTAGTAATTCAGCGTGATTCCGTAACCGTCGAAATGTGTCATTACTGAAATAATAATAATAATAATAATAATAATAATAATAATAATAATAATAATAATAATAATAATAATAATAATAATAATAATAATAATAATAATAATAATAATAATAATAATAATAATAATAATAATAATAATAATAATAATAATAATAATAATAATAATAATAATAATAATAATAATAATAATAATAATAATAATAATAATAATAATAATAATAATAATAATAATAATAATAATAATAATAATAATAATAATAATAATAATAATAATAATAATAATAATAATAATAATAATAATAATAATAATAATAATAATAATAATAATAATCATCATCATCATCATAATAATCATAATAATAATAATCATAATAATAATAATAAACTATTATAATAATAAGATAATAATTAATACTTTTTTACTATTATTATTGTTATTATTAGTGGTGGTGTGGCGGCATCATCATTGTTATTATCATTATTATTTATTATTATTGTTATTATTATTGTTATTGTTATTTATTGTTATTATTATTATTATTAATTATTATTATTAATTATTATTATTAATTATTATTATTATTAATTATTATTAATTATTATTATTATTATTATTATTATTATTATTATTATTATTATTATTATTATTATTATTATTATTATTATTATTATTATTATTATTATACTTTACTGGAAATACTGTTTTGATACTATTGAATCCAGAGTAGCATTTTAAAAATGTTCACGACTCTGTGCGTTTGCGCGCGCGCGAGTACTACTTGGCAAAGCCTTGAGGCTTATCGGAAAAAACGTGACTCTGCCCAGCTGTTTACGTGGCTTATCGCATAAACACGTCGAGACAGGATGTGTGCACTCTGTTCAGATACAATCATATCTTCAGGTCAACAACGTTTCATATATCGGCAAGCGCGAGACATCATCCATTTGTGTTTTATCACTGACTATACGCTAAGTTACTATTGTTTTGCTGTTCTAATAAACAAGATAAGAAGCGATCGCAGCGCCCAACTACCAAGGTCGGCTCGTCACTTTGCCAAGTAGTAGGTGTGTGTGTGCGTGTGCCTGTGTGTAGCAAAACTCAAAAACAGTCTAAAGTTCAAAGTTCAGCATGTTCTAACGATGCGTCAGGAAGATTCGCAAAGAAATCCTTCCACACTAAACTACCCCTTACGCGGAAAATGTTTTGTTCTGTATTTGTTTTCTCAAAAATGGTTCTAACGATTTTGATGAATCTTGTATCCTGTTTCTAACAGAATCACATATAATCTATATGTGGCCATTGATGACCCAACAGACTTTTGCTTTTTAGAAATCTATATGATATATTAAATATTAGTAAACGTGAAAATATTTTGGCTTTATTTCTTCCTGTAATAAAATACAATATAAAAGAAGAGCCCAAGTAAATAAAAATACAAAAAATTATCAAAAACTGAAAGTTTTAACCCTTTCAGTCCAAAATTATTTTGCTAACTTATGCCGTTCTTCCTCTAATTAGAAACCGGTTTAGATTAGACGGTCTGGGACACCTTCAGCCTGCTGACTTGAATAGTCATGATCGTTAAGGCGACACGCAGTGCACTGGCCATGCACTCAAAGCCTGAGGTCATGAGTTCGAGTCTTGGCAACCGCAGTCAAATGTGCCTGTGGTAAAGGACGGGGAGGGCCCACGAAAAATAATCGGTGTGATGACAGGCGTGGATGATGATGGGGTATCATTTGACTGCGGTTGCATGGACATCTCAAATACATATGTTTAATTGGTGACGAACAATATAACAAGAATATAGCAGAAAACCCTGTTAAAAGTATTACAAATAGGCAAAAAATGCCTATGTCCATTATAATGGACACCCGGACTGAAAGGGTTAAATATTAGTGCATAAATTAATGTTTTATTAATGCATTGTTCTTTCTTTAAACCAGAAACACGTTAGCTTAAATCATGGAATTATCAGTTACATTTATTACAGTGTGCTTTTTGTCATATGTTTTACATCAGAAGTTTGATTAGTTTGTATTCTGTCTCTCTCCCATGGACATAGGACACATCTGGGTCTTTTCGTTCCCTTCGGTGTCAGCATTTGTGCCAGTTCCCATCAGGTGTTGAAATCCAGTGTCATTTACTGCATCCCTTATCGTTTTGTTTCTTTTCTGGGGCTATGAAGTCTTCTTATTTGAAGTTTTGCCGTTTCATAACAGCAATAATGCACAACACCACCAATAATGGTCTGATGAATGCACAAGTCTCGAATTTTCAAACATGAGAGCAGCAGAATTACCACTTGAATAAATCTAAAAAGAGCAGAACTCCTGCATAAAAAAACTTAAAAAGTATCGTAAAAGATTTAAGGCGTACTTTATGGCCCAATATCAATAATTCTTTGTTTAATATAAAGATATCATTGTTTAAGACGTGATTATTTATTTAAAGGACATAAAAACGATTCAGAAGGGCATATCTATACAATCAAGATTCTGCAAGTAGTATAGTGTATATTAATTGAATGCTTTGGCTAATCGGGAGATAGCAGAAATCTTTTGCATAGGAGTTTTTAACGGTATCTTGAGAACGGAGCGTGGTTAATCCACCGTTAGGCGCGCGTCAGCGTAGAACAACGCTATTCCCTAGGGGCCCAGTAGGCCCAGGCTATATTTTTTGTGTTTATATCCTTGTTTTTATTTTTTTAAATGGCATCCATTCTCAGGTTTAGCTTCTCTTAGGTTAAATACATATGGTTTTATTATCGCTATCTTACTAGGTAGATCACAGATAGATAAAATATAGTATGAATACACTATGCTTTATAATTTTTACTACACCACATGGAAAGATAATTCTAATTTGAAATGTACTTTCAATAATAATAATAATAATAATAATAATAATAATAATAATAATAATAATAATAATAATAATAATAATAATAATAATAATAATAATAATAATAATAATAATAATAATAATAATAATAATAATAATAATAATAATAATAATAATAATAATAATAATAATAATAATAATAATAATAATAATAATAATAATAATAATAATAATAATAATAATAATAATAATAATAATAATAATAATAATAATAATAATAATAATAATAATAATAATAATAATAATAATAATAATAATAATAATAATAATAATAATAATAATAATAATAATAATAATAATAATAATAATAATAATAATAATAATAATAATAATAATAATAATAATAATAATAATAATAATATCATTATTACATAGGTTACTTTCATTCTCTTCTTCCTGATCAGTTTCTGAATGTAAAGATCGTGTTTTGAGTTTATCTTCAGAATTGGAATCATCTGATTCATACAAATTGTTAAACACATATAGGGTAGATGATGGACTTATCCAAATCCTTGAGATTTTGTAAATAATGCTCCTGTTTGTGAGAAATAAGTTACTAATGTCCCACAATGAACGAGGAAAGACAATGTAAGATATATATGTAATGAGTAGACAGTGGTAATGATCTCTGCGTAAGCATAACTGAACTATGGAACTTTTATGTCACAGGAGGAAGGTCGGATGCGAGGGTGTGCAGATTCTTCGAATGACAAAGTGGAACTGTGGCGTGAAGTGCACGGTGCGTTATTGACAGTGACCTTCCTACATCTTTTGTTTACATGCCAATCACAACATCCCCCGCATTCTACAGTCGATGTGTAGTCAACGTAACGTCCATGTGAGATTTTCTCCCATGTCTAATAATGAGAGTAGGCGCCCAGAGTTTGGTTGACTTGTGCGACACATAACTGCAAATTATTACTCATTCTTGCAGCTAAACAAATAAACAGATAAGGTTGTTGCTCCAGCAAACAATACAGTAAGGTGTAATATTAAATGTCCTAGTTAGAAAATTGCATAGGTGCGTTCGTTTAAAAATTATGTTTAAATAAACTTATGGGTCTCTCAGGCCCCTAGCGACCGACTAATGGTTGGTCCAGGTCTAGGCTAATGCTTTTCCCAACCAAAGTGCTCTCGGGGGGAATATTATTCAATCTATTACTCAAATTCAATATTCCATTCTTTAAAAATGGTTCTGCGTAACTTTCTCTTTTTTTCAGTTACTAAAGTACGACAATTTAATGCTAGGAAACATTGGTGTTGTTTTGAATCAAAGACAGGTACGAGTAATAAGTTGTTATATTCATACATTGATATTAATTAATTACTTTTTGATGTGGTAGAATGAAATGCTCCTTGGACCCCACTGTTTCTCCTACAGCTCAAAAACTTTTCATTTGAGATTTGTATATAAGTATAAAGAATGTTATGTAGTATTTCTTAACTTTAATTAGTTTACAGGAAAAATTCTTCATTTGCTTACATTTTTTAATTTCAGTTGTGGAAAATAATTAATTTCAGTTGAAGTATTTCATAGTTTTTAACTAGTGCACAAGCGTTTTTAAGTCCATAATTTCTGAAGTGTTCCTGAAAATGTCTAGCTCATAGTATATAAACAGTAGTCCAAGTAATATTTTAGAAAATGAAACATGCCAAAAAAAGTCTAATGTGTTGCATTCACATGACTTTCTCTACTCTTGTACAATCTATTCTTACAAATGCTTATTCCTCTATCTACATCATGTTGTTTGATATATACATTTCGTGAAACTATTTATTGTTATTTCCTTGTAGGTGCAAGGGGAATATGGGAATACAGTAGGCTTTGAGCGATAGTCAAATGTTTTAAGAGCTGGTCGCTGTGTAATGACCAAAGAGCGGGGTTTTAGTAGATAAACATAGGAATGATATTAACAGCACGGAGTATAGAGCCGGCAGCTAGCGTGAGGGTTGAGGAAACGACATGCCCACCCCTATAAAACAGCCTGTTTCTTGCGACTGTCGTTGGTTGCTTTCTTTTTTTCTTCTCTCTGTTGTGTCCGTCCAATAACACAAAATAGTTTAATACTTGTTACGGACTCTTCCTATATGAAGAAAGCTGCCACAGCAATACCGTAAGCATTTCCAAAACTAAAACTGGTCTAGCACATAGTCTCCACCGAGTTGCGGAAGAAATTATATCATCTTTTCCGGATGTAAATGCTTTTATAGCCAACACGAAAAAGATATTTCGCAAAACACCCTCCAAAATCAAGATAGTTAAACAGATGGCACCTGGAATAATTCCCTTGCCTCCACAACCAAATGTAACTCGGTGGGGGACATGGCTACAGGCTGCAGTATATTATACTCAATATTACTACAGAATTGTAAACATAACAAAAGTCTGTGACGTGCAGAAAAATGTCGTAATACGTGCAGTGAATCAAATAATTATACCAGCCTTGTTTGAAGGTCTTTCATACATTGAGAAGAATTTCAGTAATATAGTAACTGCAATAACATATTAGGTCATGTGTGTCAAAAATGCTCGAGACTATTAAGACACTAGAACAAGTTTCAGAGACACAGAGTCATGTTTTTGTACGCTCCTGTTACGTCTGGAACGTAGTTTTTCAAAATACAAAAACTTTCTGCGAGCAAATCGGATGCGATTTAGTTTCCATAAATTTAGGAAATACATTATTGCACATTGCAATAACCGCTCACGATGATGTCTCTAGCTAAAATTATAGACATTAAAACCTTAATAAAAATGAAGTTAATTGCGCGTTTCAAATGGGTAAACATTCCTGACTATGAAGCAGGGTGTACTCTGTGCTGTCTTCCAGTCTACTTGTTTACAAGAGCACTGCAAGGTCGCCGGCCGGCGCTTCTACTTACCGTTGTAGGTGCACGGTTAACTGGTGGATTTATTACTAAAACCCCGCTCCCTGGTAATGACTTCAGTCACAATTCTTACTCACTTTACCGTGTGCATGGGGCTGTTTCGTGCAGCGCTGATGGCTTGCCTCTCAGTCTGGGCGAACACACTCACGGCATAACTGACACTCCTACACACGATGCGGTACTAAAAATTGTGGCTTCAGTAATGACTATGACATTCCTTTCCCTTTGCATGACCAAGAGATAAAGAACAAAAACATATTCCCATTTTCCAAATTATAAATATTGGAAAATTCAAACAAATAACAAGGAATATCTCTGAAATGGTTCACGTCATAAAAATTATATTGGATATAAATTGTGTGTTTTAACGAGATCTACAGTTTTGTATTACGGTAGGTATGAAAAAGTCATTTATAATGAGAACTTCTGAGGAAATTCTCATAAAATACGAGATTACATTTCATGACACGAAATTTTCTCAAAGACACTGTACCTTCTGAGGTCAAAAGATCGACTTTTTTGGTGTTGAAATCTCCATTCTTTTCCTCATCCATTAATATATGTATAATACGAGTATATGGGTTGTGCGGTTTATAGGTGTCAAAATTGCATTTAAATAACATGTTGCACCTACCACGTCCTTTTCTGGTTTTTTAGTTTTTTGCATTTTTCCGTAACTTGTAATTTTCCACATGTACATGCCTGGTACAAGGGAAGTCATCTCGGTATTTGGAACCATTTTGTATCTTACGTTTTTGTCTCTGGCCATTTCCTACGGACAAACTCAACGCAACGTTCTCGACTTACTTCACGTCTGAAAGAGCTGCTCGGAGTATTCCTTCACGTCTTTTAAGTGATTAATTATTTCGAAACCCTGTGTGATGTCCCATAATTACTACCGAAGCTATGTCAGAAATAAGTTACTCTACACATCTTACATGTAACAAACTGTTATCTTCGTACATTCCTGTGGAATTACACATCCAATTTGGATCAAACCCATTTATTTTTCGAAATTGGCTGATCAAAGAACAAAATGCCATACGACTTTTCTTGTTTGTAATGTTTCTATGAAGCACATGTTAGAAGAAATGTATTGACTTCCCTTCCACCCTGTACATACCTTTTCTCCAGAACTATTGCATCTAGAAGATCTAATTTTCTGAGCTGCGCTTTAAAATGAGGGAGTGGCTTTGTCATATTTTAAATACAATTTAGAAACTATAATATTATGCATTACAAAAATTAAGCTAATTTTTAAAATGATGTGTATTCAGCAATTCTACCTATAAAATTGTAATTTTGAAAAACCAATCCACTCATTTTGCAAGAAATGCTGTTTTCTGAGTATGCAATAAGCTTAAACTCATTAGAACAAAGGGTTCTTGAAATAACTTCACTTAAGTGAATATCAGCATACCAACATTATTGCGTCTGTGTATTAATTTACACGGATGTCAATGCCTTGCTTTGGCGCTATAAACTTCATTTTCACGTATATTTTCCTCCAAGTAATATGCAATATGTAGTAAAAATTACGATTATAGCTATAATGGTTTAGATGATGTTCATGTTACAATACTGAAATATTTTGACTTTGTCTACTGGGAAGTAGAGGAAGTATGTATTCCAGCCAAAAATTCGATGTCAAGATTTCACCACAAATAAATGTTTTGAGACCACCTGAATCAAAGAAAGCATATTTAGAAAAAAGGTCTGTGTATGTGTGTGTGTGTGTGTGTGTGTGTGTGTGTGTGTGTGTGTGTGTGTGTGTATCTGTGGGCGGCATAACTCAAAAACGAAAAGTCGGTTAAAAACTAAAGTTGTTATTTAAGTTTATTATCTTTCAACGATGCGACACGAAGATTTTCAAGAAAATAGCCCCACCCTAGACTACTCTTTACATGGAAAATGTTTCGAAAATGTTCATTTTCTAAAAAATGGCTCTAAGGATTTTGATTAAAATGCCATATGTTTGACGTATTTTTATGACAAATGAAATGTTTATCATGAATTTTCAGGCTATAGCCCATAGCTGGTAAACCGTTAGAGATAGACCAAATCTTACTGCAGAAAAAATGTAGATCTTGCTAAAACACACAGTTTATGTCTAAATAGATTTGTTGTAGAGTGAACCATTTAGGAGATATTCCAGGTTATTTGTGTTAGTTTTGGAGAACTTATACTTCGGTCAAATAGAACATCGTTATTCATTTTTGTATGTTAACCGTGCAAACAGAGCGGAATTGTCGCTCAAAGCCTACTGTATTCCCGTATTCTCCTTGTACCTACAAGAAGATAAACAAGAAGATAATCTGTACAAATGTTCATCTCAACTAACACGAAGAAGATATAGGAATGAGTTTGTAAGAATGGTTAGTACAAGAGTAGAGAAAGTCATGTGAGTGCAACACATACAATTTTTCATACGTAGACCAGTGCGTTTAACTACGATGTGTCCTTAAACATGTAATATTTTAATCCAAATCGTTACAGCCATTATTTAGAAAATTAAAATTCTCAGAAATGTTTCATGTAAAGAATAGCATAGAGTGGGATAATTTTCTTGAAAACCTTCCTGTAACTTTCTTGGAAGATGCTGAACTTAAATACAAAGTTTGGTATTTAATCAACATTTCATCTTGAGTTATATTGTTCACAGTCACGCATACATCTTTTTAAAATGCTCTTTTTTGTGATTTACGGAGTGTCAAAACATATATTTTGGGTGAAACCTCGCTGTGGAATTTTTCTCTACTTTCTATATGGAGTACAGAAGGCAAAACTCGACAGAATTTCACATTTTTGCTAATTTAAATTATGCATTTGGCTTAGAGTATGTTCTTGACATGCACATTTTACGAGTGACCTCAAAAAGGAAGTGACATTTGCTTGTCGAATACACAGCGCTCTCTGTGGGACAGAGCCTGAAGCTGCAACGTTGCAGAACGAGCTCTAACAAGATAAAGGAATAAACCTCTGTCACATGGCTGCCATTTGTTCCAATGTTAAGAGGAAGGAGCAGTTATTTTAAATTAAGTCGAGGAAAAACGCAAATGACGCGAAAAGAAACAGTCCCTCGCATCCTCCCCCACATCCTCTCACATAAATTGCCAAAAGATAAAACCTCCCTTCTCATAGCCATTTGGGAGAAAATGAAAGTTTTTATCTGAGCACGGCGCCGCCGGAGTCAATTTTGTAACTTAGAAGAGAGTAGAAGCGAATTTCAAATTGATTATGTAGTGTTGAAGATAAAGTGCGAATGAGGTCGCTTTAATTCGTGTGGGAGATAAAATTGCCCCTTACTGTGTTCCCTCGAAAAGATTTGGTGTAAAGGAACGTTACCAGATACCTCAGAGGGTCTATTTAACGTTTCGCCTCTAGTGCTATAAATTAAGAAGTTCTTTGTAGGGGCGTTAGGAACATGTTCAGCATGAAGTTTTGGCTTGATGGCTAGCTGGCTGGCTGGCTGGTTGGCTGCCTCATTTCAACTATGATAAACTCCTTGCCTTCTCTAAGGTGATGAATGTTGCGTTCTCCCATCTGATTTAAGGATGCAAGTGTAAGCATAATGTAGATGCATTCGTTTTATGGCTCAAACATTAAAGATCGCTACCACATACTTCCATTCTTACCTTCCCTCATAGGGAGAGCAGAAGAAGAGGTTACAGCAGCGACGTCAACCCAAGCGCAATTTCGTGGCCTTGACAATACTCGCGGGCATGAGGCGCTTCGAGGCAGACCGTGGTATACATACAGGTATATGGCGTACGGCATTAGAGGCACATGAGGCGAAGCTCGAGAGGGCTTGCCTAGAGCGACTGTCCTATCATAGTCGTTCAGCGTTGCCTATTTCGGAATGCACAGCACAAGCATGAGCAACAGAGATTTCTATTTTTCATTGCCCAAAATTATTACTGGAAATTCGACATTCTAATATGCCTTGCTATATGCGGCAAGAATTTTTGAGGCAGCCTGTATAAAGACCACTTTTCTACGACGTATGGTTCTCGAGTTATCGCTTCGAGAATAAACAACTGACTCCCGTGTTTATGCTCATGTATGCAACTTCCAGTTTTGCCTGTGTGTTTTATTACTTTTCCTTAAGCAGTTACGGATTAATACATTACGAAGTGTCGTTAGAAACTGCGTATATTTAGTTCATAAATTAACTGACCACAGATCACTGCAGTCGTGCGCGAATTCATTACTTCGGTTCAAGACTAATCCGTAACGCAAATTGTGATTTGTGGAACTGTGGCAATAAGCAGAAAATTCACATGTTTACATTGTGTTTAGTGAAGTGTTAATAATGTTACTTTCAAAGCCAATACCAGTGGCGCAGGTACTAAGGGTAAAGTACTCAGCTCTCAGGCCACAAATATTATTTTTAAAGTGTACCTTGTTTTAAGGAATTGGCTTCTGAGGAAGTGCGTGTAAGTAAGTACATTAATATTGAGTGTTACAGTTCATAATGTTATCATCATTATCCTTTGCTGCGTAAGTTTACGTTCTGACAATTTGTGACACGACAAAATGTTTCTTTCCTCGTTCGCTCTCCGTAACTTCCGCTCTCTGGCGCATCGCTTGGCAACAGTGCAGCGACCGTGTGCATGCATTTGGTTCAGCTCATGCGCCTTCTATAACCGTACGTCGTATAGCGGTGGCGTTAAGTAAAACATGGGTATACAAAGTTAGAAGGGAAAATGAGGTCCATTCTTTTTACTTTCTCTACTACGTATAGTAAAATAAAGAAAGTATTGTATTCCACCCAAAAATTCAAAATCTAGGTCTCTGTGTGTGTGTGTGTTGTGTGTGTGTGTGTGCGTGCGTGCGTGTGTGTGTGTGTGTGTGTGTGTGTGTGTGTGTGTGTGTGTGTGTGTGTGTGTGTGTGTGTGTGTGTGTGTCTCCTCTGAATCTGTCCCAATACACTTTTGTTTAAGCATCGCCGCGCTCTCTGTATCCATAACTTACCGCCATGCAATTCCTGATTGTTTGAAGTTAGAATTACGATGTCATTTGAAAAATGTACACACAGGAATTTACTGGTCGAAAATCAGCCAACGTTAACTAGACATTCTACATGATGAGTGTAACAAATATGTCCAATGCAGTTATTGTCAATAAAGAACCGCTATGCCCAAAAAAAATTAATAATAATAATAATAATAATAATAATAATAATAATAATAATAATAATAATAATAATAATAATAATAATAATAATAATAATAATAATAATAATAATAATAATAATAATAATAATGTTTTGTGTGAAATATTTCTAACCATCTAGCTTCTTGACAAATGGATATAACTGATTTATTATTTCACTGTCACGCAGTTACTGTGTGAATAATGCTTTAATGTATTTTTATTTCAATTCGAATCACTTTAGTCACAATTTAATGTTAACGTGATGTTGCCAAATCTCTCTTAGAAATTAAATTTTGCATGGCATTTTAGCATTGAATCGTGGTTAAATTCATTCAAATTAATATAGAAATGCATTACAGCATTGTTCGCACATT
The DNA here is from genome assembly GCA_030765045.1 of Tenodera sinensis. Taxonomy (NCBI): domain Eukaryota; kingdom Metazoa; phylum Arthropoda; class Insecta; order Mantodea; family Mantidae; genus Tenodera; species Tenodera sinensis. The sequence goes on from CM060974.1 coordinate 43,490,071, forward strand.
GTTTGCGCGACAGTTAGTGAAATAATAAACTATTTATAGCCATTCCTCAAGAAGTTAGATGGCTCCAAATATTTGGCACAAATTAGTTTTTTTTTTTCCTTCTTCTTTTTTTTCAACAAAACTGTCCTTTATTTACAGTGGTTGTATTGGATATTTATTACACTCATCATTACACTCATCACGTAGAATCCCTGGTTAACGTATGGCCGAAGCACCCGGTATAATTGTTCACATAGAGTAGATTAGTTTAGTATTGCTGTATGACGAATGCTCCTTCGCTACCTGTTAGGAAAATCTCCAGGAAGAAGGGGTAAAGCTAGGGACACAGAGAGTGCCAAGATCTAGTGCGGCAGCTTGGATACAAACGAGGTACCTAACCTCTCTAGATATTATATCCTGACAATGGCCTACCTCCCCCTACGGAGAGATTTCTCTGAGAGCAGATCCAACACCGAAATCTAGAACAGACTCTTCCTAAGATAAACTACACCTCCGAACGCTTCGTCGCCATCCACTCGCCTCATCCTTCGATGCTGAATATGGTCGGAAAATGAAAGACATCATACTTATACAGGGCGATTCATATAAAACCCAACACTTTGAAGACTATACATATATGTATAAGAGATGGAATCAGGACTGAAAAATACAATACCATAGCCGGGATATGAACCACGGATCTACCGCTTATCGAGCGGCTGCTTTAACCACTAAGCTACCATGACCAACTTGCCAGTACGACATTAAGCGGAAGATCCGTGATTCAAATCCCGGCTATGGCACTGAATTTTTCAGTCCTCTTAAACATTGCCCACACATGGCTTGTGTATTTAAAAACACCAGCAGTAAGCTTGTTGGCATAAATAAAATAAAAACTAAGCCCCGGCACCACAGCCCATGAAGAGCCAAGCCACTGCCTTCCCCACCTCGGCTCACTACAGGCGTCATTGGTGAGGTGCAGTACTGGAGGGTGGGACGTGGTCAGCGTCCCGATCCCTCCCGGCCAGTTATGCGGTCTTCACGACCTGGGGCCGCTACTTTTCCATCAAGTAGCTCCTCAATTGGTCCCCCCGGGACTAACGAGGGTGAGTGCATCCCGTGCCACACCTCCTAGGGGGATAAAATCCCCATGCTAATTCTGGGGATCGAACCCGGGTCCTCCGCGCCAGAGGCAGGCGCGCTACGGAGGCGGTCGGCATAAATAAAATATATGTATATTTACAAAGAACAAAATCACATTGCTTGGGCGTATTCAAGATGCCATGTTTAGTAGTGGTACCAATTAGCAAACCACTTCTGAATTAATAAGAGCTTAAATCTAGCTCACTTCTCCAAAGAGTATACTAGTTATGATTTCTTTTTCTGTGATGTGGTGTACGAGAGCTCGTAGAACTAAAGAATATGAAATGACAGAGGCAGTATCATTTTTAAACCACATTTAAAACATATCCATTGTGCATACAATGATAAAATACATATCAAAATAAAGAAAACATTCTTTTTTATGAGACCATAAAAAGCTTAAAATGTAATTTTTTACAATGTTTGCCATTTTCTCTCCCCTTTTCCCACCAATCGAACCTTCTATTTTTTTTTTCCACATTAAAATTGTTACAATTCTCTTACATCCTTACACACGTATTTTAAACTTAAATAATTATGATAATTTATGTGTGCTGCTATACATTAACTCAAGAGCAGTTTAATAAGAATGTTAGTTTCACAATTTATAAAGTACACGAAACAATGTACAGCATGAGCTAAATATTACAGCAAACACAACTTAACTTTTGTAATCCAAAAGAAGGTTTTGGTCATTATACTTGAATTAACGTTACTTACCAATTCTTATAGCTCCCGCGGCATTTGTCCCGCAAGCGGCGTATGGATGGCGTATGGCTCTGTTATCATGAAAATCATTAAATAGCCAATAGCCTTCTTGAGTTTGGGCGTAGCGTGTGGAGATAGTTTAAAAGGCGATAGCGTGGTCACGAAGGCTATTGGCCACTCAATGTTAAACGCTTGTGCATTTATCCACTTCCTGTTGATCTAGGTACACATTTAGCGAAATGACCTTACTGCTAATTTTCTTCTAGGTTCAAACGAAATATGAGAATACACAAGGCTTGAAGCGATAGTGTAATATTTTAAGAACTGGTCGCTATCTATGTGATCCCTTTGATATTCCATTCTCTTTACATGATGAAGAAATAAAGAACAAATAACGTATTCCTATTTTAGAAAAGTATATGTATTGGACAATCTTATTTTAGTAAAACAAAGTACAAAAATATAATCGCATAGAATTAAACTGAAGGAATAACATAAAATAAAATTTTGTAAATAAACAATAGGTTCAATTGTATGCTTTGCTGTATTTTCAACTTACATGTTATACATAATTGCAGTTTTTCCATTAGTTTCTTTTCTCCCACATATCTGTCAAAGCGCACTGTCGCGACTTCTTTACAAAAAAACGTTCTATGGTTTCCTTTGCATCCTGCAAAAGCTCCAGGAGTTCTAGAACATTCTTGGAAGCAGCAAATTCCTGAAGCTCACTCAACAGATGCTTCTCTAAAAGTGCGTATTTTTGGCTCCTTTTTGTTGGCTTCCTCGTCCATTCCTTCCATGATTTCACAACTGCTGTTTCCAGCAGCAACATCTGCTGCACTTTGAATGTCTTCAGTCGTGGCAAGTTTGTTATCAAAGCACGTAACTATGTATTAAGCATAGTGAAAATCCGTCCTAGTAGGTTATTTATGCAAACGGTTCCGGAAGAACTATTCCGTTTCCGCGATAGGCAGTTTTCCGATTTAGAGTGTTACTTAGCATAGGAAATAGCTCCGTTCCGAGATTTATTTTCCGGCTGTCCAGGTGTCCGGTATATAGGGGTTCCGGTTTAGTCAGGTTTTATTGAATAACAATTTGACATTTCGCTTGAACGCATGCTCAAGCGTATTAGATTATTTCACAATGTTCAAGGCGAGATGGCCCTGAACATTTCTGGAATGATCCCTGAATGGAAGAAGAAAGAGAGGACGACCTAGGACTTCATGGAAAGTCAATGTTAACCAAATGATGAGAGGGAGAAACCTACAACATAAGGATTGGGTTGACCGAGAAAGTTGGAAATTGGGAATAGAGGGTAACTACTTACAGGTGGAGAAGCCCTCAAAAGTAAAAAGTAAGAAATATTACTCAAGCAATCCATAACATAAGTAATGTCCATAACCTATTCACTCCAAAAATGAAATGAGAAAATTAAGGCATTAGGAGTGGAAAATATTTGAATAGGTGTGGGAAAGGAAAGACAAGAATGCAAGCCCAACTGGAAAGGGTTGTAACCAGTGGCGGCCGGTCCTAATGTGCTTATGTGCTACAGCACATAGTTAAAAGAAGAGAGAGAAAATTACTTCATTTTATTATTTTCCCCTGCCAAGAAAATATTTTGAAACAGACACTCCGTTGTGTATTGTTAAATGATTTAAATCGCCCGCTGAGTTATACGTCAGCATTCAACCTCCAATGAAGTATGAGATGTGCTTAGCACAAGGACACCATCGAGAAAAGGCAAGTGCGCATGCGCCAGTTACCCTTTTTCCTCCCCGGCATGCACCGAAATCCTCCACAAACTACGCCTTTCTGTGCTCAACGAAAAAGAGCCAAACCAGGATTGCCAACATTCGTACTTGGTGCTTAAGATCTTGGGTTATTAAAATTGTACAGTATTTAATTAGGAAACTTTTCTAATGTTAAAATGTGGTAATTAGTAACTATTTTCAATCTTTATAGTAAATAAAATTAGACATATACAGTACAGTACGTCTAATATTACGTGAATATGACCTGCATACACAATAATAGTGGATTGCCTAGTATTTCAAAACCAGTGTTGGCGCACGTGTTCAGACCATTCATATACAAGCGTAGATTAGCGCCAGCCGCCATGTACAAATAGTATTGTTTACGAGATTTTAAAATGTGTTTGGTGGATGTGGTTTTTTTATGTCTAGTTAAGCGTTGTGTTTTTCAGTTTACGAGGTGAGTGACAGTTTTAGACAATAGTGAACAGACATGAATTCAGTTGATAGTTTATTTAAAACATCATTTTCTTCTAAATCTTTAGAAGATAAAATACAAATTAAACAATTAGGTAGGCCAGTCCCCAACTTAAACCTAACACAAAAAGCGAAAGGCGCAGACAATCGGGAATATACACGCCAGTTCAATAGGAAAGCATATGACGCATGTAACTGGATTTGTGGCTGTGATATTACAAATGCCTTGTTCTGTTTGCCTTGCCTTCTTTTTGGAAACAGTGATACATTACTGTTTAATTAAATTGCATGGTGAAAATAAGAAACACATTGGATCTGCCCATGCTTGGAACAGTTAATATTGCCACAACATTAAGCAGAGCCTACCAAGAGAGTATTATAAAACACAACCAGCAGGTAGACAAAATAGACACATTTTATTTAGGATAATAGGCTGCATTAAGTTTTGCGGTGCCTTCGAGCTTGCCCTCAGGGGGCATGATGAATCATCAGAATCAGAAAATCGTGGAGTATTTTTAGGACTCATAGGCCTTATCAGCAGCATTGACAATGCAGTGAAGGATCATATGGAGTCAAATAAAGTTTTCAAAGGAACTTCGAAAACTATACAGAACGAGCTATTAGACTGCATGCTCGAAGTCTGCCGTGAAGCAACTTCAACGGAAATGTTCAGGTTATGTCTCAGTAATGTCAGACGAGGCAACAGACGTGTCTGAGCACACGAAATTAGTTTTAGTGTTCAGATATGAAATTAATGGATGTCCAGAAGAACGATTCTGGGGATTTTTTAACCCCAATGGACAAAACGCCGATGTCATTGCGGAATGTGTTTTAGGGGATGTAGATAATATTTTGAAGGTTAATAAAATCAAATTGATTGCACAGACATACGATGGAGCATCTGTTATGAGCGGTGAAACTGGTGGGGTTCAAGCTAAAATAAAGTAATAATATGCTTATTATATTATATGCTTATTATATTCATTGCTACGCGCACCAGTTAAATCTGGTAATGGAACGTGCCGCGTCGCAAAATCGAGCCGCTAGGATATTTTTCAGTACACTTTCGGCATTTCCAGCATATTTTTCTAGGTCTCCCCAACGAGCTGCTGCTCTAGAATCTTCCAAGAGTGGCTCACCAACACCCTGGAATTTTAAATCTAGAACTGTAAATGTTATTTACGAAAATAAAGATGAACTTGCTGAATGTTTCTCGGAATTGGAGCAATCTCTTTCCTCAAAACCCAGTATTCAAGGAGCTCGAGAGCTTAGACCTAATTTGGAAGATCCCGAATTTAATTACATGCTCTCTCTTTTCACAAAGTTATGCCGCACGTGAACATTCTGTACAATCAGATACAAGCCAGAAATGTTGACGTGATTAAAGTTAAAAGCAATGTGACGACATTCATTCAGGCGATGCAGGCACTCTCTGGAAGACCGCGACAATGAAGAAACAATTATTGAAAGACCTGCCAAACGTCGAAGAAACTCTTCCATGGCCTAAGATGCAAAGGAAATATGCGATCGAATCATAGAAGAGGCGCGCACTCGTTTTCAATCTCTCGATCACTTAAATTGCAAAAAAAATTCTTAATTCTCAGAATTTTTTGGCATTCTCAAAGCAATTCCCAGATAATCTCATTGATGAAGTGGTGCAATCTTATCCCTCATTTGACAAAAGAAGGCTTAAAACAGAACTAAGTGTGTTATATTCCCGACCAGAAACATAGCTGGTGCGTGTCCGCCAACATCTTTTACTTCTAATACATTTTATTCCTACTGAGACTTGTGGAAATATATCCCAAACTTAATATAGCAATCGCTAAATTAATATTTGCATCTGCCATATTTATTTCTCTCGCTTGCTACGTGAACTGTCATTTGTATTAGACCAAATGGTATTGTGTGCAATTCTATTGGTTACAAAAACTTTGGTCAAAAATGTTGGACTGGGGGACACCCCCTTTGCATTGTGTTTTCAGTACGCTTAAGTGAACTACTTCAGCTAGTTTATAAGGCACGAGCCGCCACTGCGTAGTAGCACATAGATTTAAAAAATCACGAGCCGCCACTGGTTGTAACTCTAACAGATGGTGATCCCGACCTGTATTGCCAAAGGCATACGCTCGCCACTTGGTCAAGACGTACCATCAATCCAAGAACCAGTGCAATTAACGCAACTCTGTTTTACTAGGACCCCTATAATTACAACAAAAATAATAAAACTAAACTGCACATTTAAAATATGCCTGTTCTTAAAGGAGGGACGTCGGCAAACTGTGGTTTCTTCACAGCATTTCTTTTGTAATTGACGAATGAGATCACTAATGATTCCAAGCTTTAAGGTCCGACTCCACACAATTGGCTGCTAAGAGAAGTCTCTCCTTCGATGGAGTCGGGGATAAGTCGAATTACCGCAGGTGACTTACAGAAGGTGCTTATCAAGCAGGGCTCAGAAGAACTGCTTTCCAATAGGAAACGTCTGTACGTACCAGTTCGTGTCGCTATGGACACAGAATTGGGTGCGGGGCGGTAAATGGATGATAAAAAGGCAAGGCTTGTTTTCTCGAATGTCTCGAGGGCGTATGATTCCGTTGGGCATTATGACCTTCTGTACAAGCTATACCAATGTAACGTTCCTGATTTGCTTATTCATCTCATTGCATCGTATTTCCATTCCAGGCAACTTCCTGTTTGAATATCAGATCACCGTTCCTCCCTCCGGGACATTGGTAGAGGAGTGCCGCAGGAGTTTGTCTTGGCCCCTTTCTCTACACCTTCACGCCCAGTATGCCTTGACACATCAAAATTAAACAAACTGTTTATGCCAAGTATTGTAAATTCTCATTCTTTTCCTGTTTATTTAGGTTGTGAGTTAAATGGCTATCTTTCCGCTTCAATCATTTTTCGGCAGTCCGGAGGATGCGTGACAATTCTGACGAATCTCACGTTCTCAGGTTTTTTCCTTCATTTTCAATCAGTACGATACACGTTGCACGGTCAACGGCTTCCGGTATCTTATATTAACAAATAGTAAAAACTCTTCAACTATTGGAGCACTTCGCTTTCTGTTTACTTCCGCAGGTATGTATATCCCCGAGAACAAAGTCCCTCCTCTAATCTGACGTAATTCTACAACAGTTGCTATATTCTGCTCCTGCTTGGGTAGATGTTTCTTACACGTGCCTATAATCGCCAGGAAGGATACACGTGTACTTCCTTAAGAGAATGACGGCTTATCAGAAGGGGTACAACTTACGTCGTTACCAATATGAAACCGCCTCCTGGGATGAACTGGATCTCCAATGGGAAAATCGCTTAATCTCTATGGTGTCGATCGACCCTCTTCTTACATTTAGTATTAGTCAGCCAAAGCGGCAATGGCATTGTTAATCATAGCACTAGACTAATCTACTCCCAGTAGTATCCTTCATTCGTAACATTTTGGTCTGTTTCTTGATCATCCATTGTTCCATATAAAGTTCCATATAAAGGCGCCTGGTCATCCTGCTGATTTATGTCATCATTGAACAGGACCTCCTGCGGGACAGCTGACAACAGCGCCGTCCCTACGCCGTGAACAACAGTTACAAAGCGCAATTTTCATAATGTGGCAGTGCTACACTTGCTCGTTCGCCGACCCTTCCAGGCCAGAAAGGCTGTATTGAAATGATGGTGAAACGAAATTGAGGGCCCGAAAATCTCGGAAATAAAGGTAACCAACCCAGCATTCGCCTTGTGATCAAGGAAAACCGTAAACAGATCTTTAGTCAGATTGGTCGGTTATCACCAACCATCATCACCCCACGTCCCAAATGCGAGTCCAAGCGCTGCTGGCTGAGCTCGGAATATACTAAGCTAGCCTGAAAATATACTAGAAATGTTGGAGCTTCACTGACTATTAATAATTATCTCCAAAGCAAGCATTGTTTTACTCTACGTGTGTGTCCAACAAAGTTTCAGGTGCCGTAGGCATACCATAGTCGAAACACACTGCTCAGTGTGGAAGGGAGTGTTAGAGAGTATTTTATTTCCCCCACCTTCACGTCAGGACGGGATCTCGTGTACGTAGCCAAGAAAGCAAGTGTAGGCAGGAATAGGTCGAAAACTGCACACTTCTATATGTAATATGTGGATTTTTGTAGAGTCTATTGTGATGTTGGCACCGGAAATATATTAAGATTATGTTATATTCTCTGAACTACTATCAGGACACGCTAGAGCAGACCTGGGGAAGAGTACTCCAAAGGTGTGAACTGAATAGTCCCTCCCCTCTTTACCTGCAGTAGCTACAAGTACACACACATTAGGTGGAACCGGTTTTCTCTACCACTTTTCCCCCTTGAAGGGGACGTATTGGAATGCCTTGACACCTAGGTAGTACTTCTCTACAAGCCCGCGCCAGAGTATCTGTTATACGAAAACAGTGTAAATGTTGAAGGAAACATACATGACCAAGCTCAATTTTAATAATTATCGTTTTCAGATACCTTCTTTCAATGTTGTAATCAGAAAAAGCTCGATTTCCTCCGTAACTTTTCTGCATTGTGGCGCTTTTAGGTTACGTATGACAACAGCCCTTTCCTAACAGTTGCATGCATAAACTTGGTATTTATTCATTTGTATATTGCTATACCTTCCATGCCCACCTCATATGCCTTTATCTTCAATCTATCGCTAAACGAACGAGAATGAATAAGAACTTTATGCTTAATTAGCGCAGCCGGTAAGTGCAGGCACAGAGAACTGTAATGCAACTGGTACCCAGGAGATTAAAGGGCTTCTAGATTAGTTTTATTGAAATCAGTTTCCTAAAAGGTGTTTATATGTAGATTTGTGGTCTAGTGACAGCATAGATATCTAGACAGCACCATCCATTTGTATCATACTTCACTTATTATTGTTCCGATGACGTTGGCGGCTACGCCGACGTGGCTTATTTCTGCGTTGCGGAGAGCTCTCACTAGGACTTTTAAGAACTTGATTTTGCATCGTGAGCCCACCTGCAGAGTTCTGGTCTCCAATTCCACCTCCAGTAGCGTCACCTCCAGGAACACCACCACCATCTCCAACTCCGGAAGCATCGCCACTAGGAATACCACCACCATCTCCAGCTCCGGAAGTATCGCCACCGGGAATACCACCACCATCTTCACCTCCGGAAGCATCACCATCGGGAATACCACCACCATCTCCAGCTCCGGAAGCATCGCCACCGGGGATATCACCACCATCTCCAGCTCCGGAAGCATCGCCACCGGGGATACCACCACCATCTCCAGCTCCGGAAGCATCGCCACCGGGAATATCACCACCATCTCCAGCTCCGGAAGCATCGCCACCGGGGATACCACCACCATCTCCAGCTCCGGAAGCATCGCCATCGGGAATATCACCACCATCTCCAGCTCCGGAAGCATCGCCACCGGGAATATCACCACCATCTCCAGCTCCGGAAGCATCGCCGTCGGGTATACCACCACCATCTCCAGCTCCGGAAGCATCGCCTCCGGGAATACCACCACCATCTCCAGCTCCGGAAGCATCTCCTCCAGGAACACCACCACCATCTCCAGCTCCGGAAGCATCGCCACCGGGAATACCACCACCATCTCCAGCTCCGGAAGCATCGCCACCGGGAATACCACCACCATCTTCAGCTCCGGAAGCATCGCCACCGGGAATACCACCACCATCTCCAGCTCCGGAAGCATCGCCACCGGGAATACCACCACCATCTCCAGCTCCGGAAGCATCTCCTCCGGGAATACCATCACCATCTCCAGCTCCAGAGGCATCGCCTCCGGGAATACCACCACCATCTCCAGCTCCGGAAGCATCGCCACCGGGAATACCACCATCTCCAGCTCCAGAAGCATCGCCTCCGGGAATATCACCACCATCTCCAGCTCCAGAGGCATCGCCTCCGGGAATACCACCACCATCTCCAGCTCCAGAGACATCGCCACCGGGAATACCACTACCATCTCCAGCTCCAGAGGCATCGCCACCGGGAATACCACCACCATCTCCAGCTCCAGAAGCATCTCCTCCGGGAATACCACCACCATCTCCAGCTCCGGAAGCACCGCCACCGGGAATACCACCATCTCCAGCTCCAGAAGCATCGCCTCCGGGAATATCACCATCTCCAGCTCCAGAAGCATCTCCTCCTGGAATACCACCACCATCTCCACCTGCGGTAGCGTCGCCTCCTGGAATACCACCACCATTTCCATCTCCAGAACTGCCACCTCCATTACTGCCACCTGCAGACCCGCCGCCTCCATTACTGCCTCCTCCAGAATCGCTGCCTCCATTACTGCCACCACCAGAACCTCCTACTCCATTACCGCCGCCTCCATTACTGCCACCTCCAGATCCGCCAACTCCATTACTGCCTCCTCCAGAACCACTGCCTCCATTACTGCCACCGGAAGAACCGCCGCCTGCATTACTGCCACCTCCAGAACCGCCAACTCCATTACTGCCTCCTCCAGAACCACTGCCTCCATTACCGCCACCTCCAGAACCACTGCCTCCATTACTGCCACCGGCAGAACCGCCGCCTCCATTACTGCCACCTCCGGAACCGCCGACTCCATTGCTGCCACTTCCAGAACCACCGCCTCCATTATTGCCACCTCCAGAACCGCCGACTCCATTACTGCCTCCTCCAGAACCGCTGCCTCCAGTACTGCCACCTCCAGAACCGCCGCCTCCATTACTGCCACCTCCAGAACCGCCTACTCCATTACTGCCGCCTCCAGAACCGCCACCGCCAGAACCTCCGCCTGCTGTAGCGCCGCTTCCAGAGCCACCACTACCAGTAGTGCCACCTCCAGAACCGCCATTTCCATTACTTCCACCGCCAGAACCATTTCCTTTGGGTCGTCGACGACGGCGATTTCTCTGTCTCTTGGGAAACATCCATGTCCAAAAACAGCCTGCGTGACGGCCGTGTCGGTGGGGTGGCCAGAAAAATCCATTATGCTCTAGATTGGAATAACGAAGTAAACAGAAGTGTTAGCGTAGGTGTAAATCAAAGTTTTCTAGTTAAAATACACTGCTCAAAAAGTTAGAGGAACGCGTGTTTAAACCGAAGTCCAAAATAAAAGAGTGAAGCAATGTAAACATTGAAGTCATTCATTCATTCATTCATTCATTCATTCATTCATTCATTCATTCATTCCATTCGCCATTTAATTGGAGCTCGCATCGTCTACACCTAGACTCTACTCTGCTGGACCACTGGAAGAACAGGGAAGCCAACTGCGTGACCTCTCGCCAGGGAGCAGCCTCTACCCACCGCGCCAACTCATAAAGAGCACTTGTCAGGCCGGGCGCCGCTAGTTCGTCGCGGAGTGTCCTATAAGAGATCTGATAGCAGATTTTAGGGCACTCCAAGCTGAAGAAGAAGGAGAAGACACCACCGAGGCAGCTTTCCCGGAGCTGTCCAGATGTTATGCTTTGAAGTGTCGTTTAAAACTGGAGTTCTAAAAATTTGCTAGTTCTTGTCTGGTTAAATCTATAAACCTGAAAATCATGTGGAAATCAAAGCGAGTTCTGTTTGTCTCATTGATTTGTGTTTTTAAAAAATAGGTTTTAACAGCAATCTATGGTAGAAAATTGTTTTTTTTTTTTTTGTGTTTTCTGAGGGTAATACAGATGAATGAGACATCTGAATGAAACATCTGTCACAGAAGCAGTTGCGTGGATTGAAGGTGGCCATTCAATTCTCTGTTTCCAGGATTCTTCGTGTCAGCCCTTCTGTCATCCGTAGGACTTGGAGACGATATATAGAAACAGAGGCGTTCCAGATAAGGGCGTAAGAAGCGTCATGTCAGCTTTGCGCAGACGCAAATCTGCAGCAAGAGAGCAACAAAATGACGTACGAACAACAACTGGAATGTGATTTCTGTTCAGACTAAGAAAGAGGCTGGGAAATGCAGGGTTGAGAGCTAGAATCTCCGTTAAAGCTCCTCGTTTAACACGACAGCACAAGAAAGCCCTTGCTCAGAATCATGTCAACTGGCGGCTATACCAGGCTGTTCTCTTCACAGATGACTCAAGGTTTAAATCAATGGGCTATGATGGTCGTACTCGTGTATGGAGACGTCGTGGTGAACGTCTTGCTCCAGTCAGTATTGTTGAACATGATAGACTTGGAGGTGGTTTGGTTTTGGTTGGGGCTATCATTACTGTTGAGTCTCAGACTGAACTTGTTGTTTCCCAGCGCATGCATGCAAATATTTACTTTAATAACATCATTCTCCAATATGTCATACCGTTTACTTCCGGAATGGAACCTAATCTTATTCTGCAGCATGATAATGCGAAACCCCATAAATCATGACGTACCAAGAATGCCAAATTCGGACTGGACTGCCCTGCAGACAGTTTTGACCTCAATTCCATTGAACATCTGTGGGATAAGCTGGAAAAATCTGTTCGCAAGCGGCTTGCTGTGCCACAGAACCTGCGAGGACTTGAAAATGCACTCACTGAAAAATTGGAGAAAATCCAACAAATTGCTATTAGGAAGCTGGTGCAAAGCTCGCCAAGTAGGTGTTACGCAGTTATTACACCTCATGGAGGACACGCTAGGTACTGAGTAATGAAATAACCATGTAAACATTGATTAGTAAACAATATAATCTTGTATTTCCACTTTGTTTTGTGCATCAGAAATAGTTTTCTAATCCTATGAAGTAAAAGTTTGTTAGAACGCCTATTATAATTTTTCACAGTTCTTCAATCTACAATTGCAAACTGCCAGAAATCGAATTATATCAATATTTGTTTTGGAACATTGGCTAAATATGTTTTCCTCTAATTTTTTGAGTAGTTTATATTGTGAACCCATGAATATTAAAATTAATTTCCAGAAGCTATAGATTTTCAATCAATAGATTAAGATAACCGTGAATTTTACATAGCAATCAGTAGAAATCTTTAATATTTTAATCAGTTGTTAAAAAAATAACATAAGTACATCTCGCCATTTAAAATTATTAGTATGTATTGGAATAATTGTGTACAGCATTAATAAAAATCTTGTGTGCTGCACTTACATGTACAAACTATTCTTACAAACGCCCATTATCCGCGTACTTCATATTAATAGGGATAAACATTGTCATTGGTAATCTTCTTGTAGGTGCTGGGGCAGTATAGGAATAGAATAAGCTTTAAGCAATAGTCCAACCTTAATAAAGCTTGTGATGACTTTGGCATTTCGTTCTCTTTGCATAGCTAAAAGATAAACAAAAACCGAACAACGTATTCCTATTTGAGAAAAGTACAACATAAATGTTGGAAAATTGTAGTAAAGAGAAATGACTTAGATTACTTTCTAGTTTTAACGAGTCCGATCTGTAGTCTTGCGCGATGGTAAGGATACTGACAGGATAAATCATCCAGGTTTGTACAAGTTTCTAGTGATATCAGAGAACCAATTAATCTTTATTGACAAAGATCAACGAATAAACCAAATGAACACAGGAAGTGTGATCCGAGAATTGGCCATCATTGTCAGCAAATTTTGAAAATAAATAGAAGTCAAAGCCCAGGTTCAATAAGCGTTTTTGACATAGATTTAAATGGGTGTCCTCATAGTTGCATCCAGAGTGAGGTTAGAAATGTCCCAATGCTCACAAAGAGTAAAGTGAAGCTTCTTTCTGGAAGCAGCGATTTCCTTATAAAGTAAGAATCGTAAGAATCGAGCGAGTTTATTACGCCCTTATCAACAAAATTGTTGGCTTGGCTGGAACAGGGTGTGCAACAACTTTTCTTTGAGACTGCTGATTCTGTTTAACGCTTTCAAAGAGAATATCCTCTCCCTGTATGTAACATTTCTGTGGTCACAATAATAGCCAGTAACCTTCAACATCAGAAGTAAATCTCACCAACCTGTTGAGCCGTACCTATCTGTACATAATTAAGGATTCTTTTAGACTATTTTGGTTTACTTTTCTCTTGATTGGCTGCATTGACTGACTGTGTCGTAGCGTGGAGAAAGGTGGGATTTATTTTGTATTTAGCAAGAAATGGTTGTTTCTGACTGTTAGTGGTTGTCTTTGGGTAGGGTAGACGCTGTCTGCCCTGGCTTCTGAGGTCACTGCCATGTGATGAGATCTGAAGTTAATTATATTGAACCTCGTGTGGTGTCTTTAATTACTGTTACTCAATTACTTAATCATCTTTGGCTTCCTTTGAAGAACCAAATTCCTAATTGCTACTTCTGCTGAAAACTAAGGTTATTGAATATACATTCACCAGTGACCACCCCTTAAATTTCAGAGGTCATGACAATATTCTTCCAGAAATATTGGAACCGCAATATTCAGTTTTCAGTTGCATATAACATTCGAAGATAAATTGAATGGGTGCTCGCAAAATCGGGTTTACCATATCAGAACAAAGAAAAGTCAATGTTTTCAAATGCTGATTACAAAACTGCACACAAATTCTAGCATATTGTCACCGTTGTTAATTGGCTAATTAACCATACCAGCATACGAACCCGAGGGTCCAACTGCGTTAATAACTCGTCTCCTGATAGTACAATAGGCTGTATAGAACCAATCACTATTGTGTGCCGTTCTGGACTCCAGAGACTTCTTTTCGTACCACTCGAGAATATTCCCCTTCTAGAAACTTTCTCATTGTGTGCAGGAACTATATAAGCGGCTGTTGAGCGCCCAGTTGGGTAGTTAAACGTTTACAAATCGTTCAGTTGACAGTGACTGTAAATCGAGCAGAGTGCAGTTCAGTGTGAGTTGTAATTCAGTTATGACAGTTCAGTTGTGATTCGACGTTGTGTTCCTCTGAGTTTGTGCAATAGTGACTTAAGTGTAACGTTAATGCCACCCAACCGATTAGAAAACAAAATATGATTAGCAGTAACTGATGTCATTTATTACAACACTTAGGAATAAAATACCAATATAGCCACATTAAACAGCTACACCATCTGCGCAGCTTCTGTGTATAAGTGACAAGTTCATCCAGTTTTGCTATAAAACAAATTGGCCTATTTTCAATAAAATGTCATTAAACTTCAAGCTTTGTATCCCATCAAACACATTTCCTCAAGATCAGTCGAACTCAGATAGGATGTATCGCAGTTGCTGCAGTAGAGCCAAGTATGTCACTTGTTTAGTTTTAATTGATTGCTTTGATTGCTTTGCGAGCATTCATTCGATTATAACTAACTAGCTGAAATACTCAACGTTGTCCGTGGTTTGATGATTTTATCCTTATAACGCTTAGTAAATATAAAGAACCAAAAATAAACAAAATAAATATATAAAAACGCCGGAAAAACAATATGCAAAAGCACTGTTGAACAACCCCAAATACCACAGAAAGAAAAACAAGTAGAGAAAGCTATGTAAATAAATGTAAGATGTTGCATTTCTATGTCAATCATAGAAAATTGTATGACCTTCTTGGTAAAAAAGGGAGTAGAGAAAGAGATGCCATCGCGTTTCGTAATAGAAAAGGGAGTAGAGAAAATTGTGAGAATGTAATATGTGGCACTTGTATTTGTCATTGAAAATTGTATGTTGAAGGCCGAGTAGGGAAGGGTGTCTGAATGTATTACAAAACAGAAAAACTAGTAGAGAAAACCATGTGAATGTTACGTTGTATAGTAAAATGGATAGCATGCAAACCTCCGCCATGAAAAAATGCATCTACCTGTCGAATTTCAAGGTCATCAGTCAAGCGTTTTAGGAGCGCCTAGAGGACAAACTTACAAACATTCGAGAGGTAGAACTAGAACTGAAAAATTCAATGCCTCAGCTGGGATTTGAACCACAGACCCTCCGCTTACGCTCCGCAGTAAGTTTGTTGGCATAAATAATGATGGTGGTGGCGGTGGAGGTGGCGCTGGAGGTGGCGGTGGCGGCGGCGAGTTAGATCATATCAGACGATGAATGAAATCATTCTCAAATGAGCCCAAGATCCACAGAGTTTAGTTACTTGACATTAATCTTTCAGGATATGGTCAAGCTCGAGAAAAAAAAAAAAATTATCCAGGCAACCAACTCTAACCGAAATTTGAACTCAGAACATCTTGAATGTAAAGTACAGGCTACCCATACATTGCAGAGGTGGGTATTTACTAATATTTATCAAATACTGCAGATGTATATGTAATAAAACAGCGTGAAAGCCTCTGAATAATTGATATTATAATTCTATAGGCATTTCTGGATACCTAAAACCTCTAATACCCCTCATAAAGTTTTACTTTATTTCCTTTGTATTTATGTTGTAAGCAAATTCATTAGTAGAACATACTAAATAATTGTATAAAGAGTGAAAGCTGATAACGTTAGAAATTAGTGAATGTGTGCTTTATACACTGTATTCCGCTTATAGAAATAATAAAAGAAACGTTTATAATTTCAAAAGTATGCATACAAGTGGGTTAAGATTGGTACCATTTGAAAGAGTGAGTGAGTGAGTGAGTGAGTGAGTGAGTGAGTGAGTGAGTGAGTGAGTGAGTGGGTGGGTGAGTGGGGTTTAAGGGCCCATCGACAGCTAGGTCATTAGGGCCCGTTGAAAGAAGTTGGCAAGTTTTGATCGCGAATGTTAAGTTTAGAACAGGCACGCACCGCGCGCATGTGCAGCTCATTGCATATCATATATCGTTCACCAGTCAGCATGTGGACAATTTCCAGCAAGTTGGGGCACCATCACACTTTGCCAGCGTACGAGTAGAGACATTCTTGAACCGACAGTTCCCTAGAAGATGGAAAGGAAGAGGACCCCGTAGATCATATGGCCTCCCAGATCACCAGATCTGACACCACCTAACCTTTCCCTGTGGGGATTTGCTAAGGATGAGATCTACAGGATATAGTACGTGATTTTACAGATTTACGACAAAGAGTTTATGCTACTTTCGACAACCTTACATCACAGATGCTTCATAACACATGGATCGGGTTTGGATACCGGCTGGACATTTTCCGTGCCACTGACAGCCATGTTGAGATTTATCAACCATAAGGTAAAAAATTCCAGTTTTCACTATTTGCAGCAAGTGGTTCCTTCTTTAGGTTCGTATTAGCTCAGAAGTGTTACATCTATAAGCGGAACGCCTTGTAGTAACTTAGAATGTCATTTTTCTCCATGTCACAGATTATGTGTATCTTCCAAAGAGGTAAAATTGGTCGCCTGGGAGTGTAAAAGCTTTAATCCTATCTATATATTATGAAAAAAAAATGTAGCTTTTATTTAATTATGGGAACAAAAAGAGGTACAAAGGTTTAAAGTTTAACTTAATCTAATTATTGAAAGCTTATTCGACTATCCGACCGATGATTTTTCCATTGCCAAACCAATGTTCCGCCTACATTTCATGTCCTTTTGCATTAATATCGGGGACTTTTCATCCACAGTTCGGAATATCCGGGTTATTCGAAATCATCTTATAAGACTTAAAGGAGAGGACTTACTATAAAAATCCTTTTCATCATTGTACAACTTTCATAAATAATAAGGGGGGTAAATGCAATTATGGCTGACGCAAAATTTAATGGCGGGTTGTTCGATTGAGCATCCATCCCTAGAGTTGCTGCGTCTTGCAGTGTTGCAGAGTTGGACACCCTATAAATCCAGTGATATAAATATCATTTGCATCCACAAAATTGATTTGTACAACAGGAAAGAGAATAGTAACAGTCAGCTATCAGCCGCCATTAAATAGTGCCTCTACCATAATTTATCATTGGAGTTTGAAAAGGTAACTATGCAACGTGTATAGGTAAGCCAGAAAATGATCAAAAACAAGAGAATGCTGAGCTGTACAGGCATTGAAATGTTGAATACCTGGAGGGCCTCTGTTGGGCAGTTCTGGTGATCCTGATGATTTTGGTGCTGACGAATCTTCATCATAATAGTCCGAATAATCGCTGTCCTCAACAGCAGTACTGGGAACAGTGATCTTTCCGTCACCGTGACTTCTAATCCGAGCTTGCATCATGTGGTCTTGGCCTGCAATAAACATGCACAGCTTATACAGTGCGTTTCAAAAGCCCCGTGTATTTTCTACTACAGGTAAATGGAAATGTTTTAAGCTAACACAGAAAGAAGACTATAGCGTTATTTTATTTGCTTAAGCAGTGGATTTTACAAGATAAAAATGCATTAAAATGTTAAGCCTGTAAATAACCAGTCAGTCTATAGTGCAGTAACATGAATTGCTACTTTTTCGTCTTTAGTGGGAAGAGATTTCCACTGGCAGGGAAGGAAAACCCCCGCTAAGAATCGAGAATACCTTGTAATAAAACGGTATATTTGATCATTAGGGGTGGTGGTTTTTATCATTTTGAAAACAGAAATGTTACATTTTGATTTTTACATTTGCATTTTGCAGCGTTTATGAATTTACAATAATTTATCATTTTACCTATTTCATTTTGAAGAGAAAGCTTATGAATTGATTTTACTGGGAATAAAGTTGTATTTTGAAATTACATAGTATGAAATTAAAATCACACTGTGATGGGTTCATAGTGACATAAGCATGCACAAATTAAATTTTCTCTTTATTTTGAATTCATATAGGTTAAAGTAACATGGACAATGCAACAAACATTGACCCAGGATAAAGCAAAATATAAGGGATGTGTATACTAATGGAAAACCAGAGTAATAAACAGAAGAAATAACAAAGTAAAAAATTTTCAAAATCTACAGATACCTTCTTAGAATTTATGGCAGTTATTACACAAAATAATTATCTGTTCGCCATATTTGAAAATACTAGTGTACATGGTTGCTTAGTGTTATTTTTACTTTCTCTACTATGTATAATAAGTAGGAGAAGTATTGTATTACCTATACCCAAAAATTCGATATCTAAATTTCACCGGCAATACCTGTTTTGAGACCCCGAAAAGCATTTCGGGAAAAAAGTCCCTAGTGTCTGTGTTAAGAAAAGTTTTATTTGAAAAAATCGTATTTCGCAATTATATAGTATTTTAATGAAATGTTCTCATTTTGTCATACTTTAAAAACAAATGTTTTCCAGGTGGTGAACATTAGAACAGACTGCAACTAGAACTGAAAAATTCAATACCACAACGGATCTGAACCACAGACCTTCCGCTTTGCGTGCGGCTGCTCTAACCATTAAGTTGCTGTGACAACTTGCCAGTATGACATTGAATTCTCCAACCGATTCGTATTTTTTCCGGTAGACCACAACGGGAAGTCGCCCTTGAGGTATTTATCTTTGATGCGAGATACCCTTTGTGGTTTACCGGGAAAAATACGAATCGGTTGGAGAATTCAATGTCATACTGGCAAGTTGTCACAGTAACTTAATGGTTAGAGCAGTCGCACGTAGAGTGGAAAGTCTGTGGTTCAGGTCCCGGTAGTGGCATTGAATGTTTCAGTTCCGATTCTCCTCTCAAACATTGCCCACACACGGCTTGTGTGTTTAAAAACATCAGAAGCAAGTATTTTGGCAGAAATAAATAAAAACTACAAGCCTTATCAGCAATTCTTGCGCCCAGTTCTTAAACATTGGACTACTACTGTTACCCTTCTATCTATAACTAAATATGTAATACAGCTATTTCCGCTAAGGTCTATCTTTTTAGCAGAAGTAGGTAGGAAAATAGGTTTCGTAGGAATAATTTGTATACCCATTAATAAGCGATAGAGGTAGGAGAAAGCCTGTGACTATAACAAACTGATATTTACATATCTATTTGTCTATTAGAACATGGCCTCTAGATGAGTGATATTCATAATGGGGTACGCGAAAACTTATTAGTGGGTACGTAAAATTTAATTGAATCCTTCTTTTTGTAGTATTAAATAAGTTATAAATAGTTTAAATATGTTAACAACCATGGTGCTTTATCTATATTTATACCAGGTGCAACTCAAGAATGTGTAGTTTTGTAGATTGCATTAATTTATTGTATGTAAATTTGACTTTTTATTTTTTGTATGTAATAATGAACAAATACATTTTGCTTTGCTTTGTTTACATATAAAAGATTTTGTCAAAAAGAATTAGGGAAATCAATGTAAATCTTTGTACATACAACTTGTAAGAGTTCGAGAAGCTGAAATAAATATTCAAATATAATCTATTTTAGATATGATTATGTGTAATTTGAACTAAGGACAACTCTAGAGCTACGCCTAGGAGTACAGGCTGAAAAGGAGAATTGTCTTTGGGAGTACGCGAAGAAAAAACGGTTGAATATCACTGCTGTAGATTTTAACACAACCACATCTACATTTTCAGTTTTCTAAATTATGAAACGGAATCGCTATGTTTCAATGCCCTTTTCTCAAAATATTACCTTTAAGTTATGGCTCAAAATCAAAGATCACTTGCCTAGGTTCGTTCGTAGGTAATTGAAAATTTGGCCATAATTTATACGGTTTTTAATCAACAAAAATTAAGATTTACTTGTCAGCAAGGAATAACATTTAACACTAACAAAAAATCATACCTTTCTCTTCCTTCTATTAAATGCGACTTCTCAGATTTAGGAAGTTCTTTATTCTTGCAGTTTGTTCTCTGCTGATATGTCCTAGCAAAGAACCAGTAAAATTGTAATATACGAGTAGATATTCCAGTAATCTTACCTCCAATCTGTAGGTGTGTCCATCTCCGACTGAGGGCCGCTCCATTTGTTGCCTGAAACTTAAAGATAATCTCCTTTGATCTACATATATTAAAGTGTATTGTAGACCTGGGCAACAGTACTCCCAAGGTGACCACCAAAGCGAAAAACCGGTAGAGAAAGCCGGTCTCACCTAATGCGTGTGCACGTATGTGTACTATAGTAGCTACTGCAGATAAGGAGGTAGGAAAAATCTGTTCACACCTTCGGAGTACTCTTCCCCAGATCTGTTGTATCCATGAAAAACTAAGATAAATTATGTCCCTAATACTTTACATAATTAAAATATACTGTTTTACTTTGAATTCTCGTGCGCAAGTGAAAGTAGTGAGTGGGTGAGAGTGTTATAAACAACATGACTCAGATCGAAAGAGTAAAATTACCTAACCACTAACTACCGAGCTAAATGGTAACGTGTGATGTACGCATTCGGGAGGTCCGGGTTCAATATCTGTCGAATCGGCCATTCAGACTATGGATTCGTTTCGTGATTTCCTCAGGTTGGTAGGTTGCTCCGGAGTTTCATCTACCAGGAAGGTCGTGTCCATCACTTCCTTTCAGGTGAAACAGATGTTTCAGGGTTGTACATTCAGCGGACGGTGGTTCGTTTGTTGCGGCAGAACGATGGAATTTGCGCTATGGAAATATTTCTCCCTAAGGCTTGGCGAAACTGTTGCGACCCTGTTCCTTCCTATGAGAACCTCTTCTACACCAGGGTCCCCCAACTTGCGAACGGTTAGGGCAGAACTGCCCGGCGTCAGAATTGCTGTCATGTTGGAACTGTTAGGGACACCATTCTTGCTAGCGCATATCGACGTCCGGATTAAGTCGTCCTTCGCGTCTCCTAGGTGTCACTTGGAGGCACAAAGGGTCCATAGTGGCCCACTTGCAGTGTGGAGGCACCTGTGTCTGACTATTAAGTCACCATTTTTAAATAATGTTCAGTGTCTGTTCGTACTACATAGTACGGCACCACAGGCGGTGCTAACAGGAAAATAAGTGATTCAGACCTAAATTTGTTGTACAAAAAACGATTTAGTAACATGTAAGGGTATGATGATTGTTTAACGAGGCCTTCGTAGCTTCCCCTTCTTTCCCTTTCTTTTCCCCTCTCCAATGATAGCACTATTAATGTTACTGCCTGAACATAGTTATAACCGACACGACGGGATGAAGGGAAAGTATTGATCTTTTTCTGGTCGCTCAGTAAACAGTTACCTTTCTCTTTACCGCTTTCCAAAGACAGTAATAGCCGTGCTACATGCTAGTTATATATAACCTATGGCACGTCGGCCTGACACACCAACACATCCCAACGCAGCTTCACGGCCTGCACATACGCCAGCACCTTTCACCGCAGCTCCACGGGCGTACACACGAGCGGCCCCAACCACTACAGGAACACCACCAGTCACCGCAGCCACAGTCACATCGCCACAGACCGTAGCAGTCCCAGCACCCGTCGTCGCCGATAGCATCCTTCGGGACGCGGTTCAAGGCCTCCATTCAGAGGTTCTGAACATTGGCTCTCGGCTGGAGGCTATCACAGAAAACAACACGCCGGCAAACAACACCAACATCACTGAGCTCCTACAGCGCCATGACCACGCCACAACCAACGCCCTAGCAGCAATCCAGACACACCTCACGGAGCTCATACAGATTCTCACCAAAACAAGCGAAGAACTCGCCCGACTACGCCAACACACTGAGACCATCTACCGCAACACACAGAAAATCCAAGACACCACAGCACTAGAGACTAGAGTCAACCAGATATACGACTTCATCACACTCCCCAGATTTCCCATTGGTCCCCCAATGCCACACATAAATGCTCCAAGTCGTAGGTCAATGTCAGGGCATCCGCCATGATATTAGACCTGCCTCCATGCACCACCCAACATAATATGCACCCACAATTTTCCGGTTTGCTTCGGCGGTACCGGACCTCATGTCACCCCTGGTTAACAAATTGTATCACCACAGAATAACTTTAGTTTAGGAATTAAAACAAAAAAAGCCTGAAGGGAAAGTGTTGATTTTTTCTGATCGCTCTCTAAATCGTTACCCCTCTCTTTGCAGCTTTCGAATAACAGCCATAGTCGTGCTGCATGGTAGTTATAACCAATGACACGTCGGCCTAAAGGGAAAGTATTGATTTTGTCTGATCGCTCAGTAAATCGCTACTCAACTGTTATTTGATTTACAGCATGCCGTACACTACACATGGACAGATTATTGGTGTAAGGCAAGGTCATAACAGTTCTACAGATTTCAGAAACTGTGCAGATTTACAGAAATAAATTAATTTAAATTAATAAATTAAAGTTTCCCAGAATTAAATTTTAATGCCACACAAGAAAGGCGATTTTCTGAATAGGTATTAGAATAAAAATGTTTAGAGCTATTTCGATACGAATTTTAATTCCAGCATAAATGTGGGAGAATTTGTAGAAGAATTAAACATTTTTATATTTTTTCAACATAATATTGCATTATGTATACTGTAAAACTTTGCCTACACGTTTTATGATTCTAAGGATAAAGTTAAAGCTTTTCTTATAACACAGAATTCTTTAACTCAATAAAGCTGTTTATTTCAAGCAATATTTGCAACCGTCTCCATTGCAGGCATTAAGAATTTGGAGATAAATCTAATGAAAATTAAAATCTGGTTTTTCTAGGAGGCCAGTTGCATCTACTCTCCCCTCCCGCCATTGTTCCTTGCTCTCATTACAGCTTCACGCCTCTAGCCCCGTATTGCAACCGTCATTGGTCAGTAGTTATGCCTCGCGCCTTACGAGACGCATTTAAGAGGATAAGAAACTGAGGGGTGATCCCAAACAATGCATATTAAATTCGTTTTGTGTACCTTCCCAGCAATTTCCAGTTGCCAATGAGGAAAACCTCAATCGAGAGGACGATTCTGATGGTTCTGAATCGTAGACCTTCGGTTCACTAGTTCGTAAACCTCGACTACCAGTGCACCTACTGTAAACCTATATGTTTGCAATGTTGGGTGTATTGGGAATAGTAAAAATAATATTTACACTATACAAAGCTCCAGATGGTACACTTACCAGCAGTAATGTACCCACTAATACAACAACAGCATACGTCATGCTGACTCTCGTACTATAATAATGTTGCCTGCTTTTAGCTTTTATACCAAGGATTTGTGTGCAGGAAATAAACAGCAAAAAAGACAGAGGAAGTTAACAGATCCATGTATCTGGATAATGACTACAGCCTCCCAAAAGAGGGGGTCCAGCTTCAGTACTCACTGGCTTTTTACCTTCTCTACTATGTATAGTAGGCAGATGAAGTATTGTATTCCACCCAGAAATCCGATGTCAAGATTTCACAGGAAATATATCTATATTTTGAGGCCCATTGAACCCAAAAAATGAAATTTAGAAAAAGATCCGTGTGTGTGTCTGTGTGTCTGTCAGTTTGCGGACAGCATAACTCAAAAACGAAAGATCGGTTATAAACTAAACTTGGTATTTAAGTTTAATGTCTTTCAAGGATGTGACACGAAGATTTTGAAGAAAATTACTTCACCCTAAACTACCCTTTATATGGAAAATTTGTCGAAAATTTTGATTTTCTTGAAAATGGCTCCAACAATTTTGATTATAATGCCATATGTTTGAGATATTTTGATGATAAATGAAATGTATATTTTGAATTTTCTGGCTATAGCCCCTGTAGCCTGGATGACTTTTGCATAGCTGGTAAACCGTAAGAGATAGACCAAATCTTACTTTAGAAAACATGTAGATATTGCTAAAATACACAATTTATGTCCAAATAAAATTGTTTGTAGCGTGAACCATTTCGGAGATATGCCTTGTTATTGTTGTGAGTTTTGGAGAACTTACACTTCTGTCAAATATAACATCGTTATTCACTTTTTATATGTTAATCGTGCAAAGAAAACGGAATCTCAAAGCTTTAAAAGATTTGACTATTGCTCAAAAACCTACTGTATTCTCCTATTTCCCTTGCTCCTACAAGGAAATAAGCAAAGGAAGTAAGTAATAAGAAAATTTCTGTAAGTTTTTGTCTCAACCAACACGAAGAAGATATAGGAATAAGAGTTTGTAAGAATGGTTAGTGCAAGAGTAGAGAAAGTCATGTGAGTGCAACACATCATATTTTTAGAAAAAGGTCTACGTGTGCGTGTGTGTCTGCAAACAGCATAAAAGAGAAAATATTAAGATTCTCAAAAAACATTCCCCCACCCCAGACTACCTTTCAAATCGAAAGTTTCTAAGATATGTTGAGTTTCTGAAAAATGGTTCTAACAATTTTTATTAAAATACCATATGCTTAGGATATGCTCATGTCAAATGAAATGTGTATCTTCAATTTTCAGGGAATAGTCTCTTCACTCCGGATTACTTTTTAATGTTCTGGGAATACTTTTGAAGTTCTCTTCATTCTGAATGGCTTTCGTATAATTGGTAAACCGTAAGAGATGGACAAAATCTTACTACATAAAAAATTTAAATCTCCTCTAAGTACTTAATTTATGTCAAATGACCTTTTTTGTGAGGATAACTTTTTCAGATATTGCTTGTTATTGGTTTGAATTTTTAAATACTTTTCTCACACATTGTTCGTTTTTATGCCCTGGCCATGCAATAAATGAATGTAATATCAAATTTATCACATAGCAACCAGCTCTTAACAGATTTGGCTGTAGCTTTGGCCTATATTGTACTTTTAATGAAACTTTTACAGACGTTTATCTCAATTAACATAAATTAGAAGATAAAAGAAAAATATTTTTAGGAATATTTTGTATAAGAGAGAGTAGCAAAACTCACTTGAGTGCACACATCTTATTTTTCAGATATGTAACATCTTAGGAGCATATGTTCCAATTTCGTTCCTTTCCTCAATTCCATCCCGTAGTTTATCATATGGGCCAGATCTTCGTTTTAGGGTTTTAGGTTTTCTTCACCCTTAAAATCATTTTAGCTTTCCTTTGTGCATCATAATTACTAACATTAATCCTTTTCTGATTTTCTTATTTTATGCTACACGCCTATGATTTAGGGTTAATAACTTTCCAGTAAGATTTATTTGTAAGGTTATCTCACAAAAGTATAGCTTATCATTGGCCATCATGAAACACAAAAAATACATTTATGTCAGACACAAAATTTATTGGCGGGTGGCAGGGAACTGGTCAACACAACATCCAATCAGAAGTTTGTGACGCCTGACAATGCTGTGTACGCACAAAATGTATTTGTGCAAAAGGAAAGACAATCTGATAATGAAGTGGTCAGCTATCAGCCGCCATTAGATTTTGTCTGTCATAACATTTCGTTTGTATTTGTTAACAACGCAGTATATAAAGCCACATGTAAATAATTGGCGTAAACAATTTACTAATGTCAGTTTCGGTTTTTTATTTCAGTAAGACTTATTTGAAGGTACATATGTATTTCTCAATCGGAGTGCACTCAGCCTCGTTAGGTCTCTGAGGGGCCAATTGAGGAGTTACTTGAATGAAAAGTAGCGTGAAGACTGCATAACCGGCCGGAAGTGTTCGGGACGCTGACCACGCACCACCCTCCAGTACTGCACCCCACACATGACGCCTGTGGTGGCAGAGGTGGGAGACGCAGTGGCTGGGCGGTAGGTCTTGGCCCGGGTAGGGCTGCTGTGCCGTTGGGCGGTTAATGTATTTTTCAAAAATGTCCTTTCCGAAAACTCCTCAAAAGAAAACACACATAACAGATTTCACTGTTTTCATCGCTATTCTCCTCCTGCCTCTCCCCCTCTCTTTCTCTCTCTCCCCCTCTCTCTCTCTCTCTCTCTCTCTCTCTCTCTTGTCTTTCTAGTGCAGTAGATAACTAAACACATGACAAAAGTTTATGGCATGAACGATTTCCCATTATCTCGTTCTTGTATAAAGAAATGGCTCTATACACAGAACATAACCTCACTAGAGCATAGATTACACATACGGATGCTGCAGGTTCTGGAGTGAATTTTCCTTTATGTTTTTACTTCTCTACCATGTAGAAAAGGTATTGCATTCCAGTCAAAAATATGATACTGGGATTTCACTAGAAATACATGTTCTGACTCCCTTGAATCATACAAAAAAGCATCTGGTGTGTACTCACATGACTTTCTCTACTCTTGTACCAACTATTCATACAACCTCTTGTTCCTCTATTTACTTCATGTTAATCCAGATAAACATATACAGAAATTAACTAATTGCTCACTTTCTTGTAGGTGCAAGGGGAATATGGAAATACAGTAGGGTTTGAGCGATATTCAAATCTTTTAAAACTTGTCGCTATGTGACGGCCTTGAAATTCTGTTTTTTGCATGAGCAAGAGATAAAACAAAACGAATAACCTATTACTATTTGAGAAAATTGCCAGTATATGGAAAATTCAAAAAAAAAAAAAAAAAAAAAAAAAAAAAAGAATAATAAATATGTTGGAAATGGCTCACACCACAACAAACTGTATTTGACAATAAGTGTTTTAAAAAGTCTGTGTTTGTTGTGTAGTAAGATTTTATATATCTCTTATGGTTTATCAGTCAAGCAAAAGTTATTGAGAATGAAGATGATTTCTGAGGACATTCCCAGAAAATTCAAGATATATCTACATTTTATTTCTCATGAAAATATATGGTATTTTAATCAACATCGTTAGAGCCATTTTTTACTTAAATACGAAGTTTGACATTTAACCAACTTTTCAACTTTTTAAATACACAGACACAGAGACACACACAGAGAGAGAGAGAGAGAGAGAGAGAGAGAGAGAGAGAGAGAGACCTTTTTATAAGAATGCTCCTTTTTGGATTCAGGGGTCTCAAAAACGCATTTCCAGTGAGATCTGTGTATCAATTTTTTTGGATAGAATACAGTAACCCCTACTTACTGGAAGTAAGTGGTAGGGAAAGCTTTAAAAAGAAATAAAAGAAAAAAAGAAAAGGACCACACGTGCGTGGTAGTTTTTTTTTTCTTCCCTCCCCAACGTCCTCCAACATTGTGTCATATCGGACGAATGAATGAAATGAAATGAAATGGGTGAAATGATGCTCAAATGAGCCCGAGGTTCATGGAGCTTTAAGTTACCCGACATTCGTCTTCTCAGGATAAGGAAAAAAACCTCGGAAAAAAACTTTACCCGGATAACTTACCCTAAGCGAGATTCGAACTCGCGACCTCTTGAACGTAAGGCAGACACGCTAACCATCACGCTACCGAGGCGTGCGCGTAGTAGATAGAAAAGGTATTCCATTTATTGAACATTTATGAAAGTTATTCATGGATATGAGTGTAAAATTACAAAGGTGCCTAAAGTTTGCGTAAATTTATATTATAGTAAAGAGTGTCAAATGATTACCTGTTAATGCAACACGCTGTAGCTCTTCAATGAACACTTTTAATAAAACTGGAATTATATATCAGTGTATACACACTTAAACTTTAGAATTAAACAAACTATAGGCAACATAAATATGTTATAAATTACCGCAGTCAGGGCAATCATTTATAGACATTTCTATATTTCTTATCTAGCAATATATGCCTTTGTTTAATATATTCTCTCATAGGTCTATTAACTGGAATTGGACTGGAAAATCAATGTCCATGTAATGCACAATGTGATCACTAGTACGGGGCTGAGCTAGCTGAATTTATCCTGGGTTGGTGCTCCTGGTATTCTAAATAGTTCCACTTATCGCGAGTTGATAATGGTCTACATTCTCACTAACTGCAGGCAAACAACTGCCAATACGCGTGTAGCAGGACTTCCTACATGTCCTTTCGATCAACCAACTCCCAACACTCTTAATGCTAAAAGCTACGTAAGGAACCTTTACTAATTTTGGCAGTACGGGAGCGACACTGAAGATTTTCAGAAAATCAAATAGGGATTAGTTTTAAAAATCTTGCTTTTATTGTTCTTCAAAATATTCACCTCTAAGGGTGCACAAAAGATTGTGTTGTGTAGTTCGGGAGGAGGATCTGTAGCAAGCCTTGTCCCAACACTCACAGCAAGGCTAAAATAAATATTCCCAGGTCTACTACCAAAATAATATCCTAACATAATATGTTTGAAGTAAATTATGTATACATTTTAAAACTCCAAAATAACCATTTTCCATATGTGAGAATACAAATACAAACACAATTCATGATTTCGCTATATGCATAAATATGTACTAAAAATAAATAAATGAACACATAAAGAAATAACCTAAATAATTTAAATGAATATGATACGCTGGCTTACAAATCATTGCACGAAATTACAAGGTGCATTCGCAATCTATCGAAAGAAGAACAGATTTTCCGATTCAGATTTGTTTTTTGAGAAGGTTTTGGCTGGTGCCGGTACAATAGGCCCGGCTTATAGGCTACAATTATCATTAACTTATAATTAACAATAATTACAGTTTTTGGGCTTATCAAAAACCCATAGGGTGACCACCTTTAGGTCACCGAGAACAGGTTTTGCTTGTAGTCATTGATTGTCTTGTTTCAGTTACACACACACGCGCGCGCACGCACACACACACACACACACACACACACATATGCTTACACTGGGCACACCAAAATTATGCGTCCCAGCTCACACACTGCACTATGTGCAATTCACTTTACTATTTACGTTACATACAAAACATACACTTCCGGTGGTCTCCACATCCAATTTTTGGGTGGAATGCAATACTTCCTTCTACTTACCAGTAGAGAAAGTAAAAAGGAACATATAAGATATACGAAACTTTCTCAACCAGAAAAATCTGCCATCGCGGAATATGCAGAAAACACCATCCACCACGTTGACTTTGACAACTTAAAAATGTTAGCAATTAGTGACAATTTATCTCAAAGAATAGTGAGGGAAGCATAGAAATATTTAAAGAAAAGAGCAGTCTGAACCGTGATACGGGCAAACCACTCAACATGATATGGAACACCCTGTTAGCAGGACGAACTTCTATTGGAGAAGATACCAAAAGAATTACTAGTGCGAGTTTTTTTTTTTTTTTTTTTTTTTTGTTTTTGTTTTTTTTTTTTATTTTTTTTTTCTTTCTTCCTCTTTCTTTCTCTTTCTTTCTTACTTCCTCTTTCTTTCTCTTTATCTATCTATTGATCTATCATCAATCTATTGTGGATGTGACCATTTCGAAGATATTCAATGTTATTGTTTTGAATTTTCCAATATTCATACTTTTCTCATATGAAATCGTTATTCTCTTTTTATCTCTTGGCAATGCAAAGAGAATGTAAATTCAAAGCCATCACATAGCGACAAAGATTTGACTATGCTGTATTCTCCCATTCCCTTTGTACCTATAAGGAAGTATGCAATAATACAATTTCTGTAAATGTTTATTTCGATTGACAGAAGTATTTAGAAGAATAAACATTTGAAACAATAATGTGTATAAGAACGAGTGGGGAAAGTCGTGTGAGTGCCATGTGAATCTATAAGATCTAAGGTCATATCGGCGACCTTTCCTTTGAAACAATTGCTCATCGGCAATGATGTTTACTATTGTGTATCTTCAGATTTGTTTACGTTGGATTTTGTTTTATAAAAATTAAATTAACACACATCCTCCTATATTTCGCATTCATTAGTGTGAACAACAATTTTTCATCCGTCTGTACGAAATTAAAAGTATGGGATAAAGAAGAGGGTTTGATATAAAAACTGTGTCATTGTGTAGTAATTTCATTCAGAACGGACATTAGATTAAATTAATTCAATCTTCATATAAGCTTTTCAGGGCAAAGTCAGGCAGCAAGTTAGTGAATGATATACAGATTTTTAATGCAGAGCAGTTAATAGCCATGTTTTTCAACACTGAAATAATAGATGTGCTATCACATAACATCTATGAATTGTTAGACCCTGAAATTCTAGGCCATGCTAACAAGAGTACACACGCAAGCTGCCTACAGAGGTCACCTCATTAATACTAGTTCTGCTTTGGTTCATGTTATAGCCCTGCGTGTCCATATGTCCGCATGTCCGCATCGGAAGGGCTCGGATGCATCAGAAAAATACAGCATTAAACCCGGTATTCAGTATCGCATCAAGGGATACTTATAACCAGAATCAAACTTTAATCTAAGCTTATTACAGATCATAGCGGGATGTCTGATATTATAAAGAGAAAATGTGTATGTCTGTCTCCTCTCTGTACAGAGATCCCAACCGATTTTGAAGTCATTTGCCAATGAAAAGCTATGTTCTTTCTGATGGACATGTGCTATAAAACACATTTTAATTTAAATTCATCTTAACATAGATAAAACTCGGTGTATTGTGTATGCGCGTGCGTGCGTGTGTGTGTGTGTGTGTGTGTGTGTGTGTGTGTGTGTGTGTGTGTGTGTGTGTGTGTGTGTGTGTGTGTGTGTGTGTGTGTGTGTTCCTTCTAGCCTTCTACACCATTTCCACCAAACTTGGCACACATAACCTTCCATACAACACAGAAATTACTGTCTAGCTTAGAATTCGAAATTCCACTGCATTTAATACGTTATTGTTTACTTTAATGCAGACATCGGCAAACATGTACTCAATGAGGTATCAGTATGACGTCTCAACATGCAACCCGCAATGCACATGACGTAATGTAGAACAGGGGATGGCATTGACCTTCGTTCAGTGTCAGTGCCGGACTCGCTCGCTACAGAGTACAATAAGGAATAGTACACATAGTTGAATCCAGCTACGAGTGGTCTACGATACTTTAGGTAGGCCTAGATATTTGTGCAATATATTTCAATTCACTTCTATTTGCAATGTACCATGAAAATCTAGTGATATATCACAAGTAGCCACTCTCAGGATAGCACGCAAATTAACATCTGTTAATCGCAATACAAGATTTTTTTGGATTCAGTTTCTTTCCTTCTACATATTTCTTAAATGCTTGAGATAATTCTGTCCCTATTGTATGTTCCCTAAGTGGAATGACTTCAAGCATATATTCTTGTATCGAGAGGTTGTTAGTGACTCCACGAGTGAAAATTACCAATTGTGCTGTGTCAACGTTGTCAGCATCCAACGCGAGAGAAACGGCTACAAATTCATGGACCTCGGTTTGTAGTCTTTTTTCGCTTATTTCTCCTATTTTATATATCCTTCTCTGTATGGTTCGTGGTGATAATGCAATATTACTAAAAATATCGTATTGTTCAGGGAAAATTATGTTGGCAACTTTACTCTCACATTTTTTATGAAATCTCCATCACTAGAACACCTCAGTGACTGAGCAATCTCCAAAGCAACAGCATAGCTGGCGTGAAGTTGTTTATCAGTTGTACTATTTGAATTAATATTAGGTGTATTATCTGAATATTGCTCTTTGAGCTGTTGCAGTTGGTTCGTCCGATCTAGATCTGAAAAAAAAATTTAAAAAATGAATAAAAGACATTA
Organism: Tenodera sinensis; assembly: GCA_030765045.1. Classification (NCBI taxonomy): domain Eukaryota; kingdom Metazoa; phylum Arthropoda; class Insecta; order Mantodea; family Mantidae; genus Tenodera; species Tenodera sinensis. The sequence continues at coordinate 43,522,258 of CM060974.1, forward strand.
CGTCAGTGTTATGCTACTTTAAATCGTGGTACAAATTGCACCATAGGGGGCTAGGTACAATCGTGAAAGGGGGGGGGGGGAGGAATTGAAGAGAAGAGACCATTAAAGATTTCAAGAACTATAACATTTATGGATCAATAAATTATACATTTGCTAACAGGAATGATTAATCGGTATAGCAAACCTTTAAACAGAAATGGAAGCCGAAACACACAATAGAAATACAGGTGAAAACAAAACCAATTTACATAACCCCATTCAACTCCCCCTCAAAGCGAGGAGTTGGGCAGTCTTCAAGCCTATCTGAAAAGGCCTAAATGATTCGCGTGGATATCCTACGGGTTACAAGAATTACTTGTTACAAGATTACATTTAATTCGTCCGCATTAGAAGCACCTCCCAGGCAAGTAACGGTCAGAAAGCCAATCTGTAATACACGGCGCCTTAGTTAAAACAAAACAACGGGACCACTTACCCTTCACGCCAAGAGAGGAGAACCCCGACTGACTGTCCCTACAACGGTGAGACCGAGAGGAAACCCAAAGAAAAAACACTAGTGCATCCCAGCGGGAAAAACAAGAATCGCGAAACAAAAGGAGGTGCCTCAATAAAACAAAATAAGTGCGATCAGCACAAAATTTATGAATACATGCTTGTCTATAATTGTATGGTGATCTTATGACATGTATCATAATGCCGCTTGATGTTCCATTGATGAGTGCCTTTTTGAACTTTAGAGCACAACAAACACCTTACGTTCCTTACATGATGAGAGAAGAAATAATCAAAGTGCTATTCTAGATATCAAATTTAATAGACCAGGAATAATTACATGCGCTCTAAAGCGCAGAAATTTATCTTTAACTCTTAGTATTAAATTCCACTTTGACAGACATGTTTAGAAGTGCAGGTAAATACGAGAGGACAGTCCGCCCTTGATCGGTGTGTATGCAGTGCCAGTTAAGGCTGCGAGGGAGGGGGAGGGGGAGATAGAATAAGCGCTGCCCCTGACACGTCATAGTTGCGAGGCCTCATTGAGTACATGTTTGCCGATGCCTGCTTTAATGTAATGTCTACAAAATTCCGAAATTCCATCTATATCTTTGTCAACAATAATCGTAGTGTTTCAACAATCCGGTCCAGACCAATGGCTTTTAAATGTGCTTAAAAACGACAGCTCCATGACATGTAAAAGAACTCCTGCTGGACAAAATTCCGACACACCGGCGACGCTGATGTGATCCTGACAATTGACAGCGTCGTTAAACAACAAAATATTAATTATTAAAGTAGTATTTCGACACAAAGTGACAAAAACGACGAAAGTGCAGTCTAATTACTTTTTTCTCACTTTATTTTCTTTTAACTGAATGCACAGCAACACAGTTCTGTTTTACTGACGTAAATACAGTCTACAGCCTTTTGTGATATTACATCATACAACTGCTTTTTTCTTGTAACCTTGACTCACTCCTTTCTGTCTTTCTTCGCTTTCTCTGTCTCTCAAACTGCTGACTTTGATGATACAATCACTCAAGATCCATTAACTGCCTCGCTATCTTCATTTCAATGCGACGACACACTCTCACACACACACACACTCACTCACTAAAAACTAGCTGGCTCCCGACGACTCATGCGTGTAACTATCTCACTCCTCTCGTCGACTCGCCTGCTTATATAGAAAGGAAAACGTAACACAGACCTTTCTTGAACTTCTACAAATACGCCGGCAGCCGGACACTTCTTGAATAATCTGAAAAATACATTTTTGTTCTGCCACTCTAACTATTGTCACGTGTCCACAACAGTCGCGCGAGGCAGTCTGACCTTGAGCGCCTATGATACACGCCCGGTGCGGCCCCGACCGCGACCGGCGTCACAATAAGAATAATTACTTACGTTTTCGCCGCCTCACAAAATACCAAAGGAACAGCGAGTTCATAATTATCATATTCGTCTATTTCCTCTTTGACATCGATCATGGAGTAATAACACATTCTTTTGTTTTGACTTTCTTGTGTTTTCTTAGTAGATTTTTATGTTGATTACTGAGAATAAATACGTTATATTGACGTTATTTAAACTGCTATTATTTCTTCCCAATGATATTTTCTCTATAAATAGCGACGAGGTAACTCGAATGCGACAGAGTTCACTCCGCTACATTAACGAGAAATCGTCATTAAAACTGTTGTATTTGTTCTTACAAGCCCGTAGCCAGGACTGAACATTAGGCAGGGCTACAGAGTTTATAGAAAGGGCGAGATAAAATAACTTTAAAAAGCAGATGCATTGCTGTCACATAACTTTCTCTGCGCACTCTTATACCAACTATTTCTTCTATTTACTTCACATTAATTAACAAACATTTGCAGAAATTGTCTCATTGCATATTTCCTTATAATTACTGTAAGCAGTAAGCGATAATCAAATGTTCTAAGGCCGATCACCGTGTGATAGTGTTGAAATTAGGTTCCCTTTGCATGTCCAAGAGAGAAAAAATAATACGACTTACCATTTGGGAAAAGTATAAGTATTTTAAAATGCAAACCAGTAACAATGAATACCTCGGAAACGGCTATCTACACAAAAAACAAATGCATACGACATGCATTGTGTGTTTCAAGGAATCTACACTTTTTGTATAGTAAGATTTTGTCCATCCCTTACGGTTTACCTTTTATCAGGTCATCCAGAATAAAGAGGACTTCAGAGGCTATTCCCCGAAAATTCAAAATTATTGCACTCTTTTTTGAGATAATGAAAAAAATTTTGAACTTTTCCAAGTAACGGGTAGTTTAGAGTAGGGGGGGGGCGCAGTCCTTAAAATCTTCGTGTCGCATCCTTGGAAGATGCTGAACTTTATACGAAGTTTTATTTTTAACCGACGTAATTTTAACCGACACACGAACCTTCTAATAACTCTTTTCTTTGGATTCAGTGGGCCTCAAAACAAATATTTCCGGTGAAATCCGTAAACTAAGCCCCGGCACTACTGCTCGTGAAGAGCCAAGTCTTACCGCCCAGCCGCTGCGTCCCCCACCTCTGCCCACCACTGGCATCATTGGTGGGGTGCAGTACTGCAGGGTAGTACGTGGTCAGCGTCCCGATCCCTTCCGGCCAGTTATGCCTTCACGACCTGGGGCCGCTACTTTTCCATCAAATAGCTCCCCAATTGGTTCCCATGGGTACTAACGAGGCTGAGTGCACCCCGTGCCAGACCTCCCAGAGGGGATAAAATCCCCATGCTGGTACCGGGGATCGAACCCAGGTCCTCCGCGCCAGAGGCAAGCGCGCTACCAACTGCGCTATGGAGGCGGTCCGATGAAATCCCTACATTGGTTTTTTGGGTGGAATACATTACTTCCCCAACTAGAAAATAAAAACATATATCTTTAATTTATAAAGTTATGTAGACGCACCTACGTAAACTTTTTCATATTATCACACAGTCTATTATTTCCGTAGAACAATGAGCTTTAATACTTCCAGGAATGGCAAATACTCCGTGTTTAAAAATAAAATGATACCGAATTGGAATTCAGAATTCATCAATTCATCCAATGATAGGAAGTAATGAAAGAACTTCATGGTTTAAAAAGCAAAACATTAACAGACCAGATTTGCATATAATATTACGATAAGATTAAAGGTTTCTAACACTCCATTTTACTTAAACTTGGTAAAAGTGATGATTATGTGCTTGTGAAAGCATGGATACTATAGAACACATATTATTTGGATGTGACCGGTACTACAAAAGAAAATTTACCAGATTTACTTGAATTGTTCAAAATAGATTTTCCCGGATCAATAAAAATCATACACTTAATAAAAGTCAGCTATAAAGAAATGATATAAAACTAATTAGGCATATTACAATGTAAAATAAAAATTTAAATGTTTAAAGAGCAAGTAATTATTGTGACCAAAGCTTATAACATTATAGAAGTTGGATCTGGACGCTGTAAGAAGCACAAGTCTCGAGGGCGTTAAATAAATGTTTTAATTAAAAGGTGCACTCTTAAAAGAACAATGAACAAAAATAGTTATTGACTCAATATTGGTTAGAATAACTGCAGTCTGCTATTTCTTTTTCTTCCAAATGTTTTTAGAACTTCTTCAAGCTCCAAAGATTGTTTGCTGTTTTTCAAAGGCAAGAAAAGCCAGAGTTGCCAATCGTTGATGAGTCATGGATAGTCTCTGTGATCGATTTATGGCATTCAATGTAGAAAATGCAGATCCACGAGTTGCTGGAATAAATTCAAATGTTGCTACTGTTGCAAACAATGCATAAGTGTTTTTGAACACATCACTGTTTTTGTCAGAAAGGTTTATTTTATTTTCATTAGGTTTTGAGGACAAATATGTTTGCACCTCTCACACTTCTTCTTTTCTTGGCACAGTTACACTTAACTTTTCAAGTGGTTGAAGATTTTCAATGTAGAGTTGTTCTGCTCTTTCAATACCCAATAAAAGCTCTTCACTCTCACTGAAGCGTTCATCTAAATGCACAAACCCCATGATCTCGTTTAAAGATATTCAGCTGCTGTGGATCGAAATTGCTTGTGGAATGCGATGGCAATGGCAACAGACTATAATGAATGTAGTCAGTGTTTTCAATTGTCTTTCTGTGTCTTTTATTTTGTACAGGAACTGAAAACAAAGTTTCTGGTACCTAACAGATTTTCTGCTTCCTTCAGCACAGAAGAAAGCATTTCTTCTTTTTGAAACTCACTGATTTCTTGTTTCAAACACTTAATGATAACAATTGCGTCACCTAAACTACTGATAATGAGCGGATTATCAACTGGTTCCGGCAATCCATGTATTTTCTTGTTGAAAACTAACAAAAACTGAAATTGAAGTGACATTATCACAGTCTTCAAACCAATTCTTTTGCCTTTGTTTTCTCTATTGTAGTATTCTCTTCCTATGGCATTTAGCACTCTAATTACTTCTTCATAGTTTGACGGAATCACTTTAGTAATTGCTAGGTGCCCACTCCAACGCTGTTCTAGAAGACGCACTATAGTTCTGCCTATATATAAGGATGTAATTTTGCCTCACCGAAGGAAATCGTGCAACATAGCACACTGGCAAAATAAAAGTGTCTTCTGGTATTTCACTTACTGTTTTAACAACTACTATGATTACAACAGTCAGGAGAAGTATATGTTGCATTGTTAAGTATGTACGTTAAAAATTCCAAAAGGTTTTTATCTTATTTAAGGTGTATTCAAAAACATTTAAAAATAGACTGTTTTTGGTCCCCTCCTCTATAACTGCCACGCAGAGCAGCTCATTGACAGCCAAGAACTTCATTATTTCCATTTATGATTTAACAGTAACTTGTTACTCGAGTGTGCTTTCATTAATTAATGTTGACACTGAAATACAGGTTTCTGTAGGAGTTTCACGTTTCTTCCACAATGACATGGCACGGATATGAATTTCTGACGTATGGTGTTTAGGAAACCCACGGTTGGCATGTAAGGCATTTTTCCAGTTTCTGAAACCTTTGTCAGTATAGCTTCTCTCCTTTGTGTCATTAGGCTGAAACTGCATGCGGGGACAACAAAATGCAGCATCTTTAAGAACAGCATTCTGCCATCAAACCACTATACCATTCAGAGCGAAAACTACGCCTGTTGCTTTGTTTAGGGTAATCCTTTAGATAAACTTGCTTTATTGGCCCACCTCTTTGTATTAAATAATTAGTAGTCACCCTGTGTTGCACCACTGGCCCCTGATCGTTGTGAACTGTTGCTGGAGATAATTTGGTTTTCTTGCTGCTCCTCTCTTTTGCGTTTGCCAAAGAAATCTCTTTTATGTTCATAACGTATGCACTCACTATCCTTGCCACTATTTAAGTTCTATTAGTGCGGCTCGGGTTCGATCCCAGGCAACCGCATTTGGGATTCGTGATGGACGAAGCGGCGCTGGGGCGGGTTCTCCGGTTTCCCCGTCCATTTCATTCCACCTGTGCTCCATCTTCATTTCATGTATCATCAGTGTTACCACCTGCGGTGCCGTAGTAGTAAAAGCGGGTGTTAAACACTACAACAACAAAACTTAAAATAAAAACAATGCACTATGATCTGGAAGCCCATTCTTCGAGGTTCAACTTCATTGCTGAGAAAGGTGGGGAGAGAAAACGAAGCTACCGCACGTGTGTAAACAGATGATTTCCAAATACTGGGATCATTCTATGTTCGATTGTGTTTTAGCGGCTTCGTGAGCGACCTTTGACTGCCAAGAGGTTTGGATATTCGGCACGCCGGAATAAGACAATGGATAACTATTACAGCATCGTTACTAATAATATAGTCTTCAATATATCATTATTTTTGTTCTTAATTTATTATTGAAATACTTCAAAAGAGAAAAGGACAAATGGGCATTCTTTAAGTATGGGAAATATTTTTTCCAGTACGGCTGCCCGACCTGGCCCCCTCTGGCTACGGCCCTGGGTTCTTAACCTGCTATTGTACAGTATTTTCTAGGTATGTTTATTAAATATATACTTGTATTTATAGTGTTCTGATAGTTTTCATTAACCTTCAACTGTATAGCGTAATATTTTTAAATGCCTCCAGAGAAACGCAATGCTGCTGGACAAGTGCAATCTAAGGCTAGATGTAGGAATGAACCGCCAAACCATGGGCAACTCCTGGTATTTCATCTAATAAATAATATATAATTAATTATAGAAGATCATCTGTCAAGACTTCTACATCTTTACCAACGATAATCGTAATACCTCGAATATTGCCAACATAAGAATAATTACGTCTGCACGGCCTCACAAAATAACAAAGGAACAGCGAGAACTTATAATTTTTGTTGAACTCTCTGACATCGATCATGGAGTAATAACAGTCTTTCTTTTGTTTTGACTTTCTTGTGTTCTCTTAGTAGCACTGTGAATGTTGGTTACCGAGAGTAAACATTTATATTGACGTAACTTAAACTGATATTATTTATTCTCAATGTTATTTTTTCTATAAATAGCCACCAGTAGCTCGAATGCGACAACGGGGAATTTACTCGAACTGTGATATTTGTGGTTGTTAACAGTACTTTTACATACTATTTTCTAAGTATTTTTATTACACATATTTTTGTCCGTATCCTATCCTGGGAGTTTTAATTAACTGTTTAATTGTCCTGTGTAATATTTTAAATGCCTCCAAACAAACGCAAGGCAACTGGACAAGTGCAACTGGCTAAATTTTGTGGGGATAAACCGCCAAACCACGCGTATATAACGCCGGGTATTTCAGTTAATAATATAATAGAGAATTAGAAGACCACCTTGCATGACCATCTATAATCTATATCCTTGTCAACCATAATCGTAGTAGCTGGAATATTGCCAACATAAGAATAATTACTTAACGCTTTCAAGGCCTCACAAAATAACAAACGAACAGCGAGTTCACACAATGTTCATTCATTTCCTCTTTGACATCCATCATTGAGTAACAACACAGTCAAGTTTTGTCTTTCTTGTGTTTTGATTTTCTTGGAAACTAATATAGGTAATACCGAAAAGCAATTTCATAACCTTCATTCAAAGCGTAATGGAGTAGACAACAGTTGCTGAACTCTGCAGAGTATAAAAACAAAAGCCAGTTACATTTTATTCCAAGCAATATACATATAGATGGCTATGATATAATAACTATGCAAACAGAAGATAGAGATTAAAAAGCGACAATCGAGCCTATTTATAACTACACGACAAAATGTTTGGCTACGTGCCTTTAATATCCTTTGACCTCATTACATCAGAATATCTCTATCTCTACTGTTATAAAAATCTGATGTATGCACTGACATGACCTTCTCTACTCACTCCTGTACGTTTTTTTTTTTTCTCCCACTTTCTCTACTGGTAAGTAGGGAAAGTATTGTATTCCACCCAAAAATTCGATGTCGAGATTTCATCGGATATATATGTTTTGAGACCCCTGAATCAAATAAAAAAAAAACATTTTTAGAAAAAGGTCCGTGTGTCTGCGTGTGTGTGTGTGTGTGTGTGTGTGTCAGTCTGTGGACAGCATAACTCAAAAACGAGAACTCGATTAAAAACCAAAGTTGGTATTTAAGTTTAATGTCTTTCAAGGATGCGACATGAAGATTTTGAAGAAAATAGCCCCACCCTAAACTACCCTTTACATGGAACATTTTTCGAAAATTTTGATTTTCTTGAAAATGGCTCTAACGATTTTGATTAAAATGTCATATGTTTGAGATATTTTTTGACAAATCAAATATATATTTTGAATTTTCTGGCTATAGCCCTATAGTTGTATTTACTCTAGACGATTTTTGCATAACTGGTAAACCGTTAGAGATAGACCAAATCATACTATACAAAAAATATAGACCTTGCTAAAATACACAATTGATTTATGTCTAAATAAATTTTCTTGTAGGGTGAACCATCTCGGAGATATTCCTTGTTATGTGTGTGAGTTTCGGAAAACTTAAAAACTTTCGTGAAATGGAACATCGTTCATTTTTTTTTTTTTTTTTTTTTTTTTTTTTATATGTTAAGCGTGCAAAGAGAACGGAATCTCAAAGCTTTAAAAGATTTGACTATCCCTCAAAGCCTACTGTATTCTAATGTTCCCCTTGTACCTACAAGGAAATAACCAATAAGATAATTTGTACATTTCGTTCACTTTTTCATCTTCTTTTCTTTCATTTCTCTCCTGTACCATTTTGGTTTAGCCAGGTTTCAGGAAAGCACATTTCGGTTAAACAAGGTGTTTCTAGTGAATACCCGACACCTTGCTAAATACATATTGCACCAAAAAATGTAGAGCTGTACTTAGAAAAAATATTCCACTTACCTTGGACATAAAAAAATCTCACGTCACATGTAAGATGAACACAGAACAATTTTATAAGAACGTGGCGGCGCCGTGGCTGAGCGGTTAGACCGTTCACTTACCACCTAGGTGTCCCGGGTTCGATCCCAGGTGGAGGAAGTGGCGTCTGGAAGGGTTTTCTCCGGGTTCCCCGGCCACTCATTCTACCAATTGCTCCATCGTCACCTTTCCATTCATCCATTTCGTCTGCATTTCATATTATCCTCTTCCTCACTATCATACCTGGTGCTGGACCGACCACCTGCTTCCAGGTCTTCACTGTGTACAGTCCATAGGTCCCTCTGCTCTCCGACAGGCGTCTGACCTTAGACATTGGCTTGTAAGTCCTAGGGGGTGTAGGTGTAGGGGTGTAGGGGAAGGTAATCAGGTGAAGAGGAAGAAGAATATATGATTCTCTTACAAGAATCAGTGAAAGGATCGAACAGGTTGCATCATTGAAGCATGGCTATGAATAACAGGCAATCAGACAAAATGCTAACATTTAAGTATATAATTACAATAATATTTCAAATTTGCACCTCTCAGACATAAAACAAGGTTAACTATGCAATACTAAAAAGCACTTTGTTTAATCTAGATACAGTTCACTTTTTTTTTTTTTTTTTTTTTTTTTTTTTTGTCATTTCTATATCTGGCAGTTGGTTTCTGATCATATAGTGTACATACCATTATTCTTGAACAAAATACACATAGAACAAATATGCAAAATATTGTAATAAAATAAATGTAAATAAAATACATTAACCATAAGTTCACAATTTATCTCGCTTCTTCAGGGAACACTTATTAGCACAACGACTGGTAATATCAGCAGCATGCCCTTTATGATCAAATATCTTCATCACTTGGGCCTTTGACTCCAGCATTTGATCACTTTACTTCTTTCTTTGCACGTTTTCCTGCATTAAAATAAACACAATTTAGTTATATTCAGTAAATCATTATAGCAAATGTTATTGCACTTTAAATAGTATCTAACACCGATTTTTACTATATTAAGAAGGAAAAGTATTGCATTCCACCCAAGAATTTTTTATCATTTCATTGAAAATACATGCTTTGGGGCCCCCTGAAAACAAAAAGCATTTTTAGAAAATGGTGTGTGTTTGTGTTCTGTGTGTGAGTCAATGTGTATTTCTTAACAGCATGACTAAAACTGAACATTTCAGTTCAGCATGTTCCAAGGATGCAGCATCCCAAACTATCTTTACTTGGAAAATTTTTCGAAAGTTTTAATTTTCTCAAAAATCACTCTTAATTGTTTTGATTGCTATACTGCATGTTTAAGATATTTTCATAACGAAATGCATTCCTGAATTTTCTAGGGACAGCCTCTAAATCCTCTTCATTCTGAATGACTTTTGCATAACAGGTAAAACTCGTCCTCCGTTGCTTTGGAGTAAAGTGCTACCCTCTGACTCCAAAGTTCATGGGTTCAAACCCGGCGGAGAGCGATGGACTTTTATCAGGCGTAAAAAACCTTAGAATAGCTACCTTTGGAAGGGAAGTAAAGCCGGAAGTTCCGTGTCGTAGGTGTTCACGTAAAAGAACCTCAAACCTGATAAAGAGGCTCTGAGTAAAACTGAGTGAGGGAATGGGTGAGTGGGTGGGTGAGTGGGTGAGTGAGTGAAGGCGTGAGTGAATGGACGTGTGAATAGGTGAGTGAGTGAAAGGGTGAGTGAGTCAGTGAGTGAGTGAAGGACTGAGTGAATGGATGAGTGAATGGGTGAGCGAGTGAATGGGTGAGTAAATGAACGGGTAAGTGAGTGAATGAGTAAGTGAATGTGTGAGTGAGTGAATGGATGACTGAATAGCTGAGTGGGTGGGTGAGTGGGTGGTTGAATGAGTGAATGGGTGAGTGAATGAGTGAGTGAATGGATGTGTGAATGGGTGAGTGGGAGGGTGGGTGAGTGAGTGAATGGATGAGTGAGTGGGTGGGTAGGTGAGTGAGTGAATCAGTGAGTGAATGAATGAATGACTGAATGGGTGAGTGAGTGAATGAGGGAGTGAGTGGGTGAGTGAGCGAGTGAATGGATGAGTGAGTGGGTGAGTAGTGAATGGGTGAGTAAATGAACGGGTAAGTCAGTGAATGAGTAAGTGAATGTGTGAGTGAGTGAATGGATGACTGAATGGCTGATTGGGTGGGTGAGTGGGTGGTTGCATGAGTGGATGGGTCAGTGAATGAGTGAGTGAATGGATGAGTGAAGGAGTGAGTGGGTGGGTGAGTGAGCGAGTGTATAAGAGAGTGAGTGAATGGTTGAGTGAGTGAATGGGTGAGTGAATGAATGGGTGAATGAGTGAATGGGTGAGTGGATGGTTGAATGAGTGAATGGGTGAATGAATGAGTGAGTGAATGGATGTGTGAATGGGTGAGTGGGTGGGTGGGTGAGTGAGTGAATGGGTCACTGAATGAGTGAGTGAATGGATGTGTGAATGGGTGAGCGGGGGGGTGTGTGAGTGAGTGAGTGAACGGATGAGTGAGTGGGTGGGTAGGTGAGTGAGTGAATCAGTAAGTGAATGAATGACTGAATGGGTGTGTGAGTGAATGAGGGAGTGAATGGATGAGTGAAGGGGTGAGTGGGCGGGTGAGTGAGCGAGTGAATAAGTGAGTGAGTGAACGGGTGAGAGAGTGAGTGAGTGAATGGGTGGTGGTGATGGTGGTGGTGGTGCTGTTAGTGGAGTGATGGTGGTGGTGGTGGTGATGATGGTAGTTGTGGTGATGGTGGTGGTGCTGTTGGTGGTGGTGGTTGTGGTGGGGAAGGTGTTGGTGGTGGTGGTGATGATGATGGTAGTGGTGGTGATGATGATGGTAGTGGTGGTGATAGTGCTGGGAAAGTTGTGGTGGTGGTGGTGATGGTGGTGGTGGTGGTGGTGGGGGGAAGTTGTGGTGGTGCTGTTGGTGGTGGTGGTGGTGGTGATGGTGATGGTGGTGATGATGGTGGTGGTGATGATGATGGTGGTGGTGATGGTGGTGGTGGTGGTGCTGTTGGTGGTGGTGGTGATTGTGGTAGTGGTGGTGATGGTGGTGGTGGTGGTGGTGATGATGATGGTGGTGGTGGGGAAGTGGTGGTGGTGATGGTGGTGGTGGTGATGGTGGTGATGATGGTGGTGGTGGTGATGGTGGTGGTGATGGTGATGGTGGTGATGGTGGTGGTGGTGGTGGTGATGATGATGGTGGCGGTGGTGATGATGGTAGTTGTGGTGATGGTGGTGGTGGTGGTGGGGAAGTTGTGGTGGTGGTGCTGTTGGTGGTGGTGGTTGTGGTGGGGAAGGTGTTGGTGGTGGTGGTGGTGATGATGATGGTAGTGGTGGTGGTGATGATGATGGTAGTGGTGGTGATAGTGCTGGGAAAGTTGTGGTGGTGGTGGTGATGGTGGTGGTGGTGGTGGTGGGGGGGAAGTTGTGGTGGTGCTGTTGGTGGTGGTGGTGGTGGTGGTGGTGGTGATGGTGGTGATGATGGTGGTGGTGATGATGATGGTGGTGGTGATGGTGGTGGTGGTGGTGCTGTTGGTGGTGGTGCTGTTGGTGGTGGTGTTGGTGGTGGTGGTGGTGGTGATGATGGTAGTGGTGGTGGAGAAGTTGTGGTGGTGGTGCTGCTGTTGGTGGTGGTGGTGATGGTAGTGGTGGTGATGGTGGTGGTGATGATGATGGTGATGATGGTGGTGATGATGGTGGTGGTGGTGGTGGTGATGGTGGTGGTGGTGCTGTTGGTGGTGGTGTTGGTGGTGGAGGTGATGATGATGATGGTAGTGGTGGTGGGGAAGTTGTGGTGGTAGTGCTGTTGGTGGTGGTGGTGGGGAAGATGTGGTGGTGGTGGTGCTGTTGATGGTGGTGGTGATGACGGTAGTGGTGGTGATGGTGGTGGTGGTGGTGATGGTGGTGGTGGTGATGATGATGGTGGTGGTGGTGCTGTTGGTGGTGGTGATGTTGGTGGTGGTGATGATGATGGTAGTGGTGGTGATTGTGGTGGTGGGAAAGTTGTGGTGGTGGAGCTGTTGGTGGCGGTGGTGGTGGTGGTGATGGTAGTGGTGGTGATGATGGTCGTGGTGATGGTGGTGGGGAAGTTGTGGTGGTGGTGATGATGGTAGTGGTGGTGATGGTGGTGGTGATGATGGTAGTGGTGGTGATGGTGGTGGTGATGATGGTGGTGGTGATGATGGTAGTGGTGGTGCTGT
>CM060974.1:43540338-43892838 GCA_030765045.1 Tenodera sinensis
GTGTGTGTGTGTGTGTGTGTGTGTGTGTGTGTGTGTGTGTGTGTGTGTGTGTGTGTGTGTGTGTGTGTGTGTGTGTGTGTGTGTGTGTGTGTGTGTGTGTGTGTGTGTGTGTGTGTGTGTGTTTCAGCATAACTGAAAAACAAAAAGTCGGTTAGAAACCAAAGTTGTTATTTTAGTTTAATATCTTTCAAGGATGCGACACCAAGATTTTTAAGAAAATTTCTCCACCCTAAACTACCCTTCACATAGAATATTTTTCGAATATTTTGACTGCATGACTTTTGCATAACTGATAAACCGTAAGAGGTAGACCAAACAAGTTATGTCCAGACGCTCTTTTTTTTTTTTTTTTTTTTTTTTTTTTTCTTCTGGTGGAGTGAACTATTTCGAAGGTATTCCTTGTTATTTGTGTAATTTTAGCGACCAGCTGTAAAACATTTGACTGATGTTTAAAGTCCACTGTACTCCCATATTTCCCTTGTACCTACAGGAAAATTAGCAATAAGATGATTTCTGCAAATTTTATCTCGACTAACATGAAGACAGAGTATAAGTATATGTAGTTAGTACAAGAGTAGAGAAAGTCATTGAGGCAATACACCAGAGGTTTCTTTTGTTATGAGGATGAAATAAACCTTACCTCCAGTGTTCTGCATTCCTGCTTGCCTGAGGTTCAGACCGTGAAGGATTTGATGCAACTCCTCTTCGGAGGAGACGGCGTCATCCCTAGATGACCCCGTATCCCCTTCGGACGAGGCCGGTGTGGACGAGAAGGTGGCCGAGGTTAATGGGTACAGCGAGGTGGTCGAGGCTGATGTGTACGGCAACGCGGCCCATGCCAGTTGGTTAAACTGGTTGGTCTGTAAAAACCACAAGATTAAATTAGGACCTTCATCGAGTATCCTGTGGAGCTCTGAGCATTTGATAGCACAGAGTATGAGTCGGTGACTCTTACACTTAGTGACAGTTGCACTCCAGCACAGCCGGCTTCAAATGTTTTTCGATGGACGAGAGGTGCTGAGGGGAAACGGGAGAAGTTTCTTATCGAGTAGTTGAGCCTGTCCTAGGGGCGGGTTATAGTACGTGTTTATTTACATTGCCATGCAGTCGTCTAAGGTAAGGCAGACAGGGTTGGGGAAACAAGAAACGAAATAGTTTTATACTAAAGTATTCTGTCCAAACAAAAGCAATCTGCGCATCCTTTCCCCAGGTGTTTAAACAAATTAATGTTCACATTTTATGGAGTGTTGTTGTTTCAGGAAGAAAGTAAAATTTGTTTGTAAAAAAGATAACGAATATAATAATAATGATGATGATGGTGATGGTGATGGTGGTGGTGATGGTGGTGGTGATGGTGATGGTGATGGTGATGGTGGTGGTGGTGATGGTGATGGTGATGGTGATGGTGGTGGTGGTGGTGATGGTGATGGTGGTGGTGGTGGTAGTGGTAGTGGTGGTGATGGTGATGGTGATGGTGATGGTGGTGATGGTGGTGATGGTGGTGGTGATGGTGGTGATGGTGGTGGTGGTGGTGATGGTGGTAGTGGTGGTGATGGTGATGGTGATGGTGATGGTGATGGTGATGGTGATGGTGATGGTGATGATAATGATAATCACAATCATGATAATGATAATCATAATCATAATAATATCATTATCATCATTAGAATTATTATCATTATCACTATTATATTTGGGATATACAGTTTCTCTGTTGACAAATTCTTATTAATATTGTTTTTGTTATTATTATAAACATGCGATATTAACAATCGCCTAGAAGCTCGGTGGAAAAGATTGTGTTTGTTTGTGTGTGTGGGTAGGGGGTGGCTATGTGTGTGTGTTGCCTAATATCGTATAAGACATCGTTTATAATAATAGTAGTGTATTGTTTTAATTAACGTCCTCCAACGTAGCGTCATATCGGACGGTTAATGAATGAAATGGGTGAAATTATGCTCAAATGAGCTCGGAAAAAAACCTTATCCGGGTAACTAACCCTAAGCGAGATTCGAAGTCTCGACCTCTTGCACGAGAGGCAGACACGCTAACCATCACTCTACAGAGGCGGGCAATATGTAGTGTTTATTGTGTCCCTAGTCCTGAAAATATTTTTGCAGACAAATTTATGTCACATTCCTATCTTCAGTGATCGCTGTTTTACAGCGAAGTCCCAAAGAAGCCAGTCGCCATGATAGTTTTTTTTAAAAAACAGAAAAACGTTAGCATCACAGATATCAAACTCATGAGAAAGGCAAAAAACTTGAGACGGCTCTAGCCTGGACTGACTACTCGATAACCTTTACCCCTTACGTCTCCACTGCGAGTCCCGCGTGCGTCGGTAAATATTTAGAAGCGGCTGTACAATTTAGTGACAGTTGCACTCCAATTCTGGGAACTATCATTGGGGGAAATCACTCCTGTTGCCTGAAGCTGAGTTTGGAGTTCAACTTCCTCAGCCAAGGTAGACTGAAATTTATTTTCGTTCAGTTGTTTTTACATCTGATTTTATGGAGTTGGCCGAAATAGCAAGGGTAAACCACTGTTGATCTATAAGGGCTATCAATATATACAAAAGTGTACAAATCAGGGAAACATCCTCGTTGACGCCAGGCGAACGACACAGTACCAACAACGTCTCTGTAGGTTGGGATCGAAGGCTGGGCAGTTTATTATCGAATGCATATCCAAATATATAGATTAAGAGGTAGAATCGGTGTCGTGTAACGGTGTTTTGCACACACGACTATAGATTTCGGGATTGTAGGTAAGCCCCGAGCCTTAACTCGAGAACAAGGCAGCTCAGCAATTAATAAGGCACAATTCAAAGGTGAGAAGAAGTTTATTAGTAAAACTCGAAGAAATTGGTAAAGTCCTCGTTGAATACTGGCAACAGGTCTGCCAGCGTTACACAGACGACGTTCAGGACATAAGTAACATCAAATCATTTCCAACGGGGTGTCTTATAGCTTTAGGGCCGTTAACTCCCCCGTTGGGATAATTGCTTACGCAGCACAAAAAATAAAACAAGGTCCACACACTTTCTAGGCTGACTCATATAAGAGCGTTAAGTTATTTAGTTTTCCAGTTAAAAATAATTACAAAGTAAACATGGACGAGGGATGGTATCATATTACTTAGGGATGCTTTACGTTGGCATGTCACAGAAGTTGTATTTCTATACGACATCGGAACTGAAAAATTTGATGCCACAACTAGATCTGAACCACACCCTCTCTTACTAGGTGGGTACTCTAACCATTAAGCTACCCTAACAACCTGCCAGAATGACATTGAATTCTCCAACCGATTCGTATGTCTCCCGATAAACCACAAAAGCAGTCTCACATCAGTGACTTATTATCATAAGTAGGTAGTACTTTATGTCCCAGGGTTAAATAACCTTCAGGTGGTAATTTTTATTCATTTATGCCAACAAACTTACTGTTTATGTTTTTAAACACAAAGCCGTGTCTGGGCAATGTTTGAAAGATAGAATCGGAACTGAAAAATTCAATGCCACAGCTGGGATCTGGGATCAATATCATTCTGGCAGGTTATTAGAATTCGGAAATCAGGTCCCCGTATAAAGAATCAGTTGCCGGGATGGAAGTTCTTCACATTTTGTTAACTTATTTATGTATTTATTTGTACACTTATTTGCTTATTTATCTATTCATTCATTCATTTATTCATTCATTCATTCACTCACTCACTCACTCACTCACTCACTCACTCACTCACTCACTCACTCACTCACTCACTCACTCACTCACTCACTCACTCACTCACTCACTCACTCACTCACTCACTTACTTGTTTGTGTGTGTGTTTGCTTGTGTGTTTGCTTGTTTGTTTGCTTGCTTGTTTGTTTGCTTGCTTGTTTGTTTGCTTGCTTGTTTGTTTGTTTGCTTGTTTGTTTGTTTGCTTGTTTGTTTGCTTGTTTGTTTGCTTGTTTGTTTGCTTGTTTGTTTGCTTGTTCGCTTGTTTGTTTACTTGTTCGCTTGTTTGCTTGTTCACTTGTTTGTTTGTTTATTTGTTTGTCTGTTCGCTTGTTTGCTTGTTCGCTTGTTTGTTTACTTGTTCGCTTGTTCGCTTGTTTGCTTGTTCGCTTGTGTGTTTGCTTGTGTGTTTGCTTGTTTGTTTGCTTGTTTGTTTGTTTGCTTGTTTGTTTGCTTGTTTGTTTGCTTGTTTGTTTGCTTGTTTGTTTGCTTGTTCACTTGTTTGTTTGCTTGTTTGCTTGTTTGTTTGTTTGTTTGCTTGTGCGTTTGTTTGCTTGTGCGTTTGTTTGCTTGTGCGTTTGTTTGCTTATGCGTTTGTTTGCTTGTGTGTTTGTTTGCTTGTGTGTTTGTTTGCTTGTGTGTTTGTGTTTGTATGTGTGATTCTGTGTTTGTGTGTCTGTCTTTGTTTCTTTGTTTATTTATTTACTTATGTACTTACTTATTTACTTATTCATCCATTGACTTGAATCACTGGTTCATTTATTTACTATTTATTTATTTGTCTGCCTGCCTGTCTGTCTAGTTACTCACTCACTCACTCACTTAATTTACTAACTCACTCACTCGCTAACTCACTCATTCGCTTACTAACTCACTCGTTTATTGTTGATGGTATTTGTAACTGTACTTACCAAGGCGGCACTGATAATCTCCTGTACACAAGGCAGTAGTTTGTGGCGGACATCACACATCAGTGTGATCGACGGTAGCGTCGGCCCTCTGGTACCAAGCATGGAAGCTGACATCTGCATTAATACTTGGCTGTCTTTAAGCTGTTGTATGATAAACTCATCACCCTCATGGGTACTGAGGTACGGTACTAACCTAGACACCGTGTCCATCCAGAATTGAAGTGTGTCCGTCAGGTCTTCCATTCTTGTGCATAATATTTAGAATCTAACCTGTCTGTATCTAAATTCAGTTCGGATTTCCGCTTGGAGCAATTGTTATTTCTTTCTTTCCTGGATGCAGCGTTATCTTTACGTATGCGCATAGCATTTTGTTTTCCCGCCGGTAACCACATCCTGTCACAGCCGCACTTACTCTAGCATTTGCAACTTTATTGCACTAGTTTAGGTTATTTGATGTCTTACGTTTAATCGACCGTACGCCATGTTTATTCTTAATTTTCTTTTGGATTTATAACCCTTCTCTTGCTCTTTCCCATTAAATGTTCTTTTGCTAAGCTGTGTTTTTATATCTTCCTCCTATTGTCATTATTCTGTCTTTATTACTTCCTCTACTACGTATAGTAGGTAGGGGAAGTATTGTATTCTATCCAAAAGATACATGTCGAAATGTTACCAGAAATGTTTTGAGGCCCCTGAGGAGTTTTTAAAAGATTTTTGTTCAAAGATCCGTGTGTGTGTGTGTGTGTGTGTGTGTGTGTGTGTGTGTGTGTGTGTGTGTGTGTGTGTGTGGTTTTTTAATTTCTTGTTTGCTTTTTGGTTTTTACTGCCTCCAACGTAGTGTTATATCGGACGGTGAATGAGTGAAATGGGTGAAATGTTCAAATAAGCCCGAGGTACATAGAACTTTAAATTACCCGACATTCGTCTTTTCAGGAGAAGGGAAAACCTCGGAAAAAACCTCATCCGGATAACTAACCCTAAGCAAGATTTGAACTCCCAACCTCTTGGACGTGAAGCAGTCACGCTGCCACCCCGCCACAGAGACCGGCAGTGTGTGTGTGTCGGTGAGTTTGTCGATGTGTGTGTGTCGGTGATTGTATCGATGTGTGTGTGTCGGTGTGTGTGCTAGTGTCGGTGTGTGCGTGTTTGTCGGTGTGTGCTTGTGCCGGTGTGTGCGTGTTTCTCGTTGTGTGCTTGTGCCGGTGCGTATATCAGTGTGTGTATCGATGTGTGTGTGTCGATGTGTGTGTCGATGTGTGTGCGTGTGTCGGTGTGCGTGTTTGACGGTGTGTGCTTGTGCCGGTGTGTGTATCGATGTGTGTGCGTGTGTCGGTGTGTGCTTGTGCCGGTGTGTGTGTGTATCGATGTGAGTGTGTCGATGTGTGTGTATCGATGTGTGTGTGTCGATGTGTGTATCGGTGTGTGCTTGTGTCGGTGTGTGTGTCAGGGTGTGTGTGTCAGTGTGTGTGTGTCGACGTGTATGTGTGTGTCTGTCGGTGTGTGTGCTTGTGTCGTTGTGTGTGTCGATATGTGTGTGTCGACGTGTGTGTGTCGATGTGTGTGCTTGTGTCGGTGTGTGTGCTTGTATCGGTGTGTATGTCGATGTGTGCGTGTCTGTCGGTGTGTGCTTGTGTCGGTGTGTGCTTGTGTCGATGTGTGTGTGTGTGTGTCGACGTGTGTGTGTATCGATGTGTGTGCGTCTGTCGGTGTGTGCGTGTTTGTCGGTCTGTGCTTGTGTCGGTGTGTATGTCGGTGTGTGTGCTTGTGTCGGTGTGTGTGTGTCGATGTGTGTCGATGTGTGTGCATCGACGTGTGTATGTATCGATGTGTGTGTCTATGTGTGTGCGTGTTTGTCGGTGTGTGCTTGTGTCAGTGTGTGTCAGTGTGTGTATCAATGTGTGTGTGTCGGTGTGTGCTTGTGTTGGTGTGTGTGCTTGTGTCGCTGTGTGTGCGTGTTTGTCGGTGTGTGCTTGTGTCGGTGTGTGTGTGTGTGTCAGATTGTGTGCGTCGGTGTGTGCTTGTGTCGGTGTGTGTGCTTGTGTCGGGATGGGTGTGTGTGACGACGTGTGTGTGTCGGTGTGTGTGCTTGTGTCGATGTGTGTGTGTCGGTGTGTGTGCTTGTGTCGACGTGTGTGGGTCGGTGTGTGTGCTTGTGTCGATGTCTGTGTGTCGGTGTGTATGCTTGTGTCGACGTGTGTGGGTCGGTGTGTGTGTGTGTCGACGTGTGTGTGTCGGTGTGTGTGTGTGTGTCGACGTGTGTGTGTCGGTGTGTGTGTGCTTGTGTCGATGTGTGTGTGTCGACGTGTGTGTATCGATGTGTGTGTCGATGTGTGTGCGTGTCTGTCGGTGTATGCTTGTGTCGGTGTGTGTGTATCGACGTGTGTGTCGACGTGTGTGTGTGTCGGTGTGTGCTTGTGTCGGTGTGTGTGTGTCGACGTGTGTGTGTCGGTGTGTGCTTGTGTCGGTGTGTGTGCTTGAGTAGTTGTGTGTATCGATGTGTGTGTGTCGATGTGTGTGCTTATGTCGGTGTGTGTGTCGGTGTGTGTGCTTGTGTCGGAGTGTGTGTGTGTATCGATGTGTGTGTCGGTGTGTGTGTCGGTGTGTGTATGTCGACGTGTGTGTGTCGATGTGTGCGTGTCTGTCGGTGTGTGCTTGTGTAGGTGTGTGTGCTTGTGTCGGCGTGTGTCGATGTGTGTGCGTGTCTGTCGGTGTGTGCGTGTGTAGGTGTGTGCGCTTGTATCGGTGTGTGTCCATGTGTGTGTGCTTGTGTCGGTGTGTGTGAGTCGGCTTGTGTGCGTGTGTCGGTGTGTGCGCTTGTATCGGTGTGTGTCCATGTGTGTGTGCTTGTGTAGGTGTGTGTGCTTGTGTCGGCGTGTGTCGATGTGTGTGCGTGTCTGTCGGTGTGTGCGTGTGTAGGTGTGTGCGCTTGTATCGGTGTGTGTCCATGTGTGTGTGCTTGTGTCGGTGTGTGTAAGTCGGCTTGTGTGCGTGTGTCGGTGTGTGCGCTTGTATCGGTGTGTGTCCATGTGTGTGTGCTTGTGTCGGTGTGTATGTGAGTCAGCTTGTGTGCGTGTCGGTGTGTTTGTAAACACTTTAACTCAAAAAAGAAAAATCGGTTAGAAACCAAAGTTAGTATTTCAGTTTAATGTCCTACAAGAATGCTACACGAAGATTTGAAGAACAGTTTTATTAAAATAACATATGTTTGGGATATTTTTATGGCACTGTATTCCCATATCCCCTATGTTTATCTCGAGTAACATGATGCTAGAGGAATAAGGGTTTGTGATAATAGTACAAGAGTAGAGAAAGAATGTAACACATCAGATTTTTTATTAGTGTTATTTTTCGACTTAGTTACAGCCTTTTTACAGATAGTTCTGTTGCTTATGGTGCTTCCGCCGAGGTTTTTCACGGACATTTGCCGGAAGGCCTATCATATAGCCACAGACGTGGCAATAAAACTGATGGTTGGGAAAGTTGCGCAGTCATGTATGCGCAGAAGTCATAACGTTTCCGTCTACGAGGTAGTGAAGGTGCTAGTGCATAATGCTAATAACATTATATGTATAAAAATTAGCATTATAAACAAAGTGATTTGGCTATAAGTATGGCTATATGCCAAAAATTACTTTCATATGAACTGCAATTGTTTCAGCTGCACGCTGTTATAGTAATGTTTACTCATTCACGGCAAGCTCGCCCGCCTTTCCCCCCTCTCAGCCGTTGCAGAGAGGGAGGGTAGGAAAGTAGCTTCCCCTATGCGCAAGAGTTGTTCATGTCTCAGTAGAAGTTAGCATCTTTGGAGGATTCAAATCGATTTGAATCTCGTGGGTGTTTCCATGCAACAAAATTTCGATCCGATCCCACTTCTAAGAGGACCGGATCCAGGGATTCAGTTCGACTTGCATCCGCGTTTCCATGCCGTATTCAAACCGGTATGAGAACTCAAAGAGATTTGAATTCCTCATGGAAACGTAGCGGTTATATGACCTTGGAAAAAATCGTTATGCAAGGTGACACTCTGTTTAAGCTACTAAAGGTAAAGCGAATTATTATAGTGATTAATAGAGCTGGGATTTTAATGTAGTATCACTTAGCAAAATATGTACATAAATATGTAGCGAAAAGCAGTGAAATATATACCAAAATATGCAGAATGTGGAAAATATGTAATCTCAAATATTTAGTTCCAACTTATTTTCTTAGTTATAACAATAAAATCATATTTATGCATTGTTTTTAGCACAGTGAATAAGTATGTATTTTTACTTTCTCTACTGATAAGTAGGGAAAGTATTGCATTCCACCCAAAACTTCGATGTCGAGATTTCACCGGAAATATATGTTTTGAGGCCCCCTGAATAAAAAAAAGCATTTTTAGAAGAAGGTCTGTGTGTCTCTGTGTGTCTGTCTGACAGTCTGTCTTTGGACAGCATAACTCAAAAACGAAAAGTCAGTTCAAAACCAAATTTGGTATTTAAGTTCAATGTCTTTCAAGGATGTGACACGAAGATTTCGAAGAAAATAGCCCCACCCTAAACTACCCTTTACATGGAAAATTTTTTGAAAATGTTTATTTTCTTGAAAATGACTAACGATTTTGATTAAAATGCAATATGTTTGAGATATTTGTGTGACAAATGAAATGCATATTTTGAATTTTCTGGCTATAGCCTATGTAGTCCTGTTTACTCTGGATGGCTTTTGAATAACTCGTAAACCGTAAGAGATAACAAAATGTTACTCTACAAAAAATGTAGATCTCGCTAAAACACACAATTTATGTCCAAGTAAATTTTTTGTAGAGTGAACCATTTCAGAGATACTCCTTGTTATTTGTGTCAGTTTCGGAAAACTTAAAACTTTCGTGAAATGGAACATCGTTGTTCACTTTTTTATATGTTAAGCGTGCAAAGAGAACAGGATCTCAAAGCTTTAAAAGATTTGACTGTCGCACAAAGCCTACTGTATTCTAATATTCCCCTTACACCTACAAGGAAATAATAAGATAATTTGTAGAAATGTTTATCTCAACTAACGCAAAGAACATGTAGGAGTAAGAGTTTGTATGAATGGTTAGTACAAGAGTAGAGAAAGTCATGTGAGTGTAACACATCAGATTTTTCAATGTCTTCTGGGGCCATTGAAAGACGTTTGTCACTGAAAAAATTCTTATAGACAGAGAAAGATCTTTCCACGTCACATGATGTAACTGGGGCAAATTTTAGGAAAGGAATTTTACCTGGAGAAATGTCCTTGGTTGGATCAACATCATCTCTATTTAGAATTTGGCATACACTATGAAATGTTAATTTCTCTTTAACACATTTTGCAATTTATTTAATACACTTGCGCCAGTTTCTCCATGTACAGCACTTAGTTTTTCAATAGCAATTTCTATGATAACTGCATAGGTAGGCCTGGCGTTTCTAAATCTTGGATGCTTTCTGGAAGCCAGCTGAAGTTGCTCCTGATGTAGGCAGTTGTTAAAGGCAGCCTGGGGTTCACAAATAAGTGCAACACTTTTAGGATCAAAAGAATTTTAAGTCTTTATATCATCTAGATTGTCAGTATAGAAATTAACTGCTTCTATGGATGTTCCTCACCTCATTAATACTGATTCCAGAGGCAGTGGTATCTCTGGTAATTGCTGCTTGTGATAGAGCACTCACTGTGCAGATTTAAAAAAAATATATATTTATGTTGCTGAAATTATCCTATTCATTTGCGGAAACTTGACTCTAATATCATCGGCAACACGTTGCAGTACATGAGCCAAGCAAGTAAAATGGAGCATATTGGGATAAAACACTTCCAGAATAGTTGCAGCTTTAAGCATATATGCTGCAGCACATGGACGTTGCAAAAGGGGGGGGGGGGTGGAGAGCAAAGAGGGGGCCGCTGCCCTCCTCCCCCTTGTAAGCTACAGAACTTATTGTGCAGAACTTATTAAACTATTATTTTAATTTTGATGTAAAAAAAAAAACAATTTTTATTCAGCACAAATTAATACGGTTATCTGCAACAAATACTATAACTTTTGACAATAAAATAATGCATCAATTTTATTTATGTATTCCAACAAGCTTACTGCTGGTGTTTTCAAACACACAAGCCGTGTATGGTCATGTTTAAGAAGTTGAATCAGAACTGAAAAATTCAATGCCATAGCCGGCATTTGAACCACAGATCTTCCGCTTATCAAGCAGCTGCTTTAACCACTAAGCTACCATGGCGAACCTCCCAGTACGACATTAAATTCACCAGTTGATTCATACTTTTTCCCGGTTAGACCACAAGGGAATCTCACATCAGAGATAAATACCCCAAGGGCGACTTACAATTAATATTATCTGATTGGAAACTTCCAGCAGACTTCCCCCCCTAGAAAAAACCCTGTCGATGCTCATGCTGCAGCATCTGAATACATTACTAATACCTTCTCGTCTTGCACACCAGTTGTCCACAGAACTTTTGACAAATCCTGCAATAATTGAATGATTTGTAAAGTCCAGCTCTTTACAGTAGATCAAACATGGTTTCAAGGTGCTGTCAGGTATATATACAAATAGGAAAATGCTAAAATATGTAATGTTATGTTATATCATTAACATGTAATATACTCACAAATATGTAAAATTAAATTCAGTTATATTAACCCTAACATAATGCTTTGTAAACATACATTTTCCAGCATCTAAATAGCAAGGAAAAGATACATAATTACATAAAAATCCAAGTTCTAGTGATTAACCTATAGAGACGTGCATTAGGAATTTTACACTCTAAGTGTGTTTGGCTACCACAATGCAATACCTCGTCACTCCAGCGTATGATATATCTGCACTATTTACTACCTATGCTATCAATATCTTACAAGGCACATCGGTGTCTAATTTAATTACCAATAAACCAATGGGGTCCGCTTTTGATGCCTTTATTTTGATCCTTACTCATGTTCTTTCCTTTCAGGTACATTGTCCTACTTTTAGTCATACTATTTATCTCCAAAATTACATAAGGGCATACTGTCTGCTCCCATTTTCCTCATGAATGCTATTGCCAACCATTTTCTTCTTATCCCCATCCCAGGCAGTGTTTTTCGATTGCTTCGCCCTCAAATTCATATTCGACTCCTAATACCAACCCTATTATCCTTAACTGAGACAAACAATATTACCTCCCTATTATTCTTCTGCTTATCCAACATACGTGTCTTTGGGTCAGCCCTATAATTCTCAGTGGCAGTCGCAAGACTATTCCAATATGGTCACAACGGCCTTGATTGGTGTATTATTCACCATTCAAGCATTAATTATTGTTTACTTGCTTAGGCTGGCTAAGTCAAATAATTTACACCTATATGCTGGTATAATACAGGATTCTTCATTCACAATCTAACGGGTGCACAGCATTTCACCTCATTGGCTAATTTTCTGTCTCAATGCATATTGAGTGATCCTCGTATTATTCACTTATCTTCGTATTTTACTACACATATGTTGTCTGGGGAAAAACATCTGTACATTAACATATATTATGTTAACATTGCTTGGTTTTATCTTTCCTCACATCACCTCCCTATTTTTTGAGTGTTTAGCTTTTCTCTACTTTTTATCACATTCTATAGAGATTTCATCCTAGTTTATAACTTGCTTGTCATATACTCATTGTATAATTTTAACCAATGTATGTAGATATTTTATATTCTGGACTTAAGGGTTAGTTGTAGCACCATTCTCCTCCCTTGGATCTTTTTTTTTTTTTTTTTTTTTTTTTTTTTTTTTTTTTTCCCTTATTCCTCCGGAAGAATTGCACCCTTCCTCTTCCCCTATGTTTAGATATCCTTCTTTACACTTATATTTGTTTCCTGATCTGTTTTTCTTTTGTTACATGTTTGGTTTACACTTACAACACGCCAGGAGAGCCTTCTCATCTGCTGAGTGCCTGAAACAGCCCACAGACATGCAAGTATCTTCCGGAGGGCAAGGAAGGCCCTTTGCCACATCTTCAAGTTATTTGGCTGTTGGCCTTTTAGTCTATTTTCAAAAGGTGTCGCTCATTGAAACCTGTCCTCCCATATCCACTGAAGGTACATTGCATTTGGAAAGAGAATGCTACATACTTTTGGGACTGCTTTTAACTTTTCTACAGATGTCCGGATTTCCTGCAGTGTCTTTTTTGCACAAAATGATAGTCCTATCAAAGGACATGTGTGGGTACTTGTCATAGCTTGGACATGGTCATGTTGCAATGGGAAACCCTTTATCACCACTCTTACCTGATTTGCTCATGAGTGACAGAAATACAAGTAACAAAAGCCTTCACACACATGTTCAAGCTTTGGGAGAGATATGTGGATGATGTCTTTGCCATCATACCAGAGCTTTCAGAAGTTGTCCTGAAACTGCTTAATCTACAAAACCCACAATGAAATTCAACCCAGAAACAGAAAAAGAAAGTTGGCTACCATTTCTGGACCTGTTGTTCATAATTTCTTCCTCATAAGTGAGCCACTTGCAATTAAGAAAGTGCTTGCATTGGTCAATGATGACCTTGACCATCCTATGTTCAAACAAATCTCTTTTTACTAGCTGTTACTTGACACTGGTTTCAAGTTCTGGGAAAGAAATGGTAAGAACACCATTGCTGACTGAGTATATATTTATGTTTTTAGTGCTATATGTGTAGAGTGCTATACACAATTTTTTACTAATCAGTAGCGTGTTTTAAACTATCCTGCAAAGAGGTTGGTGGGTTGAAGGCAGGCAATGATAGTTCCAGGCTGCACATGGTTACTGCTCCAATCAGAGCAAGATAGCGGAGGGGTAAATTTTTACTTTCTCTACTATCTCTACTATCTACTAGTAGAGGAAGTATTGTATTCCACCCAAAAATTGGATGTCGAGATTTCACCAGAAATATGTTTTGAAGTCCCCTAAATGCAAAAAAAATAGAAAAAGGTGTGTGTGTGTGTGTGTGTGTGTGTGTGTGTGTGTGTGTGTGTGTGTGTGTGTGTGTGTGTGTGTGTGTGTGTGTGTGTGTGTCAGTCTGTGAACAACATATCTCAAAAATGAAGTCAGTTAAAAACCAAAGTTGGTATTAAAGTTTAATGTCTTTCAAGGATGCAACACAAAGATTTTGAAGAAAATTCCTCCACCCTAAACTACGCCTTACATGGAAGATTTTTTGAAAATTTTGTTTTCCTTGAAAATGGCTCTTAACGATTTTCATTAAAATACCATATGTTTTGAGATATTTTTATAACAAATGAAATGTATATCTTGAATTTCCTGGCTATAGCCCATTAAGTCCTACTTACTTTGGATGACTTTTGCATAATTGGTAAACCGTAAGAGATAGACCAAATCTTAGTATATAAAAAGTGTAGATCTTGCTAAAGAACATAATTTATGTCCAAATAACTTTTTTTTTGTAGAGTGAACCATTTCGGAGATATTTCTCATTTGTGTAAGTTTTGGAGAACTTACACTTCTGTCAAATGTAACATTGCTATTTGTTCTTTTATATTTTAACCGTGCAAAGAGAAGGGAATTTGAAAGCTATAAAAAATTTGACTATCGCTCACACCTGCTGTATTCCCATATTCATGTTACACATGCAAGAAAACGAGCAATAATTTCTGCAAATGTTTATCTCAACTAACACGAAGAACAGAAGAATAAGAGTATGTTAGAATGGTTATTACAGAAGAGTAGAGAAAGTAATGTGAATGCAACACAACATATTTTTAGACATTGTTATCATAAGGACCAATCATTTCAATCAAGCCATTATAGTTATGATTACTTTCCAAGTGCTGTATTGGTCTGATTTTTTTATTTTTTATTTTTTTTTTTATTTTTTTTTTTATTCTCATTATTTTTTTTTTTTCCTATTTCCCCCTTGCATATAATGTTTTTCAATGATGTTAGCGATTCTTTACCTACTGGGAACATGTCACATGTATCAATTAGAGATGCAACGTTAAGAATATTTAGGATCATTGAATTCAGTAGTTTCAGATTTTACATTTAAATTCTTTCTTAACTTATTGAGTATTGAATTTGTAATCCTTCTTACCCCTAATGATTTGAACCCTTGACCCACTGTCACTGTCGATAACCTCAAATTTCTCTTCGTTGCTTATTATAACACACTTTCTATTCATTGACATCTTAAAAATAAAGCACACAGACCAACACCAACAGTAGAATAAATGTATTTGAAGCACTGTATGCACGTGCAGGCAGTAAATGCTTGTTAAAACAATACAATATTGTGATGCTGGGCGCGACAAACAACAAAGGATGGTTGGAGCTAAGTTACTTCACACCAAATACAAAGATGGTGAGCAAACAATGGCACTCAAGGGCAGCCTGCCTTGCACAACTGTTTGTTTATACCTAACAATGGGCACAGCGTGTATCGAAGATGTTCACACTCAATCTACCACACCACTCACACAAGAAAACACATGACAACAATCAGATTGGCAGAAAAAAGCTGTTTTCTCCAGATAGCTGAAGAAGAATCGGGCAGCCAGCTTGCTTATGGAAGTCAAGAAAGGTACACGTTATGTAATCCTCACCCTCTAAGGAGGCGAAAAAAGAGAAGAGGCAGAGCGTGAGTTGCTGGTGTGGTGGTTGTGGTGCTGGTGGTGTGCTGTTGCGGTGGTGGTGTGATGGTGGTGGTGTGGTGGTGCTGGTACGGTGGTGATGGTACGTTGGTGGTGGTGTGGTGGTAGTGTGCTTGTGGTGCAGCGGTGGTTGTGCGCTAATGGCGGTGGTGCGGTGGAGGTGGTGCGGTGGTGCTGTTACGGTGGTGATGGTACGTTGATGGTGGCACTGGGACGGTGGAGCAGTGGTGGTGGTGGTGCGCTGGTGGTGTGGTGGTAGTGAGGTGCTGATGGTGCGCTGCTGGAGCAGTGGTGGAGCGGTGGTGGTGCGGTGGTGCAATGGTTGGTCCGGCGGTGGTGCGGTGCTGGCGGTGGAGCGGTGGTGGTGCGGTGATGGTGGTGAGCTGGTAGTGCGGTGGTGAGGTGGTGGTGCGGTGGTGGTGTGGTGGTGGAGCGGGTGTTGTGGAGCGGTGGTGGTGTGGTGGTGGTGTGGTGGTGGAGCGGTGGTGGTGGTGCGGTGGTGGTGTGGTGGTGGTGTAGTGGTGCGGTGGTGGTGTGGTGGTGGAGCGGTGGTGGTGCGGTGGTGGCGTGGTGGTGGTGTGGTGGAACGGTGGTGGTGGAGCGGTGGTGGTGGTGTGGTGGTGGAGCGGTGGTGGCGTCGTGGTGGTGTGGTGGAGCGGTGGTGGTGTGGTGGAGCGGTGGTGGAGCGGTGGTGGTGCGGTGGTGGTGGTGCGGTGGTGAAGCGGTGGTGGTGTGGTGGTGGAGCGGTGCTGGTGGTGTGGTGGTGGTGTGGTGGTGGAGCGGTGGTGGTGAAGCGGTGGTGGTGGTGTGGTGGTGGTGTGGTGGTGGAGCTGTGGTGTTGTGGTGGTGGAGCGGTGGTGTTGTGGTGGTGGTGCGGTGGTGGTGTGGTGGTGATGTGGTGGACCGGTGGTGGTGTGTTGGTGGAGCAGTGGTGGTGGTGTGGTGGTGGTGTGGTGGTGGAGCGGTGGTGGAGCGGTGGTGGTGCGGTGGTGGTGTGGTGGTGGTGTGGTGGAGTGGTGGTGTGGTGGTGGAGCGGTGGTGGTGTGGTGGTGGAGCGGTGGTGGTGTGGTGGTGGAGCGGTGGTGGTGGTGCGGTGGTGGTGTGGTGGTGGAGCGGTGGTGGTGTGGTGGTGGTGTGGTGGTGTGGTGGTGGTGTGGTGGAGGATCCGTGGTGGTGATGCGGTGGTGGTGTGGTGGTGTGGTGGTGCGGTGGAGGTGTGTTGATGGAGCGGTGGTGGTGTGGTGGTGGAGCGGTGGTGGTGGTGTGGTGGTGTGGTGGTGTTGGTGTGGTGCTGGAGCGGTGCTGGTGTCGTGGTGGTGTGGTGGAGGTGTGGTGGTGGAGCGCTGGTGGTGCGGTGGTGGTGCGGTGGTGGTGCGGTGGTGGTGTGGTGGTGGTGAGGTGGTGGAGCGGTGGTGGTGCGGTGGTGGTGTGGTGGTGGTGTGGTGGTGGAGCGGTGGTGGTGCGGTGGTGGTACGGTGGTGGTGTGGTGGTGGAGCGGTGGTGGTGCGGTGGTGGTGCGGTGATGGTGTGGTGGTGGTGCGGTGTGGTGGTGGTGTGGTGGTGTGGTGGTGGAGCAGTGGTGCTACGGTGGTGGTGTGGTGGTGGTGTGGTGGTGGAGCGGTGGTTGTGCGCTAATGGCGGTGGTGCGGTGGAGGTGGTGCGGTGGTGCTGGTACGGTGGTGATGGTACGTTGGTGGTGTGATGGTGGTGGTGTGCTTGTGGTGCAGCGGTGGTTGTGCGGTAATGGCGGTGGTGCAGTGGTGGTGTGGTTGTAGAGCGGTGGTGGTACGGTGGTTGTAGTGCCGTGGCGGTAGAGCGGTGGTGGTGGAGTGTCAGTGGTGCGGTGGTGGTAGTGCGCTGGTGCTGTGGTGGTGGAGCGGTGGTGGTGTGGTGGTGTGGTGGTGGAGCAGTGCTGGTGGTGCGGTGGTGTGGTGGTGGAGCGGTGGTGGTGTGGTGGTGGAGCGGTGGTGGTGGTGTGGTGGTAGTGCGGTGGTGGTGTGGTGTTGGTTGCGATGGTGGAGCGGTGGTGGTGGTGCGGTGGTGTTGCAGTGGTGGTGCGGTGGTGGAGCGGTGGTGGTGTGGTGGTGGTGTGGTGGTCGTGTAGTGGTGGTGCGGTGGTGGTGTGGTGGTGGTGTGGTGGTGGTGTGGTGGTGGCGCGGTGGTGGTGCGGTGGTGGTGTGGTGGTGGAGCCGTGGTGGTATGGCGTTGGAGCGGTGGTTGTGTTGTCGTGGAGCGGTGGTTGTGGAGCGGTGGTGGTGTGGTGGTGGAGTGGTGGCTGTGTGGTGGTGGAGCGGTGGTTGTGAAGCGGTGGTGGTGTGGTGGTAGAGCGGTGGTGGTGTGAGGGTGGTGAAGCGGCGGTGGTCTGGTGGTGGAGCGGAGGTGGTGCGCTGATGGTGCGGTGGTGGTGTGGTGGTGGAAAGGTGGTGGTGGTGTGGTGGTGTAGAGGTGGTGGTGCGGTGGTGGTGTGGTGGTGGTGTGGTGGTGTTGTGGTGGTGGAGCGGTGGTGGTGCGGTGTTGGCGGTGGCGCAGTGTTGTGGCTGCGGTGGTGGTGCGGTGGTGGTGTGGTGGTGGAGCGGTGGTTGTTGAGCGGTGGTGGTGTGGTGGTGCCGTGGTGGTGGTGCGGTGGTGGTGCTGTGGTGGGGCTGTGGTGGTGGTGCAGTGGTGGTGTGGTGGTGGTGCGGTGGTGGTGCGGTGGTGGAGCGGTGGTGGTGCGGTGGTGGCGGTGGTGGAGCAGTGGTGGTGGAGCGGTGGTGGTGTGGTGGTGGTGCCGTGGTGTTGTGGTGGTGGAGCGGTATTGGTGGTGCGGTGGTGGTGTGGAGGTGGAGCGGTGGTGGTGGTGAAGTGGTGGTGTGGTGGTGGAACGGTGGTGGTGGTAGAGCGATGGTTGTGGAGCGGTGGTGTTGGGACGGTGGTGATGGTGCGGTGGTGTTGCGGAGCTGGTGCGGTGGTGGTGTGGTGGTCGTGCGGTGGTGGTGCGGTGGTGGTGCGGTGGTGGTGTGCGGGTGGAGCGGTGGTCGTGTGGTGGTGGAGCGGTGGTGGTGCGGTGGTGGTGCGTCGGTGGTGAGGTGGTGGTGTGGTGGTCGAGCGG
Source organism: Tenodera sinensis (assembly GCA_030765045.1). Lineage (NCBI taxonomy): Eukaryota > Metazoa > Arthropoda > Insecta > Mantodea > Mantidae > Tenodera > Tenodera sinensis. Next base: position 43,558,702 of record CM060974.1, read on the forward strand.
TGGTGGTGTGGTGTTGGTGTGGTGGTGGAGCGGTGGTGGTGGAGCGGTGGTTTTGGAGCGGTGGTGGTGTGGTGGTGGAGCGGTGGTAGTGGTGCTGCTGTGGTGGTGGTGATGTGGTGGTGGAGCGGTGGTGGTGTTGTGGTGGTGGTGTTGTGGTGGTGGTGGTGTGGTGGTGTGGTGGTGGTGTGGTGTTGGTGTGGTGGTGGAGCGGTGGTGGAGCGGTGGTGGTGGTGCGGTGGTGGTGGTGTGGTGTTGCAGCGGTGGTGGTGGTGCGTTGGTGGTGGTTCGGTGGTGGTAGTGTGGTGGTGGTGTGGTGGTGGAGCGTTGGTGGTGCGGTGGTGGTGTGGTGGTGGTGTGGTGGTTGTGTGATGGTGGTGGAGTGGTGTTGGTGTGGTGGTGGAGCGGTGCTGGTGTTGTGGTGGTGGAGCGGTGGTGGTGGGGTGGTGGTGTAGTGGTGGTGTGGTGGTGGTGGTTTGGTGGTGGAACAGTGGTAGTGGAGCGGTGGTGGCGCTATGATAGAGTGGTGGTGGTGGAGCGGTGGTGGTGCGGTGGTGGTGCGGTGGAGCGGTGGCGGTGCGGTGCTGGTGTGGTGGTGGAGCGGTGGTGGTGGAGCGGTGGTGGTTGTGTGGTGGTGTGGTGGTGTGGTGGTGGAGCAGTGGTGGTGGAGCGGTGGTGGTGCGGTGGTGGTACGGTGGTGGTGTGGTGGTGGTGTGGTGGTGTGGTGGTGTTGTGGTGGTGGAGCGGTGGTGGTGCGGCGTTGGCGGTGGCGCAGTGGTGTGGCTGCGCTGGTGGTGTGGTGGTGGAGCGGTGGTGGTGCGGTTGTGCTGTGGTGGTGGAGCGGTGGTTGTTGAGCGGTGGTGATGTGGTGGAGCAGTGGTGGTGGAGCGGTGGTGGTGGTCCGGTGGTAGTGTGGTGGTGGAGCGGTGGTTGTTGAGCGGTGGTAGAGCAGTGGTGGTGGAGCGGTGGTGGTGGTCCGGTGGTGGAGCGGTGGTGGTGCGGTGGTAGTGCGGTGATGGTGTGGTGGTGGAGCGTTGGTGGTGCGTCGGTGGTGTGGTGGTGGTGTGGTGGTGGTGTGTTGGTGGAGCGGTGGTGGTGCGGTGGTGGTGTGGTGGTGGTCTTGCAGTGGTGGTGGTGAGGTGGTGGTGCGGTGGTGGTATGGTGGTGGTGCGGTGGTGGTGTGGTGGTGGTGTGGTGGTGGTGTTGTGGTGGTGCGGTGGTGGTGCTGTGGTGGTGCTGTGGTGGTGCTGTGGTGTTGGTGCGCTGGTGGTGTGGTGGTGGTGGTGTGGTGGTGCGGTGGTGGTGTGGTGGTGGAGCGGCGGTGGTGCGGTGGTGTTGCGTTGGTGGTGCGGTGGTAATGGTGTGGTGGTGAAGCGGTGGTGGTGTGGTGGCGGTGGAGGAGCAGTGGTTCTGGAGCGGTGGTGGTGTTGTGGTGGTGCGGTGGTGGTGCGGTGGTGGTGCAGTCGTGGTGCGGAGGTGGTGCGGTGGTGGTGCGGTGGTGGTGTGGTGGTGGCAAGGTGCTGGTGGTGTGGTGGTAGTGCGGTGGTGGTCTGGTGGTAGAGCGGTGGTGGTGTGGTGGTGGTGAAGCGGTGGTGGAGTTGCGGTGGTGGTGTGGTGGTGCAGCGGTGGTGGTGTGTGGTGGTGGAGCGGAGGTGGTGCGGTGATGGTGCGGTGGTGGTGTGGTGGTGGAAAGGTGGTGGTGGTGGTGTGGTGGTGGAGCGGTGGTGGTGTGATGGTGGAGCGGTGGTGGTGCGGTGGTGTGGTGGTGGAGCGGTGGTGGTGTGGTGGTGCGGTGGTGGTGGTCCGGTGGTGGAGCGGTGGTGGTGCGGTGGTGGTGCGGTGTGGTGTGGTGGAGCCGTGGTGGTGCGGTGGTGGTGCGGTGGTGGTGGAGCGGTGGTGGTGCGGTGGTGGTACGGTGGTGGTGTGGTGGTGGTGTGGTGGTGTGGTGGTGTTGTGGTGGTGGAGCGGTGGTTGTGCGGCGTTGGTGGTGGCGAAGTGGTGTGGCTGCGGTGGTGGTGTGGTGGTGGAGCGGTGGTGGTGCGGTGGTGCTGTGGTGGTGGAGCGGTGGTTGTTGAGCGGTGGTGATGTGGTGGAGCAGTGGTGGTGGAGCGGTGGTGGTGGTCCGGTGGTGGTGTGGTGGTGGAGCGGTGATTGTTGAGCGGTGGTAGAGCAGTGGTGGTGGAGCGGTGGTGGTGGTCCGGTGGTGCAGCGGTGGTGGTGCGGTGGTGGTGCGGTGATGGTGTGGTGGTGGAGCGTTGGTGGTGCGGTGGTGGTGTGGTGGTGGTGTGGTGGTGGTGTGTTGGTGGAGCGGTGGTGGTGCGGTGGTGGTGTGGTGGTGGTGCGGTGGTAATGGTGTGGTGGTGAAGCGGTGGTGGTGATCCGGTGGTGGTGATGTGGTGGTGATGTGGTGTTGGAGCGGTGGTTGTATTGCGGTGGTGGTAGTGTGGTGGTGGTGTGGAGGTGGAGCGGTGCTGTAGCGGTGCTGGAGCGGTGGTGGAGCGGTGGTGGTTCGGTGGTGGTGTGGTGGTGGTGTGGTGGTGGAGCGGTGGTGGTGGTGGGTTGGTGGTGGGGTGGTGGTGTGGATATGGAGCAGTGGTGCTGGAGCGATGGTGGTGCGGTGGTGGTGTGGTGGTGTTGTGGTGGTGGTGTGGTGGCGGTGGAGCGGTGGTGTTGTGGTGGTGGAGCAGTGGTGGTGGAGCGGTGGTGGTCGTGCGGTGGTTGTGCGGTGGTGGTGTGGTGGTGGTGTGGTGGTGGATCGGCGGTGGTGTTGCGTTGGTGGTGTGGTGAACGTGCGGTGGTTTTGGAGTGGTGGTGGTGCGGTGGTGGTGTGGTGGTGGAGTGGTGATGGTGCGGTGGTGGTGTGGTGGTGGTCTGGTGGTGGAGCGCTGGTGGTGCGGTGGTGTTGTGGTGGTGGTGTGGTGGTGGAGCGGTGGTTGTGTGGTGGTGGAGCGAAATTAATGTGGTGGTGGTGTGGTGGTGGTGCGGTGGTGGTGTGGTGGTGGAGCAGTGGTGGTGGAGCGGTCTTGATGGTGCGATTGTGGTGTGATGGTGGTGGTGTGGTGGAGAGTTGGTAGAGCGGTGGTGTTGCGGTGGTGGTGGTGTGGTGGTGGAGTGGTGGTGGTGTGGTGGTGCGGTGGTGGTGTGGTGGAGGTGTGGGGGTGGTGTGTTGGTGGTGTGGTGTTGGAGCGGTGGTGCTGGTGCGGTGGTGGTGGCGTGGTGGTGTGGTGGAGGAGCCGTGGTGGTGGTGTGGTGGTGGTGTTGTGGTGGTGAGGTGGTGGAGCGGTGGTGGTGGTGTGGTGGTGGAGCGGTGGTGGTGGTGCGATGGTGGTGTGGTGGTGGAGCAGTGGTGGTGCGGTGGTGGTGTGGTGGTGGTGTGGTGGTGGAGCGGTGGTGGTGCGGTGGTTATGCGGTGGTGGTGTGTTGGTAGTGTGGTGGTGTAGCGGTGGTGGTGTAGTGTTGGAGCAGTGGTGGAGGAGCGGTGGTGGTGAGGTGGTGGTGTTGTGGTGGAGCGGATGTGGTGATGCGTTGGTGGTGGTGTGGTGGTGGTGTGGTGGTATGGTTGTGGAGCGGTGGTGATGGTTGGTGGTGGTGGAGTGGTGGTGGTGGTGTGGTGGTGGTGTGGTGGTGGAGAGGCGGTGGAGCGGTGGTGGTGCGGTGGTGGTGCGATGACGGTGGTGTGGTTGTGGTGGTTTGGTGGTGGAGCGGTGGTGGTGGTGCGGTGGTGGTGTGGTGGTGGTGTGGTGGTGAGGTGGTGGTGTTGTGGTGGAGCGGTGGCGGTGGTGCGGTGGTGGAGCGGTGGTGGTGGAGCGGTGGTGGTGTGGTGGTGGAGCGCTGGTGGTGTGGTGGTGGAGCAGTGGTGGTGGAGCGGTGATGGTGGTGCTGAGGTGGTGTGGTGGTGGAGCGGTGGTAATGTGGTGGTGGAACAGTGGTGGTGGTGCAGTGGTGGTGCGGTGGTGGTGTGGTGGTGGTACGGTGGTGGTCTGCTGGTGGAGCGGTGGTGGTGTTGCGGTGGTGGTGTGGTAGTTGAGCGGTGGTGGTGCGGTGGTGGTGCGGTGGAGCGGTGGTGGTGGTGCGGTGGTGGTGTGGTGGTGGAGCGGTGGTGGTGGAGCAGTGGTGGTGGTTGTGCGGTGGTGTGGTGGTGGTGTGGTGGTGGTGTGGTGGTGGAGCGGTGGTGGTGCGGTGGTGGGGGTGTGGTGGTGGAGCGGTGGTGGTGGAGCGGTGGTGGTGCGGTGGTGGTGAGGTGGAGTGGTTGTGGTGGTGCGGTGCTGGTGTGGTGGCCGAGCGGTGGTGGTGGAGCGGTGGTGTTGGTGGTGCGGTGGTGGTGTGGTGGTGGAGCGGTGAAGGTGGTGCGGTGGTGGTGTGGTAGTGGAGCGGTGGTGGTGGTGCGGTGTTGGTGCGGTGGTGTTGTGGTGGAACGGATGTGGTGATGCGTTGGTGGTGGTGTGGTGGTGTTATGATGGTGGAGCGGTGGTTGTGGTGGTGTGGTGGTGGTGGTGTGGTGGTGGTGTGGTGGTGGAGCGGTGGTGGTGCGGTGGTGGTGCGATGGTGGTGGTGTGGTTGTGGTGGTGTGGTGCTGGAGCGGTGGTGGTGGTGCGGTGGTGGTGTGGTGGTGGTGTGGTGGTGGTGTAGTGGTGAGGTACTGGTGTTGTGGTGGAGCGGTGGTGGTGGTGCGGTGGTGGTGGAGCAGTGGCTGTGGTGTGGTGGTGGTGTGGTGGTGGTGCGGTGGTGGAGCGGTGGTGGTGGAGCGGTGGTGGTGTGGTGGTGTGTTGGTGGAGCGCTGGTGGTGTGGTGGTGGAGCAGTGGTGGTGGAGCGGTGATGCTGGTGCTGTGGTGGTGTGGTGGTGGAGCGGTGGTAATGTGGTGGTGGAACAGTAGTGGTGGTGCAGTGGTGGTGCGATGGTGGTGGTGGTGCGGTGGTGGTTTTGTGGTGGAGCGGTGGTGGTGTTGCGGAGGTGGTGTGGTCGTGGAGCGGTGGTTGTGTGGTAGTGGAGCGGTGGTTGTGGAGCGGTGGTGGTGTGGTGGTGGAGCGGTGGTTGTCGAGCGGTGGTGGTGTGGTGCTGGAGCGGTGGTTGTGGAGCGGTGGTTGTGGACCTGTGGTGGCGTGGTAGTGGAGCGTTGGTTGTGGAGCGGTGGTTGTGCGGTGGTGGTGTGGTGGTGGAGCGGTGTTGGTGCGGTGGTGGTGTGGTGGTGGTGTGGTGGTGGTGTGGTGGTGGAGCGGTGGTGGTGGTTGTGCGGTGGTGGTGTGTTGGTGGAGCGGTGGTGGTGTTGCGGTGGTGGTGTGGTCTTCGTGCGGTGGTTGTCAAGTGGTGGTGGTGCGGTGGTGTGGTGGTGGAGCGGTGATGGTGCGGTGGTGGTGCGGTGGTGGTGTGCTGGTGGTGTGGTGGTGGTGTGGTGGTGGTGGTGGTGTGGTAGTGGTGTGGGGGTGGAGCGGTGGTGCTGCGGTGGTGGTGTGGTGGTGGAGCAGTGGTGGTGGTGTGGTGTGGTGGTGGTGATCCGGTGGTGGTGCTGTGGTGGTGGTGTGGTGGTGGAGCGGTGGTGTGGTGGTGGTGTTGCGCTGGTGGTGCGGTGGTGGTGTGGTGGTGGACTGGTGGTGGTGGTGCTGTGGTGGTGGTGATGTGGTTGTGGAGCGGTGGTGGTGTTGCGGTGGTGGAGCGGTGGTGTTGTGGTGGTGGTTTGGTGGTGGAACGGTCGTGGTAGTGTGGTGGTGGAGCAGTGGTGGTGGAGCGGTGATGTTGGTGCTGTGCTGGTGTGGTGGAGGAGTGGTGGAAGTGTGGTGGTGGAGCAGTGGTGGTGGAGCGGTGGTGGTGCGGTGGTGGTGTGGTTTTGGAGCGGTGGTGCAGTGGTTGTGTGGTGGTGGTGCGGTGGTGGTGTGCTGGTGGAGCGGTGGTGGTGATGCGTTGGCTGTGGTGCGGTGGTAGTGTGGTGGTGGAGCGGTATTGGTGGTGCGGTGGTGGTGTGGAGGTGGAGCGGTGGTGGTGGTGCAGTGGTGGTGTGGTGGTGGAGCGGTGGTGGAGCGGTGGTGGTGGAGCGGTGGTTGTGGAGTGGTTGTGTTGGAGCGGTGGTTGTGGAGCGGTGGTGTTGAAGCGGTGGTGATGGTGCGGTGGGGATGTGGTGGTGCGGTGGTGGTGCGATGGTGGTGCGATGGTGGTGTGGTGTTGGTGAGGTGGTAGAGCGTCGGTTTTGGAGCGGTGGTGGGTTGGAGGTGGAGCGGTGGTGGTGATCCGGTGAAGGTGCTGTGGTGGTGATGTGGTGGTGGAGCGGTGGTGGTGTTGCGGTGCTGGTGGTGTGGTGGTGTGGTGGTGGAGCGGTGGTGGAGTGGTTGTGGTGGTGCGGTGGTGGTGGTGCTGTGGTGGTGATGTGGTGGTGGAGCGGTGGTTGTGTTGCGGTGGTGGTGTGGTGGTGGTGTGGTGGTGGAGCGGTGGTGGAGCGGTGTTGGAGCGGTGGTGGAGCGTTGGTGGTGGTGCGGTGGTGGTGTGGTGGTGTGGTGGTGGAGCGGTGGGGGTGGTGCGTTGGTGGTGGTGCGGTGGTGGTGGTGTGGTGGTGTGGTGCTGGAGCGGGGGTGGAGCGGTGGTGGTGTGGTGGTGGTGATGCGGTGGTGGTGTGGTGGTGTGGTGGTGGAGGGCGGTTGAGCGGTGTTGGAGCGGTGTTGGTGCGGTGGTGTTGGTGGGTGGTGGTGTGGTGGCGGAGCGGTGGTGGTGCGTTGGTGGTGGTGTGGTGGTGGTGTGGTGGTTGAGCGTTGGTGGTGGTGTGGTGGTTGACATTGGTGGTGCTGTGGTGGTGTGGTGGGGGTGTGGTGGTGGTGTGGTGGTGGTGGAGCGGTGGTGGTGCGGTGGCGGTGCGGTGGTGGTGTGGTGGCGGTGGAGCGGTGGTGGTGTGGTGGTGGAGCAGTGGTGGTGGATCGGTGGTGGTCGTCCGGTGGTGGTGCGGTGGTGGTGTGGTGGTGTGGTGGTGGAGCGGTGGTGGTGTTGCGGTGGCGGTGTGATGGTCCTGCGGTGGTTGTGGAGTGGTGATGGTGCAGTGGTGGTGGTGTGGTGGTGGAGCGGTGATGCTGCGGTGGTGGTGTGGTGGTGGTGTGGTGGTGGTGTGGTGGTCGAGTGTTGGTGGTGCGGTGATGGTGTGGTGGTGTGGTGCTGGTGTGGTGGTGGTGGAGCGGTTGTGTTGCGGTGGTGGTGTGGTGGTGGTGTGGTGGCGGTGGAGCGGTGGTGTGGTGGTGGAGCAGTGGTGGTGGAGCGGTGGTGGTCGTGCGGTGGTGGTGCGGTGGTGGTGTGGTGGTGGAGTGGTGGTGGTGTGTTGGTGGAGCGGTGGTGGTGTTGCGGTGGTGGTGTGGTCTTCGTGCGGTGGTTGTCAAGTGGTGGAGGTGCGGTGGTGTGGTGGTGGAGCGGTCATGGTGCGGTGGTGGTGCGGTGGTGGTGTGCTGGTGGTGTGGTGGTGGTGTGGTGGTGGTGGTGTGGTAGTGGTGTGGGGGTGGAGCGGTGGTGGTGCGGTGGTGGTGTGGTGGTGGAGCGGTGGTGGTGGAGTGGTTGTGGTGGTGCGGTGGTGGTGTGGTGTTGTGGTGGTGGAGCGGTGGTTGTGGAGCGGTGGTGGTGAGGTGGTGGTGTGGTGATGGAGCGGTGGTGGTGGTTCGGTGGTGGTGTGGTGGTGGAGGAGTGGTGGTGGTGCGGTGGTGGTGTGGTGGTGCGGTGGTGGAGCGGTGGTGGTGATGCTATGGTGCTGTAGTTGTGGAGCGGTAGAGGTGGAGCGGTGGTGGTGTGGCGGTGGTATTTTGATGGAGCGGTGGTGGTGCGGTGGTGGTGTGGTGGTGGAGCGGTGGTGGTGCGGTGGTGGTGTGGTGGTGGAGCGGTGCTGGTGGTGCGGTGGTGGTGCGGTGGAGCGGTGGTGGTTCGGTGGCGCGGTGGTGGTGTGGTGGTAGACCGGTGGTGGTGGTGCGGTGGTGGAGCGGTGGTGGTGTTGCGGTGGTGGTGCGGTGGTGGTGTGGTGGTGGAGCGGTCCTGGTGGTGCGGTGGTGGTGTTGTGGTGGAGCGGTGGTGGTGTGGTGGTGGAGCGGTCCTGGTGGTGCGGTGGTGGTGCGGTGGAGCGGTGGTGGTTCGGTGGCGCGGTGGTGGTGTGGTGGTGGGCCGGTGGTGGTGGTGCGGTGGTGGTGTGGTGGTGGAGCGGTGGTGGTGTTGCGGTGGTGGTGCGGTGGTGGTGTGGTGGTTGTGTTATGATGGTGGTGCGATGGTGGTGTGGTGGTGGAGCGGTGGTGGTGTGGTGGTTGAGCGGTGATTTTGGAGCGGTGGTGGTGTGGTGGTGGAGCGGTGGTTGTGTGGCGGTGGAGCGGTGGTTGCGTAGCGGTGGTGGTGTGGTGCTCGAGCGGTGGTTGTGGAGCGGTGGTTGTGGACCTGTGGTGGTATGGTAGTGGAGCGTTGGTTGTGGAGCGGTGGTGTTGGAGCGGTGGTTGTGTGGTGGTGGAGCGGTGGTGGTGATCCGGTGGTGGTGCTGTGGTGGTGATGTGGTGGTGGAGCGGTGGTGGTGTTGCTGTGCTGGTGGTGCGGTGGCGCGGTGGTGGTGTGGTGGTGGACCGGTGGTGGTGTTGCGGTGGTGGTGTGGTGAACGTGCGGTGGTTGTGGAGTGTTGGTGGTGCGGTGGTGGTGTGGTGGTGGAGCGGTGATGGTGCGGTGGTGGTGTGGTGGTGGTCTGGTGGTGGAGCGCTGGTGGTGCGGTGGTGGTGTGGTGGTGGTGTGGTGGTGGAGCGGTGGTTGTGCCGTGGTGGAGCGAAATTAGTGTGGTGGTGGTGTGGTGTGGTGGTGGTGCGGTGGTGGTGTGGTGGTGTGCTGGTGGAGCAGTGGTGGTGGAGCGGTCTTGATGGTGCGATGGTGGTGTGATGGTGGTGGTGTGGTGGAGGAGCTGTGGTGGAGAGTTGGTGGAGCGGTGGTGGTGCGGTGGTGGTGGTGTGGTCTTCGTGCGGTGGTTGTCAAGTGGTGGAGGTGCGGTGGTGTGGTGGTGGAGCGGTCATGGTGCGGTGGTGGTGCGGTGGTGGTGTGCTGGTGGTGTGGTGGTGGTGTGGTGGTGGTGGTGTGGTAGTGGTGTGGGGGTGGAGCGGTGGTGGTGCGGTGGTGGTGTGGTGGTGGAGCGGTGGTGGTGGAGTGGTTGTGGTGGTGCGGTGGTGGTGTGGTGTTGTGGTGGTGGAGCGGTGGTTGTGGAGCGGTGGTGGTGAGGTGGTGGTGTGGTGATGGAGCGGTGGTGGTGGTTCGGTGGTGGTGTGGTGGTGGAGGAGTGGTGGTGGTGCGGTGGTGGTGTGGTGGTGCGGTGGTGGAGCGGTGGTGGTGATGCTATGGTGCTGTAGTGGTGGAGCGGTAGAGGTGGAGCGGTGGTGGTGTGGCGGTGGTATTTTGATGGAGCGGTGGTGGTGCGGTGGTGGTGTGGTGGTGGAGCGGTGGTGGTGCGGTGGTGGTGTGGTGGTGGAGCGGTGCTGGTGGTGCGGTGGTGGTGCGGTGGAGCGGTGGTGGTTCGGTGGCGCGGTGGTGGTGTGGTGGTAGACCGGTGGTGGTGGTGCGGTGGTGGAGCGGTGGTGGTGTTGCGGTGGTGGTGCGGTGGTGGTGTGGTGGTGGAGCGGTCCTGGTGGTGCGGTGGTGGTGTTGTGGTGGAGCGGTGGTGGTGTGGTGGTGGAGCGGTCCTGGTGGTGCGGTGGTGGTGCGGTGGAGCGGTGGTGGTTCGGTGGCGCGGTGGTGGTGTGGTGGTGGGCCGGTGGTGGTGGTGCGGTGGTGGTGTGGTGGTGGAGCGGTGGTGGTGTTGCGGTGGTGGTGCGGTGGTGGTGTGGTGGTTGTGTTATGATGGTGGTGCGATGGTGGTGTGGTGGTGGAGCGGTGGTGGTGTGGTGGTTGAGCGGTGATTGTGGAGCGGTGGTGGTGTGGTGGTGGAGCGGTGGTTGTGTGGCGGTGGAGCGGTGGTTGCGTAGCGGTGGTGGTGTGGTGCTCGAGCGGTGGTTGTGGAGCGGTGGTTGTGGACCTGTGGTGGTATGGTAGTGGAGCGTTGGTTGTGGAGCGGTGGTGTTGGAGCGGTGGTTGTGTGGTGGTGGAGCGGTGGTGGTGATCCGGTGGTGGTGCTGTGGTGGTGATGTGGTGGTGGAGCGGTGGTGGTGTTGCTGTGCTGGTGGTGCGGTGGCGCGGTGGTGGTGTGGTGGTGGACCGGTGGTGGTGTTGCGGTGGTGGTGTGGTGAACGTGCGGTGGTTGTGGAGTGTTGGTGGTGCGGTGGTGGTGTGGTGGTGGAGCGGTGATGGTGCGGTGGTGGTGTGGTGGTGGTCTGGTGGTGGAGCGCTGGTGGTGCGGTGGTGGTGTGGTGGTGGTGTGGTGGTGGAGCGGTGGTTGTGCCGTGGTGGAGCGAAATTAGTGTGGTGGTGGTGTGGTGTGGTGGTGGTGCGGTGGTGGTGTGGTGGTGTGCTGGTGGAGCAGTGGTGGTGGAGCGGTCTTGATGGTGCGATGGTGGTGTGATGGTGGTGGTGTGGTGGAGGAGCTGTGGTGGAGAGTTGGTGGAGCGGTGGTGGTGCGGTGGTGGTGGTGTGGTGGTGGTGGAGTGGTGGTGTGGTGGTGCGGTGGTGCTGTGGTGGAGGTGTGGTGGTGGTGTGTTGGTGGTGTGGTGGTGGAGCGGTGTGCTGGTGCGGTGGTGGTGGCGTGGTGGTGTGGTGGAGGAGCTGTGGTGGTGGTGTGGTGGTGGTGTTGTGGTGGTGAGGTGGTGGAGCGGTGGTGGTGGTGTGGTGGTGGAGCGGTGGTGGTGGTGCGATGGTGGTGTGGTGGTGGAGCAGTGGTGGTGCGGTGGTGGTGTGGTGGTGGTGTGGTGGTGGAGCGGTGGTGGTGCGGTGGTTGTGCGGTGGTGGTGTGGTGGTGGAGCAGTGGTGGTGCGGTGGTGGTGTGGTGGTGGTGTGGTGGTGTAGCGGTGGTGGTTTGGTGTTGGAGCAGTGGTTGTGGAGCGGTGGTGGTGAGGTGGTGGTGTTGTGGTGGAGCGGATGTGGTGATGCGTTGGTGGTGGTGTGGTGGTGGTATGGTGGTGGAGCGGTGGTGATGGTGCGGTGGTGGAGTGGTGGTGGTGGTGTGGTGGTGGTGTGGTGGTGGAGAGGCGTAGGAGCGGTGGTGGTGCGGTGGTGGTGCGATGACGGTGGTGTGGTTGTGGTGGTGTGGTGGTGGTGAGGTGGTGGTGTTGTGGTGGAGCGGTGGCGGTGGTGCGGTGGTGGAGCGGTGGTGGTGGAGCGATGGTGGTGTGGTGGTGTGTTGGTGGTGTGGTGGTGGAGCGCTGGTGGTATGGTGGTGGAGCAGTGGTGGTGGAGCGGTGATGGTGGTGCTGAGGTGGTGTGGTGGTGGAGCGGTGGTAATGTGGTGGTGGAACAGTGGTGGTGCAGTGGTGGTGCGGTGGTGGTGTGGTGGTGGTACGGTGGTGGTCTGCTGGTGGAGCGGTGGTGGTGTTGCGGTGGTGGTGTGGTGGTTGAGCGGTGGTGGTGCGGTGGTGGTGCGGTGGAGCGGTGGTGGTGCGGTGGTGGTGGTTGTGCGGTGGTGTGGTGGTGGTGTGGTGGTGGTGTGGTGGTGGAGCGGTGGTGGTGCGGTGGCGGGGGTGTGGTGGTGGAGCGGTGGTGGTGGTGCGGTGGTGGTCAGGTGGAGTGGTTGTGGTGGTGCGGTGGTGGTGTGGGGGCCGAGCGGTGGTGGTGGAGCGGTGGTGTTGGTGGTGCGGTGGTGGTGTGGTGGGGGAGCGGTGAAGGTGGTGCGGTGGTGGTGTGGTGGTGTAGCGGTGGCGGTGGTGCGGTGTTGGTGCGGTGGTGTTGTGGTGGAGCGGATGTGGTGATTCGTTGGTGGTGGTGTGGTGGTGGTATGGTGGTGGAGCGGTGGTGATGGTGCGGTGGTGGTGGTGTGGTGGTGGTGTGGTGGTGGTGTGGTGGTGGTGTGGTGGTGGAGAGGTGGTGGAGCGTTGGTGGTGCGGTGGTGGTGCGATGGTGGTGGTGTGGTTGTGGTGGTGTGATGGATGAGCGGTGGTGGTGCGGTGTTGGAGTGGTGGTGGTGTGGTGCTGGTGTGGTGGTGAGGTGCTCGTGTTGTGGTGGAGCGGTGGTGGTGCGGTGGTGGTGGAGCAGTGGCTGTGGTGTGGTGGTGGTGTGGTGGTGGAGCGGTGGTGGTGCGGTGGTGGAGCGGTGGTGGTGGAGCGGTGGTGGTGTGGTGGTGTGGTGGTGGAGCGCTGGTGGTGTGGTGGTGGAGCAGTGGTGGTGGAGCGGTAATGCTGGTGCTGTGGTGGTGTGGTGGTTGAGCGGTGGTAATGTGGTGGTGGAACAGTGGTGGTGGTGCAGTGGTGGTGCGATGGTGGTGGTGGTGCGGTGGTGGTCTGGTGGTGGAGCGGTGGTGGTGTTGCGGTGGTGGTGTGGTGGTGGAGCGGTGGTGGTAGTGCGGTGGTGGTGCGGTGGTGGTGGTGCGATGGTGGTGTTGTGGTGGAGCGGTGGTGGTGGAGCAGTGGTGGTGGTTGTGCGGTGGTCGTGTGGCGGGGGTGTGGTGGTGGAGCGGTGGTGGTGCGGTGGTGTTCTGGTGTTGGACCGGTGGTGGTGCTGCAGTGGTGGTGTGGTGGTTGAGCGGTGGTGGTGGTCCGGTGGTGGTGCGGTGGTGGTGTGGTGGTGGAGCGGTGGTGGAGGTGCGTTTGTGGTGGTGCGTTGGTGGTTTTGCGGTGGTGTGGTGGTGGAGTGGTATTGGTGGTGCGATTATGGTGTGGAGGTGGAGCGGTGGTGGTGCAGTGGTGGTGTGGTGGTGGAGCGGTGGTTGTGAAGCGGTGGTGGGGCCTTGGTGGTGGTGGTGTGGTGGTGGTGGTGCAGTGGTGGTGCTGGTGTGGTGGTGGTACGGTGGTGGTGGTGGAGCGATGGTTGTGGAGCGGTGGTGTTGGAGCGGTGGTGGTGGTGCGGTGGTGGTATGGTGGTGGTGCGGTGGTGGTGCGGTGGTGGTGCGGTGGTGGTTCGGTGGTTGTGGAGTTGTGGTGGTGGTGCGATGGTGGTGTGGTGGTGGAGCGGTGTTGGTGCGGTGTTGGTGTGTTGGTGGTGTGGTGGTGGTGTGGTGGCGGAGCGGTGGTGGTGCGGTGGTGGTGTGGTGGTGGTATGGTGGTGGTGTGGTTGTGGAGCGGTGGTGGAACGGTGGTGTTTCTTTCATGCGGTGGTGCTGCGGTGGTGGTGTGGTGGTGTGGTGGTGCGGTGGTTGTGGAGTTGTTGTGGTGGTGCGGTGGTGGTGGTGTGGTGGCGGAGCTGTGTTGGTGCGGTGTTGGTGTGGTGGTGGTGTGGTGGTGGTGTGGTGGTGGTGTGGTGGCGGAGCGGTGGTGGTGCGGTGGTCGTGTGGTGGTGGTATGGTGGTGGTGTGGTTGTGGAGCGGTGGTGGAATGGTGGTGGTGTGGTGGTGGAAGTTGGTGGTGGTGTGGTGGTGGAATGGTGGTGGTGGTGCGGTGGTGGTATGGGGGTGGTGGTGTGGTTGTGTGGTGGTGGAGCGGTGGTGGAGCGGTGGTGGTGGTGTGGTGGTGGTGTGGTTGTGGTGGTGTGGTGGTGGAGCGGTGGTGGTGGTGCGGCGGTGGTGTGGTGGTGGTGTGGTGGTGGAGCGGTGGTTGTGGAGCGGTGGTGGAGAGGTGGTGGTGTGGTGGTGGAGCGGTGGTGGTGGTGCGGTGGTGGTGCGGTGGTGGTCTGGTGGTTGTATGGTGGTGGTGTGGTTGTGGAGCGGTGGTGGAACGGTGGTGTTTTTTTCGTGCGGTGGTGCTGCGGTGGTGGTGTGGTGGTGTGGTGGTGGTGCGGTGGTTGTGGAGTTGTGGTGGTGTTGCGGTGGTGGTGGTGTGGTGGTGGAGCGGTGTTGGTGCGGTGTTGGTGTGGTGGTGGTGTGGTGGTGGTGTGGTGGTGGTATGGTGGTGGTGTGGTTGTGGAGCGGTGGTGGAACGGTGGTGGTGTGGTGGTGGAAGTTGGTGGTGGTGTGGTGGTGGAATGGTGGTGGTGGTGCGGTGGTGGTGTGGGGGTGGTGGTGTGGTGGTGTGGTGGTGGAGCGGTGGTGGAGCGGTGGTGGAGCGGTGGTGGTGGTGTGGTGGTGTGGTTGTGGTGGTGTGCTGGTGGAGCGGTGGTGGTGGTGCGGCGGTGGTGTGGTGGTGGTGTGGTGGTGGAGCGGTGGTTGTGGAGCGGTGGTGGAGAGGTGGTGGTGTGGTGGTGGAGCGGTGGTGGTGGTGCGGTGGTGGTGCGGTGGTGGAGCAGTTGTGGTGGTGTGGTGTGGTGGTGGAGCGGTGGTGGTGGAGTGGTTGTGGTAGTGGTGTGGTGGTGTAGCGGTGGTGGTGCGGTGGTGGTGTGGTGGTGGAGCGGTGGTGGTGCGGTGGTTGTGCGGTGGTGGTGTGGTAGTGGAGCGGTGGTGGTGCGGTGTTGGTGTGGTTGTGTGGTGGTGGAGCCGCTCTGGTGGTGGTGTGGTGATGTGTTGGTGGAGCGGTGGACGTGGAGCGGTGGTGGTGTGGTGGTGGTATGGTGGTAGTGCGGTGGTGGTGCGGTGGTGGTGTGGAGGTGGAGCGTTGGTGCTGCGGTGGTAGTGTGGTGGTGGAGCGGTCCTGGTGGTGCGGTGGTGGTGCGGTGGAGCGGTGGTGGTGCGGTGGCGCGGTGTTGGAGCGGTGGTTGTGCGGTGCTGGTGTGGTGGTGGAGCGGTGGTGGTGGTGCGGTGGTGGTGCGGTGGTGGTGTGGTGGTGGAGCGGTGGTGGTGCGTTGATGGTGTGGTGGAGCGGTGGTGGTGTGGTGGTGGAGCGGTGGTTGTGTTTTCGTGGAGCGGTGGTTGTGGAGCGCTGGTGGTGTGGTGGTGGTATGGTGGTGGAGCGGTGGTGGTGCGGTGGTGGTGTGGTGGTGGAACGGTGGTGCTGCGATGGTGGTGTGGTGGTGGGGTGGTGCGGTGGTGGTGCGGTGGAGCGGTGGTGGTGCGGTGGCGCGGTGTTGGAGCGGTGGCTGTGCGGTGCTGGTGTGGTGGTGGAGCGGTGGTGGTGGTGCGGTGGTGGTGTGGTGGTGGAGCGGTGGTGGTTGTGCGTTGGTGGTGTTGTGGTGCAGTGGTGGTGGTGTGGTGGTGGAGCGGTGATGCTGCGGTGGTGGTGGTGTGGTGGTGGTGTGGTGGTCGAGTGTTAGTGGTGCGGTGGTGGTGTGGTGCTGGTGTGGTGGTGGTGGAGCGGTTGTGTTGCGGTGGTGGTGTGGTGGTGGTGTGGTGGCGGTGGAGCGGTGGTGTGGTGGTGGAGCAGTGGTGGTGGAGCGATGGTGGTCGTGCGGTGGTAGTGCGGTGGTGGTGTGGTGGTGGAGTGGTGGTGGTGTGTTGGTGGAGCGGTGGTGGTGTTGCGGTGGTGGTGTGGTCTTCGTGCGGTGGTTGTCAAGTGGTGGAGGTGCGGTGGTGTGGTGGTGGAGCGGTGATGGTGCGGTGGTGGTGCGGTGGTGGTGTGCTGGTGGTGTGGTGGTGGTGTGGTGGTGGTGGTGTGGTAGTGGTGTGGGGGTGGAGCGGTGGTGGTGCGGTGGTGGTGTGGTGGTGGAGCGGTGGTGGTGGAGTGGTTGTGGTGGTGCGGTGGTGGTGTGGTGTTGTGGTGGTGGAGCGGTGGTTGTGGAGCGGTGGTGGTGAGGTGGTGGTGTGGTGATGGAGCGGTGGTCGTGGTTCGGTGGTGGTGTGGTGGTGGAGGAGTGGTGGTGGTGCGGTGGTGGTGTGGTGGTGCGGTGGTGGAGCGGTGGTGGTGATGCTATGGTGCTGTAGTGGTGGAGCGGTAGAGGTGGAGCGGTGGTGGTGTGGCGGTGGTATTTTGATGGAGCGGTGGTGGTGCGGTGGTGGTGTGGTGGTGGAGCGGTGGTGGTGCGGTGGTGGTGTGGTGGTGGAGCGGTGCTGGTGGTGCGGTGGTGGTGCGGTGGAGCGGTGGTGGTTCGGTGGCGCGGTGGTGGTGTGGTGGTAGACCGGTTGTGGTGGTGCGGTGGTGGAGCGGTATGGTGTTGCGGTGGTGGTGCGGTGGTGGTGTGGTGGTGGAGCGGTCCTGGTGGTGCGGTGGTGGTGTGGTGGTGGAAGTTGGTGGTGGTGTGGTGGTGGAATGGTGGTGGTGGTGCGGTGGTGGTGTGGGGGTGGTGGTGTGGTGGTGTGGTGGTGTGGTGGTGGAGCGGTGGTGGAGCGGTGGTGGAGCGGTGGTGGTGGTGTGGTGGTGGTGTGGTTGTGGTGGTGTGCTGGAGGAGCGGTGGTGGTGGTGCGGCGGTGGTGTGGTGGTGGAGCGGTGGTTGTGGAGCGGTGGTGGAGAGGTGGTGGTGTGGTGGTGGAGCGGTGGTGGTGGTGCGGTGGTGGTGCGGTGGTGGAGCAGTTGTGGTGGTGTGGTGTGGTGGTGGAGCGGTGGTGGTGGAGTGGTTGTGGTGGTGGTGTGGTGGTGTAGCGGTGGTGGTGCGGTGGTGGTGTGGTGGTGGAGCGGTGGTGGTGCGGTGGTTGTGCGGTGGTGGTGTGGTAGTGGAGCGGTGGTGGTGCGGTGTTGGTGTGGTGGTGTGGTGGTGGAGCCGCTCGGGTGGTGGTGTGGTGATGTGTTGGTGGAGCGGTGGACGTGGAGCGGTGGTGGTGTGGTGGTGGTATGGTGGTAGTGCGGTGGTGGTGCGGTGGTGGTGTGGAGGTGGAGCGTTGGTGCTGCGGTGGTGGTGTGGTGGTGGAGCGGTCCTTGTGGTGCGGTGGTGGTGCGGTGGAGCGGTGGTGGTGCGGTGGCGCGGTGTTGGAGCGGTGGTTGTGCGGTGCTGGTGTGGTGGTGGAGCGGTGGTGGTGGTGCGGTGGTGGTGCGGTGGTGGTGTGGTGGTGGAGCGGTGGTGGTGGTGCGTTGATGGTGTTGTGGTGGAGCGGTGGTGGTGTGGTGGTGGAGCGGTGGTTGTGTTTTCGTGGAGCGGTGGTTGTGGAGCGCTGGTGGTGTGGTGGTGGTGGTATGGTGGTGGAGCGGTGGTGGTGCGGTGGTGGTGTGGTGGTGGAGCGGTGGTGCTGCGATGGATGTGTGGTGGTGGAGCGGTGCTGGTGGTGCGGTGGTGGTGCGGTGGAGCGGTGGTGGTGCGGTGGCGCGGTGTTGGAGCGGTGGTTGTGCGGTGCTGGTGTGGTGGTGGAGCGGTGGTGGTGGTGCGGTGGTGGTGTGGTGGTGGAGCGGTGGTGGTTGTGCGTTGGTGGTGTTGTGGTGCAGTGGTGGTGGTGTGGTGGTGGAGCGGTGATGCTGCGGTGGTGGTGTGGTGGTGGTGTGGTGGTGGTGGTGTGGTGGTCGAGTGTTGGTGGTGCGGTGGTGGTGTGATGCTGGTGTGGTGGTGGTGGAGCGGTTGTGTTGCGGTGGTGGTGTGGTGGTGGTGTGGTGGCGGTGGAGCGGTGGTGTGGTGGTGGAGCAGTGGTGGTGGAGCGGTGGTGGTCGTGCGGTGGTGGTGCGGTGGTGGTGTGGTGGTGGAGTGGTGGTGGTGTGTTGGTGGAGCGGTGGTGGTGTTGCGGTGGTGGTGTGGTCTTCGTGCGGTGGTTGTCAAGTGTTGGAGGTGCGGTGGTGTGGTGGTGGAGCGGTGATGGTGCGGTGGTGGTGCGGTGGTGGTGTGCTGGTGGTGTGGTGGTGGTGTGGTGGTGGTGGTGGTGGTGTGGTAGTGGTGTGGGGGTGGAGCGGTGGTGGTGCGGTGGTGGTGTGGTGGTGGAGCGGTGGTGGTGGAGTGGTTGTGGTGGTGCGGTGGTGGTGTGGTGTTGTGGTGGTGGAGCGGTGGTTGTGGAGCGGTGGTGGTGAGGTGGTGGTGTGGTGATGGAGCGGTGGTGGTGGTTCGGTGGTGGTGTGGTGGTGGAGGAGTGGTGGTGGTGCGGTGGTGGTGTGGTGGTGCGGTGGTGAAGCGGTGGTGGTGATGCTATGGTGCTGTAGTGGTGGAGCGGTAGAGGTGGAGCGGTGGTGGTGTGGCGGTGGTATTTTGATGGAGCGGTGGTGGTGCGGTGGTGGTGTGGTGGTGGAGCGGTGGTGGTGCGGTGGTGGTGTGGTGGTGGAGCGGTGCTGGTGGTGCGGTGGTGGTGCGGTGGAGCGGTGGTGGTTCGGTGGCGCGGTGGTGGTGTGGTGGTAGACCGGTGGTGGTGGTGCGGTGGTGGAGCGGTGGTGGTGTTGCGGTGGTGGTGCGGTGGTGGTGTGGTGGTGGAGCGGTCCTGGTGGTGCGGTGGTGGTGTTGTGGTGGAGCGGTGGTGGTGTGGTGGTGGAGCGGTCCTGGTGGTGCGGTGGTGGTGCGGTGGAGCGGTGGTGGTTCGGTGGCGCGGTGGTGCTGTGGTGGTGGACCGGTGGTGGTGGTGCGGTGGTGGTGTGGTGGTGGAGCGGTGGTGGTGTTGCGGTGGTGGTGCGGTGGTGGTGTGGTGGTTGTGTTGTGATGGTGGTGCGATGGTGGTGTGGTGGTGGAGCGGTGGTGGTGTGGTGGTGTGGTGGTTGAGCGATGATTGTGGAGCGGTGGTGGTGTGGTGGTGGAGCGGTGGTTGTGTGGCGGTGGAGCGGTGGTTGCGTAGCGGTGGTGGTGTGGTGCTCGAGCGGTGGTTGTGGAGCGGTGGTTGTGGACCTGTGGTGGTGTGGTAGTGGAGCGTTGGTTGTGGAGCGGTGGTGTTGGAGCGGTGGTTGTGTGGTGGTGGAGCGGTGGTGGAGCGGTGGTGGTGATCCGGTGGTGGTGCTGTGGTGGTGATGTGGTGGTGGAGCGGTGGTGGTGTTGCTGTGCTGGTGGTGCGGTGGCGCGGTGGTGGTGTGGTGGTGGACCGGTGGTGGTGTTGCGGTGGTGGTGTGGTGAACGTGCGGTGGTTGTGGAGTGGTGGTGGTGCGGTGGTGGTGTGGTGGTGGTGTGGTGGTGGAGCGGTGGTTGTGCCGTGGCGGAGCGAAATTAGTGTGGTGGTGGTGTGGTGTGGTGGTGGTGCGGTGGTGGTGTGGTGGTGTGCTGGTGGAGCAGTGGTGGAGGAGCGGTCTTGATGGTGCGATGGTGGTGTGATGGTGGTGGTGTGGTGGAGGAGCTGTGGTGGAGAGTTGGTGGAGCGGTGGTGGTGCGGTGGTGGTGGCGTGGTGGTGTGGTGGAGGAGCTGTGGTGGTGTGGTGGTGGTGTTGTGGTGGTGAGGTTGTGGAGCGGTGGTGGTGGTGTGGGGGTGGAGCGGTGGTGGTGGTGCGATGGTGGTGTGGTGGTGGAGCAGTGGTGGTGCGGTGGTGGTGTGGTGGTGGTGTGGTGGTGGAGCGGTGGTGGTGCGGTGGTTGTGCGGTGGTGGTGTGGTGGTAGTGTGGTGGTGTAGCGGTGGTGGTTTGGTGTTGGAGCAGTGGTTGTAGAGCGGTGGTGGTGAGGTGGTGGTGTTGTGGTGGAGCGGCTGTGGTGATGCGTTGGTGGTGGTGTGGTGGTGGTGGTATGGTGGTGGAGCGGTGGTGATGGTGCGGTGGTGGTGGAGTGGTGGTGGTGGTGTGGTGGTGGTGTGGTGGTGGAGAGGCGTAGGAGCGGTGGTGGTGCGGTGGTGGTGCGATGACGGTGGTGTGGTTGTGGTGGTGTGGTGGTGGTGCGGTGGTGGTGTGGTGGTGAGGTGGTGGTGTTGTGGTGGAGCGGTGGCGGTGGTGCGGTGGTGGAGCGGTGGTGGTGGAGCGATGGTGGTGTGGTGGTGTGGTGGTGGTGTGGTGGTGGAGCGCTGGTGGTGTGGTGGTGGAGCAGTGGTGGTGGAGCGGTGATGGTGGTGCTGAGGTGGTGTGGTGGTGGAGCGAGGGTAATGTGGTGGTGGAACAGTGGTGGTGCAGTGGTGGTGCGGTGGTGGTGTGGTGGTGGTACGGTGGTTGTCTGCTGGTGGAGCGGTGCTGGTGATGCGGTGGTGGTGTGGTGGTTGAGCGGTGGTGGTGCGGTGGAGCGGGGGTGGTGGTGCGGTGGTGGAGTGGTGGTGGAGCGGTGGTGGTGGAGCAGTGGTGGTGGTTGTGCGGTGGTGTGGTGGTGGTGTGGTGGTGGTGTGGTGGTGGAGCGGTGGTGGTGCGGTGGTGGGGGTGTGGTGGTGGAGCGGTGGTGGTGGTGCGGTGGTGGTGAGGTGGAGTGGTTGTGGTGGTGCGGTGGTGGTGTGGGGGCCGAGCGGTGGTGGTGGAGCGGTGGTGTTGGTGGTGCGGTGGTGGTGTGGTGGGGGAGCGGTGAAGGTGGTGCGGTGGTGGTGTGGTGGTGGAGCGGTGGTGGTGGTGCGGTGTTGGTGCGGTGGTGTTGTGGTGGAGCGGATGTGGTGATGCGTTGGTGGTGGTGTGGTGGTGGTATGGTGGTGGAGCGGTGGTGATGGTGCGGTGGTGGTGGTGTGGTGGTGGTGTGGTGGTGGTGTGGTGGTGGAGAGGTGGTGGAGCGTTGGTGGTGCGGTGGTGGTGCGATGCTGGTGGTGTGGTTGTGGTGGTGTGATGGTGGAGCGGTGGTGGTGGTGCGGTGGTGGAGTGGTGGTGGTGTGGTGGTGGTGTGGTGGTGAGGTGCTGGTGTTGTGGTGGAGCGGTGGTGGTGCGGTGGTGGTGGAGCAGTGGCTGTGGTGTGGTGGTGGTGTGGTGGTGGAGCGGTGGTGGTGTGGTGGTGGAGCGGTGGTGGTGCGGTGGTGGAGCGGTGGTGGTGGAGCGGTGGTGGTGTGGTGGTGTGGTGGTGGAGCGCTGGTGGTGTGGTGGTGGAGCAGTGGTGGTGGAGCGGTAATGCTGGTGCTGTGGTGGTGTGGTGGTTGAGCGGTGGTAATGTGGTGGTGGAACAGTGGTGGTGGTGCAGTGGTGGTGCGATGGTGGTGGTGGTGCGGTGGTGGTCTGGTGGTGGAGCGGTGGTGGTGTTGCGGTGGTGGTGTGGTGGTGGAGCGGTGGTGGTAGTGCGGTTGTGGTGCGGTGGTGGAGCGATGGTGGTGTTGTGGTGGAGCGGTGGTGGTGGAGCAGTGGTGGTGGTTGTGCGGTGGTCGTGTGGTGGGGGTGTGGTGGTGGAGCGGTGGTGGTGCGGTGGTGTTCTGGTGTTGGACCGGTGGTGGTGCTGCAGTGGTGGTGTGGTGGTTGAGCGGTGGTGGTGGTCCGGTGGTGGTGCGGTGGTGGTGTGGTGGTGGAGCGGTGGTGGAGGTGCGTTTGTGGTGGTGCGTTGGTGGTTTTGCGGAGGTGTGGTGGTGGAGTGGTATTGGTGGTGCGATTATGGTGTGGAGGTGGAGCGGTGGTATTGCAGTGGTGGTGTGGTGGTGGAGCGGTGGTTGTGAAGCGGTGGTGGGGCAGTGGTGGTGGTGGTGCAGTGGTGGTGCTGGTGTGGTGGTGGTACGGTGGTGGTGGTGGAGCGGTGGTAGTGGAGCGGTGGTGTTGGAGCGGTGGTGGTGCGGTGGTGGTGGTGCGGTGGTGGTATGGTGGTGGTGCGGTGGTGGTGCGGTGGTGGTGCGGTGGTGGTTCGGTGGTTGTGGAGTTGTGGTGGTGGTGCGGTGGTGGTGTGGTGGTGGAGCGGTGTTGGTGCGGTGTTGGTGTGGTGGTGGTGTGGTGGTGGTGTGGTGGTGGTGTGGTGGCGGAGCGGTGGTGGTGCGGTAGTGGTGTGGTGGTGGTATGGTGGTGGTGTGGTTGTGGAGCGGTGGTGGAACGGTGGTGTTTCTTTCATGCGGTGGTGCTGCGGTGGTGGTGTGGTGGTGTGGTGGTGCGGTGGTTGTGGAGTTGTGGTGGTGGTGCGGTGGTGGTGGTGTGGTGGTGGAGCGGTGTTGGTGCGGTGTTGGTGTGGTGGTGGTGGTGGTGTGGTGGTGGTGTGGTGGCGGAGCGGTGGTGGTGCGGTGGTCGTGTGGTGGTGGTATGGTGGTGGTGTGGTTGTGGAGCGGTGGTGGAATGGTGGTGGTGTGGTGGTGGAAGTTGGTGGTGGTGTGGTGGTGGAATGGTGGTGGTGGTGCGGTGGTGGTATGGGGGTGGTGGTGTGGTTGTGTGGTGGTGGAGCGGTGGTGGAGCGGTGGTGGTGGTGTGGTGGTGGTCTGGTTGTGGTGGTGTGGTGGTGGAGCGGTGGTGGTGTTGCGGCGGTGGTGTGGTGGTGGTGTGGTGGTGGAGCGGTGGTTGTGGAGCGGTGGTGGAGAGGTGGTGGTGTGGTGGTGGAGCGGTGGTGGTGGTGCGGTGGTGGTGCGATGGTGGTGTGGTGGTGGTATGGTGGTGGTCTGGTTGTGGAGCGGTGGTGGAACGGTGGTGTTTTTTTCGTGCGGTGGTGCTGCGGTGGTGGTGTGGTGGTGTGGTGGTGGTGCGGTGGTTGTGGAGTTGTGGTGGTGTTGCGGTGGTGGTGATGGAGCGGTGTTGGTGCGCTGTTGGTGTGGTGGTGGTATGGTGGTGGTGTGGTTGTGGAGCGGTGGTGGAACGGTGGTGGTGTGGTGGTGGAAGTTGGTGGTGGTGTGGTGGTGGAATGGTGGTGGTGGTGCGGTGGTGGTGTGGGGGGTGGTGGTGTGGTGGTGTGGTCGTGGAGCGGTGGTTGTGTGGTGGTGGAGCGGTGGTTGTGGAGCGGTGGTGGTGTGGTGGTGGAGCGGTGGTTGTCGAGCGGTGGTGGTGTGGTGCTGGAGCGGTGGTTGTGGAGCGGTGGTTGTGGACCTGTGGTGGTGTGGTAGTGGAGCGTTGGTTGTGGAGCGGTGGATGTGCGGTGGTGGTGGAGCGGTGGTTGTGGAGCTGTGGTGTTAGTACGGTGGTGGTGTGGTGGTGAAGCGGTGGTGGTGTGGTGGTAGTTTGGTGGTGGTGTGGTGGTGGAGCGGTGTTGGTGCGGTGGTGGTGTGGTGGTGGTGTGGTGGTGGTGCGCTGGTGGTGCGGTGGTAGTGTGGTGGTGGACCGGCGGTGGTGCGGTGGTGCAGTGGTGGTGTGGTGGTGGAGTTGTGGTGGTGCGCTGGTGGTGTGGTGGTGCTGGTGTGGTGGTGGAGCGGTGGTGGTGGTGCCGTGGTGGTGGTGCGGTGGTGGTGTGGTGGTGGAGCGGTGGTGGTGCGTTTGTTGTGGTGCGGTGGTGGTGTGGTGGTGATGCGGTATTGGTGGTGCGGTGGTGGTGTGGAGGTGGAGCGGTGGTGGTGGTGCAGTGGTGGTGTGGTGGTGGAGCGGTGGTGGTGTTGGAGCTGTGGTTGTGGAGCTGTGGTGTTGGAGCGGTGGTGATGGTGCGGTGGTGGTGCGGTGGTGGTGTGCGGGTGGTGCGGTGGTGGTGTGGTGTTGGTGTGGTGGTGTTGCGGTGGTGGTGCGGTGGTGGTGTAGTGGTGGACTGGTGGTGGTGATCCGGTGGTGGTGCTGTGGTGGTGGTGATGTGGTTGTGGAGCGGTGGTGGTGATGTGGTTGTGGAGCGGTGGTGGTGTGGTGGTGGTTTGGTGGTGGAACGGTGGTGGTAGTGTGTTGGTGGAGCAGTGGTGGTGGAGCGGTGATGTTGGTGCTGTGGTGGTGTGGTGGAGGAGCGGTGGTAATGTGGTGGTGGAGCAGTGGTGGTGGTGCGGTGGTGGTGCGGTGGTGGTGTGGTGGTGGAGCGGTGGTGCAGTGGTTGTGTGGTGGTGGTGCGGTGGTGGTGTGGTCGTGGAGCGGGGGTGGTGCGTTGGCTGTGGTGCGGTGGTAGTGTGGTGGTGGAGCGGTATTGGTGGTGCGGTGGTGGTGTGGAGGTGGAGCGGTGGTGGCGGTGCAGTGGTGGTGTGGTGGTGGAGCGGTGGTGGGGCGGTGGTGGTGGAGCGGTGGTTGTGGAGCGGTTGTGTTGGAGCGGTGGTTGTGGAGCGGTGGTGGTGCGGTGGTGGTGCGGTGGTGGTGCGGTGGTGCTGTGGTGGTGCGGTGGTGGTGCGATGGTGGTGCGATGGTGGTGTGGTGGTCGAGCGGTGGTGGTGTGGTGTCGGTGTGGTGGTGGAGCGTCGGTTTTGGAGCGGTGGTGGTGTGGAGGTGGAGCGGTGGTGGTGATCCGGTGAAGGTGCTGTGGTGGTGATGTGGTGGTGGAGCGGTGGTGGTTTTGCGGTGCTGGTGGTGTGGTGGTGGTGTGGTGGTGGAGCGGAGGTGCGGTGGTGGAGCGGTGGTGGAGTGGTGGTGGTGGTGCGGTGGTGGTTCTGTGGTGGTGATGTGGTGGTGGAGCGGTGGTTGTGTTGCGGTGGTGGTGTGGTGATGGTGTGGTGGTGGAGCGGTGTTGGAGCGGTGGTGGAGCGGTGGTGGTGTTGCGGTAGTGGTGTGGTGGTGTGGTGGTGGAGCGGTGGGGGTGGTGCGTTGGTGGTGGTGCGGTGGTGGTGCTGTGGTGGTGTGGTGGTGGAGGGGTGGTGGAGCGGTGTTGGAGCGGTGTTTGACATTGGTGGTGCGGTGGTGGTGTGGTGGTGTGGTGGTGGAGCGGTGGTGGTGCGGTGGCGGTGCGGTGGTGGTGTGGTGGCGGTGGAGCGGTGGTGGTGTGGTGGTGGAGCAGTGGTGGTGGAGCGGTGGTGGTCGTGCGGTGGTGGTGCGGTGGTGGTGTGGTGGTGTGGTGGTGTGTTGGTGGAGCAGTGGTGGTGTTGCGGTGGCGGTGTGATGGTCCTGCGGTGGTTGTGGAGTGGTGATGGTGCGGTGGTGGTGGTGTGGTGGTGGAGCGGTGATGGCGCGTTGATGGCGCGGTGGTGGTGGTGCGGTGGTGGTGTGGTGGTAGTGGTGTGGTGGTCGAGTGTTGGTGGTGCGGTGATGGTGTGGTGGTGGTGTGGTGCTGGTGTGGTGGTGGAGCGGTGGTGGTGCGGTGGTAGTGCGGTGGTGGTGTGGTGGTGGTGTGGTGGCGGTGGAGCGGTGGTGGTGTGGTGGTGGAGCAGTGGTGGTGGAGCGGTGGTGGTGCGGTGGTGGTGTGGTGGTGGTGGTGTGGTGGTGGTGTGGTGGTGGAGCGGTGGTGGTGTTGCAGTGGTGGTGTTCGTCTTCCTGCGGTGGTTGTCAGTGGTGGTGGTGCGGTGGTGTGGTGGTGGAGCGGTGATGGTGCGGTGGTGGTGCGGTGGTGGTGTGCTGGTGGTGTGGTGGTGGTGTGGTGGTGGTGGTGTGGTAGTGGTGTGGGGGTGGAGCGGTGGTGGTGCGGTGGTGGTGTGGTGGTGGAGCAGTGGTGGTGGTGTGGTGTTGTGGTGGAGCGGTGGTGCTGGAGTGGTTGTGGTGGTGCGGTGGTGGTGTGGTGTTGTGGTGGTGGAGCGGTGGTTGTGGAGCGGTGGTGGTGAGGTGGTGGTGTGGTGATGGAGCGGTGGTGGTGGTTCATTGGTGGTGTGGTGGTGGAGGAGTGGTGGTGGTGCGGTGGTGGTGTGGTGGTGCGGTGGTGGAGCGGTGGTGGTGCTATGGTGCTGTGGTGGTGGAGCGGTAGAGGTGGAGCGGTGGTGGTGTGGCGGTGGTATTTTGATGGAGCGGTGGTGGTGCGGTGGTGGTGTGGTGGTGGAGCGGTGGTGGTGTGGTGGTGGAGCGGTGCTGGTGGTCCGTTGGTGGTGCGGTGGAGCGGTGGTGGTTCGGTGGCGCGGTGGTGGTGTGGTGGTGGACCGGGGGTGGTGGTGCGGTGGTGGTGTGGTGGTGGAGCGGTGGTGGTGTTGCGGTGGTGGTGCGGTGGTGGTGGAGCGGTGGTGTTGGTGCGGTGGTGGTGTTGTGGTGGAGCGGTGGTGGTGTGGTGGTGGAGCGGTGGTTGTGTTGTCGTGGAGCGGTGGTTGTGTTGTGATGGTGGTGCGATGGTGGTGTGGTGGTGGAGCGGTGGTGGTGTGGTGGTTGAGCGGTGATTGTGGAGCGGTGGTGGTGTGGTGGTGGAGCGGTGGTTGTGTGGCGGTGGAGCGGTGGTTGCGTAGCGGTGGTGGTGTGGTGGTGGAGCGGTGGTTGTGGAGCGGTGGTTGTGGAGCGGTGGTTGTGGAGCGGTGGTTGTGGAGCGGTGGTGATGTGGTGGGTGGAGCGGTGGTTGTCGAGCGGTGGTGGTGTGGTGCTGGAGCGGTGGTTGTGGAGCCGGTGGTTGTGGACCTGTGGTGGTGTGGTAGTGGAGCGTTGGTTGTGGAGCGGTGGATGTGCGGTGGTGGTGGAGCGGTGGTTGTGGAGCTGTGGTGTTAGTACGGTGGTGGTGTGGTGGTGAAGCGGTGGTGGTGTGGTGGTAGTTTGGTGGTGGTGTGGTGGTGGAGCGGTGTTGGTGCGGTGGTGGTGTGGTGGTGGTGTGGTGGTGGTGTGGTGGTGGAGCGGTGGTGGTGGTTGTGCGTTGGTGGTGTGTTGGTGGAGCGGTGGTGGTGCGCTGGTGGTGTGGTGGTGGACCGGCGGTGGTGCGGTGGTGCAGTGGTGGTGTGGTGGTGGAGTGGTGGTGGTGTGCTGGTGGTGTGGTGGTGTTGGTGTGGTGGTGGAGCGGTGGTGGTGGTGCATTGGTGGTGGTGCGGTGGTGGTGTGGGTGGTGGAGCGGTAGTGGTGGTGCGTTTGTTGTGGTGCGGTGGTGGTGTGGTGGTGGAGCGGTATTGGTGGTGCGGTGGTGGTGTGGAGGTGGAGCGGTGGTGGTGGTGCAGTGGTGGTGTGATGGTGGAGCGGTGGTGGTGTTGGAGGTGTGGTTGTTGAGCTGTGGTGTTGGAGCGGTGGTGATGGTGCGGTGGTGGTGCGGAGGTGGTGTGCGGGTGGAGCGGTGGTGGTGTGGTGGTGGAGCGGTGGTGGTGGAGCGGTGGTGATTGTGCGGTGGTGGTGCGGTGGTGGTGCGGTGGTGGTGCGGTGGTGGTGTGGTGTTGGTGTGGTGGTGGTGTTGCGGTGGTGGTGCGGTGTTGGTGTGGTGGTGGACTGGTGGTGGTGATCCGGTGGTGGTGCTGTGGTGGTGGTGATGTGGTTGTGGAGCGGTGGTGGTGATGTGGTTGTGGAGCGGTGGTGGTGTGGTGGTGGTTTGGAGTTGGAACGGTGGTGGTAGTGTGTTGGTGGAGCAGTGGTGGTGGAGCGGTGATGTTGGTGCTGTGGTGGTGTGGTGGAGGAGCGGTGGTAGTGTGGTGGTGGTGCAGTGGTGGTGGTGCGGTGGTGGTGCGGTGGTGGTGTGGTGGTGGAGCGGTGGTGCAGTGGTTGTGTGGTGGTGGTGCGGTGGTGGTGTGGTGGTGGAGCGGTGGTGGTGGTGCGTTGGCTGTGGTGCGGTTGTAGTGTGGTGGTGGAGCGGTATTGGTGGTGCGGTAGTGGTGTGGAGGTGGAGCGGTGGTGGTGGTGCAGTGGTGGTGTGGTGGTGGAGCGGTGGTGGAGCGGTGGTGGTGGAGCGGTGGTGGTGGAGCGGTGGTTGTGGAGCGGTGGTGTTGGAGCGGTGGTGGTGCGGTGGTGGTGCGGTGGTGGTGCGGTGGTGCTGTGGTGGTGCGGTGGCGGTGCGATGGTGGTGCGATGGTGGTGTGGTGGTCGAGCGGTGGTGGTGTGGTGTTGGTGTGGTGGTGGAGCGTCGGTTTTGGAGCGGTGGTGGTGTGGAGGTGGAGCGGTGGTGGTAATCCGGTGAAGGTGCTGTGGTGGTGATGTGGTGGTGGAGCGGTGGTGGTTTTGCGGTGCTGATGGTGTGGTGGTGGTGTGGTGGTGGAGCGGTGGTGCGGTGGTGGAGCGGTGGTGGAGTGGTGGTGGTGGTGCGGTGGTGGTGCTGTGGTGGTGATGTGGTGGTGGAGCGGTGGTTGTGTTGCGGTGGTGGTGGTGTGGTGGTGGAGCGGTGTTGGAGCGGTGGTGGAGCGGTGGTGGTGCGGTGGAGGTGTGGAGGTGTGGTGGTGGAGCGGTGGGGGTGGTGCGTTGGTGGTGGTGCGGTAGTGGTGGTGTGGTGGTGTGGTGGTGGAGCGGGGGTGGAGCGGTGGTGGTTTGGTGGTGGTGATGCGGTGGTGGTGTGGTGGTGGAGGGGTGGTGGAGCGGTGTTGGAGCGGTGGTGGAGCGGTGGTGGAGCGGTGGTGGTGCGGTGGTGGTGGGTGGTGGTGTGGTGGCGGAGCGGTGGTGGTGCGTTGGTGGTGGTGTGGTGGTGGTGTGGTGGTTGAGCGTTGGTGGTGGTGTGGTGGTTGACATTGGTGGTGCGGTGGTGGTGTGGTGGTGGTGTGGTGGTTGTGTGGTGGTGGTGGAGCGGTGGTGGTGCGGTGGCGGTGCGGTAGCGGTGCGGTGGTGGTGTGGTGGGGGTGGAGCGGTGGTGGTGTGGTGGTGGAGCAGTGGTGGTGGAGCGGTGGTGGTCGTGCGGTGGTGGTGCGGTGGTGGTGTGGTGGTGTGGTGGTGGAGCGGTGGTGGTGTTGCGGTGGCGGTGTGATGGTCCTGCGGTGGTTGTGGAATGGTGATGGTGCGGTGGTGGTGGTGTGGGGGTGGAGCGGTGATGGCGCGGTGGTGGTGGTGCGGTGCTGGTGTGGTGGTGGTGTGGTGGTAGTGGTGTGGTGGTCGAGTGTTGGTGGTGCGGTGATGGTGTGGTGGTAGTGTGGTGCTGGTGTGGTGGTGGTGGAGCGGTGGTGGTGCGGTGGTGGTGCGGTGGTGGTGTGGTGGTGGTGTGGTGGCGGTGGAGCGGTGGTGGTGTGGTGGTGGAGCAGTGGCGGTGGAGCGGTGGTGGTCGTGCGGTGGTGGTGCGGTGGTGGTGTGGTGGTGGTGGTGGTGGTGGTGTGGTGGTGGTGTGGTGGTGGAGCGGTGGTGGTGTTGCGGTGGTGGTGTGGTCTTCGTGCGGTGGTTGTCAAGTGGTGGTGGTGCGGTGGTGTGGTGGTGGAGCGGTGATGGTGCGGTGGTGGTGCGGTGGTGGTGTGCTGGTGGTGTGGTGGTGGTGTGGTGGTGGTGTGGTAGTGGTGTGGGGGTGGAGCGGTGGTGGTGCGGTGGTGGTGTGGTGGTGGAGCAGTGGTGGTGGTGTGGTGTTGTGGTGGAGCGGTGGTGGTGGAGTGGTTGTGGTGGTGCGGTGGTGGTGTGGTGTTGTGGTGGTGGAGCGGTGGTTGTGGAGCGGTTGTGGTGAGGTGGTGGTGTGGTGATGGAGCGGTGGTGGTGGTTCGGTGGTGGTGTGGTGGTGGAGGAGTGGTGGTGGTGCGGTGGTGGTGTGGTGGTGCGGTGGTGGAGCGGTGGTGGTGGTGCTATGGTGCTGTGGTGGTGGAGCGGTAGAGGTGGAGCGGTGGTGGTGTGGCGGTGGTATTTTGATGGAGCGGTGGTGGTGCGGTGGTGGTGTGGTGGTGGAGCGGTGGTGGTGCGGTGGTGGTGTGGTGGTGGAGCGGTGCTGGTGGTCCGGTGGTGGAGCGGTGGTGGTTCGTTGGCGCGGTGGTGGTGTGGTGGTGGACCGGGTGTGGTGGTGCGGTGGTGGTGTGGTGGTGGAGCGGTGGTGGTGTTGCGGTGGTGGTGCGGCGGTGGTGTGGTGGTGGAGCGGTGGTGGTGCGATGGTGGTGTTGTGGTGGAGCGGTGGTGGTGTGGTGGTGGAGCGGTGGTTGTGTTGTGGAGCGGTGGTTGTGTTGTGATGGTGGTGCGATGGTGGTGTGGTGGTGGAGCGGTGGTGGTGTGGTGGTTGAGCGGTGATTGTGGAGCGGTGGTGGTGTGGTGGTGGAGCGGTGGTTGTGTGGCGGTGGAGCGGTGGTTGCGTAGCGGTGGTGGTGTGGTAGTGGAGCGGTGGTTGTGGAGCGGTGGTTGTGGAGCGGTGGTTGTGGAGCGGTGGTTGTGGGCCTGTGGTGGTGTGGTAGTGGAGCGTTGGTTGTGGAGCGGTGGTGTTGGAGCGCTGGTGTTGGAGCGGTGGTGGTGATCCGGTGGTGGTGCTGTGGTGGTGATGTGGTGGTGGAGCGGTGGTGGTGTTGCGGTGCTGGTGGTGCGGTTGCGCGGTGGTGGTGTGGTGGTGGAACGGTGGTGGTGGTGCGGTGGTGGTGTGGTGGTGGAGCGGTGCTGGTGGTGCGGTGGTGGTGCGGTGGAGCGGTGGTGGTGCGGTGGTGGTGTGGTGGTGGACCGGTGGTGGTGGTGCGGTGGTGCAGTGGTGGTGTGGTGGTGGAGCGCTGGTGGTGGTGCGTTGGTTGTGGTGCGGTGGTGGTGTGGTGGTGGAGTGGTATTGGTGGTGCGGTAGTGGTGTTGAGGTGGAGCGGTGGTGGTGGTGCACTGGTGGTGTGGTGGTGGAGCGGTGTTGGTGTTGGAGCGGTGGTTGTGGAGCGGTGGTGTTGGAGTGGTGGTGATGGTGCGACGGTGCTGCGGTGGTGGTGCGGTGGATGTGCGGTGGTGGTGTGATGGAGGAGCGGTGGTGGTGTGGTGGTGGAGCGGTGGTGGTGCGATGGTGGTGCGGTGGTGGTGTGGTGGTCGAGCGGTGGTGGTGTGGTGTTGGTGTGGTGGTGGAGCGGTGGTGGAGGTGCGGTGGTACTGCGGTGGTGGTGCGGTGATGGTGTGGTGGTGGACTGGTGGTGGTGATCCGATGGTGGTGCTGTGGTGGTGGTGATGTGATTGTGGAGCGGTGGTGGTGTTGCGGTGGTGGTGGAGCGGTGGTGGTGTGGTGGTGTGGTAGTGGAACGGTGGTGGTAGTGTGGTAGTGGAACAGCGGTGGTGGAGCGGTGATGTTGGTGCTGTGGTGATGTGGTGGAGGAGCGGTGGTAGTGTGGTGGTGGAGCAGTGGTGGTGGTGCGGTGGTGGTGTGGTGGTGGAGCGGTGGTGCAGTGGTGGTGCGGTGGTGGAGCTGTGGTGGTGGTGCGTTGGCTGTGGTGCGGCGGTAGTGTGGTGGTGGAGTGGTATTGGTGGTGCGGTGGTGGTGTGGAGGGGGAGCGGTGGTGGTGGTGCAGTGGCGGTGTGGTGGTGAACCGGTGGTTGTGGTGGAGCGGTGGTTGTAGAGCGGTGGTGTTGGAACGGTGGTTGTGGAGCGGTGGTGTTGGAGCGGTGGTGATGGTGCGGTGGTGGTGCGGTGTAGGTGTGGTGGTGGTGCGGTGGTGGTGCGATGGTGGTGCGATGGTGGTGTGGTGGTCGAGCGGTGTTGGTGTGGTAGTGGAGCGGTGGTGGTGGAGCGGTGGTGGTGTGGCGGTGGAGCGGTGGTGGAGCGGTGGTGGTGATCCGGTGGTGGTGCTGTGGTGGTGATGTGGTGGTGGAGTGGTGGAGGTGTTGCGATGGTGGTGTTGTGGTGGTGGTGTGGTGGTGTGGTGGTGGAGTGGTGGTGTGGTGGTGGAGCGGTGGTGGAGCGGTGGAGGTGTTGCCGTGGTGGTGATCCAGTGGTGGTGCTGTGGTGGTGATGTGGTAGTGGAGCGGTGGTGGAGCGGTGCTGGAGCGGTGGTGGAGCGGTGGTGGTGCGGTGGTGGTGTGGTGGTGTGGTGGTGAAGTGGTGGTGGTGGGTTGGTGGTGGTGCGGTGGTGGTGGTGTGGTGGTGGAGCGGTGGTTAAGCGGTGGTGGTGCGGTGGTGTGGTGGTGGAGCGGTGGTGTGGTGGTGGAGCGGTGGTAGAGCGGTGGTGGTGGTGCGGTGGTGGTGATCCGGTGGTGGTGCTGTGGTGGTGATGTGGTGTTGGAGCGGTGGTTGTGTTGCGGTGGTGGTAGTGTGGTGGTGGTGTGGTGGTGGAGCGGTGGTGGTGCGGTGATGGTGTGGTGGTGGAGCGGTGATGGTGTGGTGGTGGAGCGTTGGTGGTGCGGTGGTGGTGTGGTGGTGGTGTGGTGGTGGTGTGTTGGTGGAGCGGTGGTGGTGCGGTGGTGGTGTGGTGGTGGTGCGGTGGTAATGGTGTGGTGGTGAAGCGGTGGTGGTGATCCGGTGGTGGTGATGTGGTGGTGATGTGGTGTTGGAGCGGTGGTTGTATTGCGGTGGTGGTAGTGTGGTGGTGGTGTGGAGGTGGAGCGGTGGTGGAGCGGTGCTGGAGCGGTGGTGGAGCGGTGGTGGTGCGGTGGTGTGGTGGTGGTGTGGTGGTGGAGCGGTGGTGGTGGTGGGTTGGTGGTGGTGCGGTGGTGGTCGTGTGGTGGTGTGGATATGGAGCAGTGGTGCTGGAGCGATGGTGGTGCGGTGGTGGTGTGGTGGTGGAGCGGTGGAGTTGTGGTGGCGCAGTGGTGGTGGAGCGGTTGTGGAGCAGTGGTGGTGG
Organism: Tenodera sinensis; assembly: GCA_030765045.1. Taxonomy (NCBI): domain Eukaryota; kingdom Metazoa; phylum Arthropoda; class Insecta; order Mantodea; family Mantidae; genus Tenodera; species Tenodera sinensis. The sequence goes on from CM060974.1 coordinate 43,590,488, forward strand.
AGCGGTGGTGGTCGTGCGGTGGTGGTGCGTGGTGGTGTGGTATTGGTGTGGTGGTGGATCGGTGGTGGTGGTGTGGTGGTCGTGCGGTGGTTGTGGAGTGGTGGTGGTGGTGCGGTGGTGGTGGTGTGGTGGTGGAGCGGCGATGGTGTGGTGGTGGTCTGGTGGTGGAGCGCTGGTGGTGCGGTGGTGGTGTGGTGGTGGAGCGGTGGTTGTGCGGTGGTGGAGCGAAATTAGTCTGGTGGTGGTGTGGTGGTGGTGCGGTGGTGGTGTGGTGGTGTGGTGGTGGAGCAGTGGTGGTGGAGCGGTCTTGATGGTGCGGTGGTGGTGTGATGGTGGTGGTGTGGTGGAGGAGTTGTGGTGGAGAGTTGGTGGAGCGGTGGTGGTGGTGCGGTGAAGGTGGTGTGGTGGTGGAGTGGTGGTGGTGTGGTGGTGCGGTGGTGGTGTGGTGGTGGTGTGTTGGTGGTGTGGTGGTGGAGCGGTGGTGCTGGTGCGGGGGTGGTGGCGTGGTGGTGTGGTGGTGGAGCTGTGGTGGTGGTGTGGTGGTGGTGTTGTGGTGGTGAGGTGGTGGAGCGGTGGTGGTGTGGTGGTGGAGCGGTGGTGGTGGTGCGATGGTGGTGTGGTGGTGGAGCAGTGGTGGTGCGGTGGTGGTGTGGTGGTGGTGTGGTGGTGGAGCGGTGGTGGTGCGGTGGTGGTGCGGTGGTGGTGTGGTGGTGTGGTGGTGTGGTGGTAGTGTGGTGGTGTAGCGGTGGTGGTGTGGTGTTGGAAAAGTGGTGGTGGAGCGGTGGTGTTTCGGTGGTGGTGTTGTGGTGGAGCGGATGTGGTGATGCGTTGGTGGTGGTGTGGTGGTGGTATGGTGGTGGAGCGGTGGTGATGGTGCGGTGGTGGTGTGGTGGTGGAGCGGTGGTGGAGCGGTGGAGGTGTTGCCGTGGTGGTGATCCGGTGGTGGTGCTGTGGTGGTGATGTGGTAGTGGAGCGGTGGTGGAGCGGTGCTGGAGCGGTGGTGGAGCGGTGGTGGAGCGGTGGTGGTGCGGTGGTGTGGTGGTGAAGTGGTGGTGGTGGGTTGGTGGTGGTGCGGTGGTGGTGGTGTGGTGGTGGAGCGGTGGTTAAGCGGTGGTGGTGCGGTGGTGTGGTGGTGGAGCGGTGGTGTGGTGGTGGAGCGGTGGTAGAGCGGTGGTGGTGGTGCGGTGGTGGTGATCCGGTGGTGGTGCTGTGGTGGTGATGTGGTGTTGGAGCGGTGGTTGTGTTGCGGTGGTGGTAGTGTGGTGGTGGTGTGGTGGTGGAGCGGTGGTGGTGCGGTGATGGTGTGGTGGTGGAGCGGTGATGGTGTGGTGGTGGAGCGTTGGTGGTGCGGTGGTGGTGTGGTGGTGGTGTGTTGGTGGAGCGGTGGTGGTGCGGTGGTGGTGTGGTGGTGGTGCGGTGGTAATGGTGTGGTGGTGAAGCGGTGGTGGTGATCCGGTGGTGGTGATGTGGTGGTGATGTGGTGTTGGAGCGGTGGTTGTATTGCGGTGGTGGTAGTGTGGTGGTGGTGTGGAGGTGGAGCGGTGGTGGAGCGGTGCTGGAGCGGTGGTGGAGCGGTGGTGGTGCGGTGGTGTGGTGGTGGTGTGGTGGTGGAGCGGTGGTGGTGGTGGGTTGGTGGTGGTGCGGTGGTGGTCGTGTGGTGGTGTGGATATGGAGCAGTGGTGCTGGAGCGATGGTGGTGCGGTGGTGGTGTGGTGGTGGAGCGGTGGAGTTGTGGTGGCGCAGTGGTGGTGGAGCGGTTGTGGAGCAGTGGTGGTGGAGCGGTGGTGGTCGTGCGGTGGTGGTGCGTGGTGGTGTGGTATTGGTGTGGTGGTGGATCGGTGGTGGTGGTGTGGTGGTCGTGCGGTGGTTGTGGAGTGGTGGTGGTGGTGCGGTGGTGGTGGTGTGGTGGTGGAGCGGCGATGGTGTGGTGGTGGTCTGGTGGTGGAGCGCTGGTGGTGCGGTGGTGGTGTGGTGGTGGAGCGGTGGTTGTGCGGTGGTGGAGCGAAATTAGTCTGGTGGTGGTGTGGTGGTGGTGCGGTGGTGGTGTGGTGGTGTGGTGGTGGAGCAGTGGTGGTGGAGCGGTCTTGATGGTGCGGTGGTGGTGTGATGGTGGTGGTGTGGTGGAGGAGTTGTGGTGGAGAGTTGGTGGAGCGGTGGTGGTGGTGCGGTGAAGGTGGTGTGGTGGTGGAGTGGTGGTGGTGTGGTGGTGCGGTGGTGGTGTGGTGGTGGTGTGTTGGTGGTGTGGTGGTGGAGCGGTGGTGCTGGTGCGGAGGTGGTGGCGTGGTGGTGTGGTGGTGGAGCTGTGGTGGTGGTGTGGTGGTGGTGTTGTGGTGGTGAGGTGGTGGAGCGGTGGTGGTGTGGTGGTGGAGCGGTGGTGGTGGTGCGATGGTGGTGTGGTGGTGGAGCAGTGGTGGTGCGGTGGTGTGGTGGTGGTGTGGTGGTGGAGCGGTGGTGGTGCGGTGGTGGTGCGGTGGTGGTGTGGTGGTGTGGTGGTGTGGTGGTAGTGTGGTGGTGTAGCGGTGGTGGTGTGGTGTTGGAAAAGTGGTGGTGGAGCGGTGGTGTTTCGGTGGTGGTGTTGTGGTGGAGCGGATGTGGTGATGCGTTGGTGGTGGTGTGGTGGTGGTATGGTGGTGGAGCGGTGGTGATGGTGCGGTGGTGGTTTGGTGGTGGTGGGGTGGTGGTGTGGTGGTGGAGAGGCGGTGGAGCGGTGGTGGTGCGGTGGTGGTGCGATGGCGGTGGTGTGGTTGTGGTGGTGTGGTGGTGGAGCGGTGGTGGTTGTGCGGTGGTTGTGTGGTGGTGGTGTGGTGATGAGGTGGTGGTGTTGTGGTGGAGCGGTGGCGGTGGTGCGGTGGAGGTGGAGCAGTGGCTGTCGTGTGATGGTGGTGTGGTGGTGAAGCGGTGGTGGTGCGGTGGTGGAGCGATGGTGGTGGAGCGGTGGTGGTGTGGTGGTGTGGTGTGGTGGTGGAGCGCTGGTGGTGTGGTGGTGGAGCAGTGGTGGTGGAGCGGTGATGGTGGTGCTGAGGTGTTGTGGTGGTGGAGGGGTGGTAATGTGGTGGTGGAACAGTGGTGGTGGTGCGGTGGTGGTGTGGTGGTGAGCTGGTGGTGTTGTGGTGGAGCGGTGGCGGTGGTGCGGTGGTGGTGGAGCAGTGGCTGTTGTGTGATGGTGGTGTGGTGGTGGAGCGGTGGTGGTGCGGTGGTGGAGCGCTGGTGGTGGAGCGGTGGTGGTGTGGTGGTGTGGTGGTGGAGCGCTGGTGGTGTGGTGGTGGAGCAGTGGTGGAGCGGTGATGGTGGTGCTGAGGTTGTGTGGTGGTGGAGCGGTGGTAATGTGGTGGTGGAACAGTGGTGGTGGTGCAGTGGTGGTGCGGTGGTGGTGTGGTGGTAGTACGGTGGTGGTCTGGTGGTGTTGCGGTGGTGGTGTGGTGGTAGAGCGGTGGTGGTGCGGTGGTGGTGCGGTGGAGCGGTGGTGGTGTGGTGTTGGTGTGGTGGTGGAGCGGTGGTGGAGGTGCGGTAGTACTGCGGTGGTGGTGCGGTGGTGGTGTGGTGGTGGACTGGTGGTGGTGATCCGATGGTGGTGCTGTGGTGGTGGTGATGTGATTGTGGAGCGGTGGTGGTGTTGCGGTGGTGGTGGAGCGGTGGTGGTGTGGTGGTGGAATGGTGGTGGTAGTGTGGTGGTGGAACAGTGGTGGTGGAGCGGTGATGTTGGTGCTGTGGTGGTGTGGTGGAGGAGCGGTGGTAGTGTGGTGGTGGAGCAGTGGTGGTGGTGCGGTGGTGGTGTGGTGGTGGAGCGGTGGTGCAGTGGTGGTGTGGTGGTGGTGTGGTGGTGGAGCTGTGGTGGTGGTGCGTTGGCTGTGGTGCGGTGGTAGTGTGGTGGTGGAGCGGTATTGGTGGTGCGATGGTGGTGTGGAGGGGGAGCGGTGGTGGTGGTGCAGTGGCGGTGTGGTGGTGGACCGGTGGTTGTGGTGGAGCGGTGGTTGTAGAGCGGTGGTGTTGGAGCGGTGGTTGTGGAGCTGTGGTGTTGGAGCGGTGGTGATGGTGCGGTGGTGGTGCGGTGGTGGTGTGGTGGTGGTGCGGTGGTGGTGCGGTGGTGGTGCGGTGGTGGTGGCGTGGTGGTGTGATGGTGGAGCTGTGGTGGTGGTGTGGTGGTGGTGTTGTGGTGGTGAGGTGGTGGAGCGGTGGTGGTGTGGTGGTGGAGCGGTGGTGGTGGTGCGATGGTGGTGTGGTGGTGGAGCAGTGGTGGTGCGGTGGTGGTGTGGTGGTGGTGTGGTGGTGGAGCGGTGGTGGTGCGTTGGTGGTGCGGTGGTGGTGTGGTGGTGTGGTGGTAGTGTGGTGGTGTAGCGGTGGTGGTGTGGTGTTGGATAAGTGGTGGTGGAGCGGTGGTGTTTCGGTGGTGGTGTTGTGGTGGAGCGGATGTGGTGATGCGTTGGTGGTGGTGTGGTGGTGGTATGGTGGTGGAGCGGTGGTGATGGTGCGGTGGTGGTGTGGTGGTGGTGGGGTGGTGGTGTGGTGGTGGAGAGGCGGTGGAGCGGTGGTGGTGCGGTGGTGGTGCGATGGCGGTGGTGTGGTTGTGGTGGTGTGGTGGTGGAGCGGTGGTGGTGGTGCGGTGGTTGTGTGGTGGTGGTGTGGTGGTGTGATGGTGGTGTGGTGGTGAAGCGGTGGTGGAGCGATGGTGGTGGAGCGGTGGTGGTGTGGTGGTGTGGTGTGGTGGTGGAGCGCTGGTGGTGTGGTGGTGGAGCAGTGGTGGTGGAGCGGTGATGGTGGTGCTGAGGTGTTGTGGTGGCGGAGGGGTGGTAATGTGGTGGTGGAACAGTGGTGGTGGTGCGGTGGTGGTGTGGTGGTGAGGTGGTGGTGTTGTGGTGGAGCGGTGGCGGTGGTGCGGTGGTGGTGGAGCAGTGGCTGTTGTGTGATGGTGGTGTGGTGGTGGAGCGGTGGTGGTGCGGTGGTGGAGTGCTGGTGGTGGAGCGGTGGTGGTGTGGTGGTGTGGTGGTGGAGCGCTGGTGGTGTGGTGGTGGAGCAGTGGTCGTGGAGCGGTGATGGTGGTGCTGAGGTTGTGTGGTGGTGGAGCGGTGGTAATGTGGTGGTGGAACAGTGGTGGTGGTGCAGTGGTGGTGCGGTGGTGGTGTGGTGGTAGTACGGTGGTGGTCTGGTGGTGGAGCGGTGGTGGTGTTGCGGTGGTGGTGTGGTGGTTGAGCGGTGGTGGTGGTGCGGTGGTGGTGCGGTGGTGGTGCGGTGGAGCGGTGGTGGTGTGGTGTTGGTGTGGTGGTGGAGCGGTGGTGGAGGTGCGGTGGTACTGCGGTGGTGGTGCGGTGGTGGTGTGGTGGTGGACTGGTGGTGGTGATCCGATGGTGGTGCTGTGGTGGTGGTGATGTGATTGTGGAGCGGTGGTGGTGTTGCGGTGGTGGTGGAGCGGTGGTGGTGTGGTGGTGGAATGGTGGTGGTAGTGTGGTGGTGGAACAGTGGTGGTGGAGCGGTGATGTTGGTGCTCTGGTGGTGTGGTGGAGGAGCGGTGGTAGTGTGGTGGTGGTGCGGTGGTGGTGTGGTGGTGGAGCGGTGGTGCAGTGGTGGTGCGGTGGTGGTGTGGTGGTGGAGCTGTGGTGGTGGTGCGTTGGCTGTGATGCGGTGGTAGTGTGGTGGTGGAGCGGTATTGGTGGTGCGATGGTGGTGTGGAGGGGGAGCGGTGGTGGTGGTGCAGTGGCGGTGTGGTGGTGGACCGGTGGTTGTGGTGGAGCGGTGGTTATAGAGCGGTGGCGTTGGAGCGGTGGTTGTGGAGCGGTGGTGTTGGAGCGGTGGTGATGGTGCGGTGGTGGTGCGGTGGTGGTGTGGTGGTGGTGCGGTGGTGGTGCGGTGGTGGTGCGGTGGTGGTGCGATGGTGGTGCGATGGTGGTGTGGTGGTCGAGCGGTGTTCGTGTGGTAGTGGAGCGGTGGTGGTGGAGCGGTGGTGGAGCGGTGGTGGTGATCCGGTGGTGGTGCTGTGGTGGTGATGTGGTGGTGGAGTGGTGGTGGTGTTGCGGTGGTGGTGTTGTGGTGGTGGTGTGGTGGTGGAGCGGTGGTGTGGTGGTGGAGCGGTGGTGGAGCGGTGGTGGTGTTGCCGTGGTGGTGATCCGGTGGTGGTGCTCTGGTGGTGATGTGGTGGTGGAGCGGTGGTTGTGTTGCGGTGGTGGTGTGGTGGTGTGGTGGTGGAGCGGTGGTGGAGCGGTGCTGGAGCGGTGGTGGAGCGGTGGTGGTGCGGTGGTGGTTTGGTGGTGGTGTGGTGGTGGAGCGGTGGTGGTGGGTTGGTGGTGGTGCGGTGGTGGTGTGGTGGTGGAGCGGTGGTGGAGCGGTGGTGGTGGTGCGGTGGTGTGCTGGTGGAGCGGTGGTGTGGTGGTGGAGCGGTGGTGGAGCGGTGGTGGTGGTGCGGTGGTGGTGATCCGGTGGTGGCGCTGTGGTGGTGATGTGGTGTTGAAGCGGTGGTTGTGTTGCGGTGGTGGTAGTGTGGTGGTGGTGTGGTGGTGGAGCGGTGGTGGAGCGGTGCTGGAGCGGTGGTGGAGCGGTGGTGGTGCGGTGGTGGTGTGGTGGTGGTGTGGTGGTGGAGCGGTGGTGGTGGTGGGTTGGTGGTGGTGCGGTGGTGGTCGTGTTGTGGTGTGGATATGGAGCAGTGGTGCTGGAGCGATGGTGGTGCGGTGGTGGTGTGGTGGTGGAGCGTTGGTGTTGTGGTGGCGCAGTGGTGGTGGAGTGGTGGTGGAGCAGTGGTGGTGGAGCGGTGGTGGTCGTGCGGTGGTAGTGCGGTGGTGGTGTGGTATTGGTGTGGTGGTGGATCGGTGGTGGTGTTGCGGTGGTGGTGTGGTGGTCGTGCGGTGGTTGTGGAGTGGTGGTGGTGCGGTGGTGGTGGTGTGGTGGTGGAGCGGTGATGGTGCGGTGGTGGTGTGCTGGTGGTCTGGTGGTGGAGCGCTGGTGGTGCGGTGGTGATGTGGTGGTGGTGTGGTGGTGGAGCGGTGGTTGTGCGGTGGTGGAGCGTAATTAGTGTGGTGGTGGTGTGGTGGTGTGGTGGTGTGGTGGTGGTGCGGTGGTGGTGTGGTGGTGTGGTGGTGGAGCAGTGGTGGTGGAGCGGTCTTGATGGTGCGGTGGTGGTGTGATGGTGGTGGTGTGGTGGAGGAGTTGTGGTGGAGAGTTGGTGGAGCGGTGGTGGTGCGGTGGTGGTGGTGTGGTGGTGGAGTGGTGGTGGTGTGGTGGTGCGGTGGTGGTGTGGTGGTGTGTTGGTGGTGTGGTGGTGGAGCGGTGGTGTTGGTGCGGTGGTGGTGGTGGCGTGGTGGCGTGGTGGTGTGGTGGTGGAGCTGTGGTGGTGGTTTGGTGGTGGTGTTGTGGTAGTGAGGTGGTGGAGCGGTGGTGGTGGTGTGGTGGTGGAGCGGTGGTGGTGTTGCGATGGTGGTGTGGTGGTGGAGCAGTGGTGGTGCGGTGGTGGTGTGGTGGTGGTGTGGTGGTGGAGCGGTGGTGCTGCGGTGGTGGTGTGGTGGTGGAGCGGTGCTGGTGGTGCGTTGGTGGTGGTGCGGTGGTGGTGTGGTGGTGGAGCGGTGCTGGTGCGTTTGTTGTGGTGCGGTGGTGGTGTGGTGGTGTGGTGGTCGAGCGGTGGTGGTGTGGTGTTGGTGTGGTGGTGGAGCGGTGGTGGAGGTGCGGTGGTACTGCGGTGGTGGTGCGGTGGTGGTGTGGTGGTGGACTGGTGGTGGTGATACGGTGGTGGTGCTGTGGTGGTGGTGATGTGGTTGTGGAGTGGTGGTGGCGCGGTGGTGGTGTGGTGGTGGACCGGTGGTGGTGGTGCGGTGGTGGTGCGGTGGTGGTGTGGTGGTGGAGCGGTGGTGGTGCGGTGGTGGTGTTGTGGTGGAGCGGTAGTGGTGTGTTGGTGGAGCGGTGGTTGTGTTGTCGTGGAGCGGTGGTTGTGGAGCGCCGGTGGTGTGGTGGTGGAGCGGTGGTGGTGTGGTGGTTGAGCGGTGATTGTGGAGCGGTGGTGGTGTGGTGGTGGAGCGGTGGTTGTGTGGCGGTGGAGCGGTGGTTGTGTAGCGGTGGTGGTGTGGTGGTGGAGCGGTGGTTGTGGAGCGGTGGTTGTGGAGCGGTGGTGGTGTGGTGCTGGAGCGGTGGTTGTGGAGCGGTGGTTGTGGACCTGTGGTGGTGCGGTAGTGGAGCGTTGGTTGTGGAGCGGTGGTGTTGGAGCGGTGGTTGTGAGGTGGTGGAGCGGTGGTGGTCATCCGGTGGTGGTGCTGTGGTGCTGATGTGGTGGTGGAGCGGTGGTGGTGTTGCGGTATTGTGGTGGTGCGGTGGCGTGGTGGCGGTGTGGTGGTGGACCGGTGGTGTTGGTGCGGTGGTGGTGTGGGGGTGGAGCGGTGCTAGTGGTGCGGTGGTGGTGCGGTGTAGCGGTGGTGGTGCGGTGGTGGTGTGGTGGTGGACCGGTGGTGGTGGTGCGGTGGTGCAGTGGTGGTGTGGTGGTGGAGCGGTGGTTGTGGAGTGCTGGTGGTGTGGTGGTGGTGTGGTGGTGGTGTGGTGGTGGTGTGGTGGTTGAGCGGTGGTGAAACGGTGGTGGTGGTGCGGTGGTGGTGTTAGTTGGTGGTGGTGTAGTGGTGGAGCGGTGGTGGTGGTGCGGTGATGGTTGTGTGGGGGTGGTAGTGTGGTGGTGGTGTGGTGGTGTGGTGCTGGAGCGGTGGTGGTGTTGCGGTGGTGGTGTGGTGGTGGTGCGGTGGTTGTGGAGTTGTGGTGGTGGTGCGGTGGTGGTGTGGTGGTGGTGCGGTGGTGGTGTAGTGGTGGAGCGGTGATGGTGCGGTGGTGGTGATGTGGTGGTGGTGTGGTGGTGGTGTGGTGGTGGGGTGGTGGTGGGGTGGTAGTGGAGCGGTGGTGGTGCGGTGGTGGTGGTGTGGTGGTGGTATGGTGGTGGTGTGGTGGTGGAGCGGTGGTGAAACGGTGGTGGTGGTGCGGTGGTGGTGGTAGTTGGTGGTGGTGTAGTGGTGGAGCGGTGGTGGTGCGATGGTGGTGTGGTGGTGGAGCGGTGGTGGAGCGGTGGGGGTGGTGCGGTGGTGGTGGTGTGGTTTTGGTGGTGTGGTGGTGGAGCGGTGGTGGTGCGGTGGTGGTGTGGTGGTTATGTGGTGGTGGGGCGGTGGTTGTGGAGCGGTGGTGATGTGGTGTGGTGGTGGATTGGTGGTGGTGGTGCGGTGGTGGTGTGGTGGTGGAGCAGTGGTGGTGGTGCGGTGGTGGTTGTGTGGTGGTGGTGGTGTGGTGGTGTGGTGTGGTGTTGGAGCGGTGGTGGTGGAGCGGTTGTGGTGGTGCGGTGGTGGTGTGGTGGTGGAGCGGTGGTTGTGGAGCGGTGGTGGTGAGGTGGTGGTGTGGTGGTGGAGCGGTGGTGGTGGTTCGGTGGTGGTGTGGTGGTGTAGCAGTGGTGGTGGTGCGGTGGTGGTGTGGTGGTGGAGCGGTGGTGGTGCGGTGGTGGTGTTGTGGTGGAGCGGTGGTGGTGTGGTGGTGGAGCGGTGGTGGTGGTGCGGTGGTGGTTGTGCGGTGGTGGTGTGGTGGTGGAGCGGTATTGGTGGTGCGGTGGTGGTGTGGTGGTTGTGTGGTGGTGGAGATGTGGTGGTGGTGCGGTGGTGTTTCGGTGGTGGTGCGGTGGTGGTGGAGCGGTGGTGGTGGTGCGGTGGTTGTGTGGTGGTGGAGCGGTGGTGGTGGTGCGGTGGTGTTGCGGTGGTGGTGCGGTGGTGGTGGAGCGGTGGTGGTTGTGTTGTGGTGGTGCGGTGGTGGTGGGGTGGTGGTGGGGTGGTGGTGTGGTAGTGGAGCGGTGATGGTGCGGAGGTGGTGTGGTGGTGGAGCGGTGGTGGAGCGGTGGTTGTGGAGCGGTGGTGGTGGTCCAGTGGTGGTGGTGTGGTGGTGGTGTTGATGGGGGTGTGGTGTGACGGTTCTGGTGGCCTTGTAGGTTTCGTGGTGGTGGTGTTCATGTTGTTTGTTACCGGTTTGGTGTTAGGTGTTGGTGTCGGTGGTGGTGTCTGTGGTTTCCCTGTTGGTAGTGGTGGTGGTTTGTTGATGGTGTGGTTTTGGTGGTGATGTCGGTGGTGGAGGTGTGGTGATGTGGTGTGGTGGTGTTGGCATTTCTGGTCGTGTTGGTGGTCGTGTGTTGAGGGTGGTGGTGTGATGAAGGTGGTGGTGTGGTGGCGGTGGCGGTGGTGAGGTGGTGTGGTGGTGCGGTGGTGGTGTGGTGGAAGTATCGTCTGATGGTGATGATGTGGTGAGGTGGTAGTAGTGATGCTGTTGTTGGTGGTGTGGTGGTGTGGTTGTTTCGGTGGTGCTGGTGGTGTTGGTGTTGTCGGTGTTTGTGTGGTGATGTGGTGTGGTGGAGTTGGTGGTGGTGTTGGCGTTTCTGACGGTTTTGTTGGTGGTGTGGTGGAGGTGGTGGTGTAGTGGTATTGGTGTTAGTAGTGTGGTGGCGGTGGTGTGGTGGTGTTGGTGGTGCTGTGGTGGTGGTTTTGGTGGTGGGATGCTGGTACTGGTGTGGTGGTGTGGTGGTGGTGTGGTGGAAGTGTAGTGTGATGGTGGTAAGATGGTAGTATAGTGGTGCTGTTGTTGGTAGTGTGGTGTTGTAATGATGGTGTAGTGGTGGTCTGGTGGTGCTGGTTTTGGTGCTGATGGTGGCCGTGTTGGTTGTGATGATGTTGGCGTGGTGTTGGTTGTCGTATATAAGTTGGTGGTGTTCGCGGTAGTGTTTGTTGTTGTGGCAGTAATGTGTTGGTAATGGGGGTGCTGGTGGTGTGGTGGAGGATTGGTTTTTGTGGGGGCTTGGTGGTTATGGTGGTGTTGGTGGTTTTGGTGGTTGTTTTTTTTTTAACGATAGGGGAAAATCTTCAAAAGACGTCACTGTTGTGACGAGTTGGGTTTGACCAACTAAACACCCCTATCTATCCTGTTCACATTACGGAAACCGCCTTTCAGCATTACATCGTAAATGTGGCATCAGTGTTCAACCCCTTGTGTCGTCCTTTTCCTTTTGCTTGAGGATGCTTGTTATATTCACTATCAGGTTCCATTTTTTGTCACTTTTTAACATTTGCGGTATAATGTTTCTCGTAGTGAGATTTAGCCCAGTTTGTTGAAGTATTTTTGCCTATGGTAGTCCCAGTTTTTGCAAGAAAGAATTGTATGTTCTGGTGTGTCCTTTTTTCCGCAGTACACACATTCTTCGCTGAGTACCAAGTTCATTTTGAACAAGTAAGCGTTAAATCTTCTATGTCCAGTCAGGAATTGGGTAAGATAATATCCAATTTGGGTATGGGTCCTGTTCAGCCAGGGTTCTATTTCTGGTATGAGTTGTTTAGTCCATTGGGCTGTCTCTATTTCATGAGTCCACTCATCTTGCCATGTCTGTAGCATACGTTCTCTTATATTGGCGCCTTGCATGTTTACTGATGCTATTCTTATGCACTCTCTCCTGTGCTAATAGGTGTATAGGTATAGTTCTAGCTATTACCTGTATAGCCTTTGTTGATACTGTCCTAAAAGTGCTGGCGATACGGATAGCGATCTTCCTTTGGACCCTCTCCATGACTCTACGGAACGTTATTTTTGTAACCCAGGCAGTCCAAGCCGGGGCACAGTATAGCATGATAGTTTGCCACACTACCAAGTAGTCTCCTTTTCGCTGGATTTGGACCTCTTAAGTTTGGCATTATGCGGCTCAATGCAGCTATACTTTTTTCTGCCTTACTGGCTACGAACTTAATATGCGGCCACATATTTAGATTTTGTCCTAGTTGGATTCCTAGGTATTTTATTTGTTTGCTAGACTTTATTTCTTGGTTGCCAAAAATAATCGTTATTTCCTTTAAGGTTCTTCTACCTTCCAGTATAACCATTTCGGTTTTCTCTGGTGCCAGTAGTAACCCCTATTCAATCATCCAGATTTCGATTTTGTTCAGGGACCATTCTATTTTTACTTTCTCTACTGGTAAGTAGGGGAAGTATTGTATTCCACCCAAAAATTCGAAGTCGAGATTTCACCGGAAATACATGTTTTGAGGCCCCCTGAATAAAAAAAAGCATTTTTAGAAAAAGGTCCGTGTGTGTGTGTGTCTGTGTGTCTGTCAGTCTGTGGACAGCATAGCTCAAAAACGAAAAGTCGGTTAAAAACCAAAGTTGGTATTTAAGTTTAATGTCGTTCAAGGATGTGACACGAAGATTTTGAAGAAAATAGCCCCATCCTAAACTACCCTTTACATGGAAAATTTTTGGAACATTTTGATTTTCTTGGAAATGGCTCTAACGATTTTGATTAAAATGTCATATGTTTGAGATATTTTTATGACAAATGAAATGTATATCTTGAATTTTCTGGCTTTAGCCCCTGTAGTCGTATTTACTCTGGACGACTTTTGCATAACTGGTAAACCGTTAGAGATAGACCAAATTATACTATACAAAAAATGTAGATCTTGCTAAAATACACAATTTATGTCTCAATAAATTTTCTTGTAGGGTGAACCATTTCGGAGATATACCTTGTTATGTGTGTGAGTTTCGGAAAACTTAACTTTCGTGAAATGGGTCATCGTTGTTCATTTTTTTATATGTTACGTGTACAAAGAGAAAGGAATCTCAAAGCTTTAAAAGATTTGACTATCGCACAAAGCCTACTGCATTCCAATATTCCCCTTGCACCTACAAGGAAATAAGCAATAAGATAATTTGTACAAATGTTTATTTTAACTAACACGAAGAAGATATAGGAATAAGAGTTTGTAAGAATGGTTAGTACAAGAGTAGAGAAAGTCATGTGAGTGCAACACATCAGATTTTTTCTTTTACTTTTGCTTCTGTTCTACCGCATAATATTAATGCTAGATCGTCAGCATATGCTATGGTTTTGGTTCCAGTTGGAAGTTCTTCCTTTAACACAGAGTCATAATATATGTTCCATAGTGTAGGGCCCAAGACCGATCCCTGCGGCACTCCACAACTCATGTCCAGTTTTGTATTTTTGCCTCTTAGTATTTGTCTATCTTCTAAATAGCTACAGGGTAGCTTTGTTAAATAAGAATCCACGTCTCTTCTTTTAAGTTTGCTAACTATGCCTCCCCAGGGCGCTGAGTTAAAAGCATTTTTAACATCAACTGCAATCATAACTGCAAGTTCATTTGTTTTGCTTTGCTTCCGTCTCTACAATTTGTTTCACTGATTCTATTGCCTCCAATGTTGATAAGCCCTCCCTAAATACAAATTGTGTCTCTGTAAAGCCTTCTTTTTTATTCATCTCCTCTATTAGTCTTTTATTTATGATTTGTTCGAAAAATTCTCCCATTGCATTCAATAAGCGTAGTGGTATGTACGATACACTTCCACTATCCTTTTTTGGTTTATCAATGAGGATTAATCTTGCTAATTTCCTTTGTCTAGGAAATCTTCCATCGACTAGCAGTCTGTTTATGGCTTTTTCAAAGATTTTAGGTTATTCTGTCGAAATGTCCTTGATTACTTCAGGAGGGATTCCATCGGTTGTGGTGGTTGTAGTTGGTGGTGTGATGGTGTTGGTGGTGCTGGTTGTTGTGGTTTTGGTGGTGTCATGGTGTTGGTGGTGGTACTGTGGTGCTGTTCGCAGTGGTGTGGTGGTGGTCTGGTGGTGTGGTGTAGTGGTATTGGTGGTGGTGTTTGTGATGTTGGTGGTAATGCTGGTGGTGGTATTGGTGGTAATGGGGGTCGTGTGCAGGTGGTGGTATTAGTGTTGGTGCTGGTGGTGTTGTTGTTGATGGTGGTGCGGTACTGGTGTTGGTGGTGTGTTCTGGAGTAGTGGTGGTGGTTTGTGGTAAAGGTGTTGGTGGTGTTGGCGTTGGTGGTGCTGGTGGTGTGATGTTGGTGCAAGTGGTGGTGTTGGTTTGCTAGTGGTGGTGTTGGTGCTGGTGGTGATTTTGGTGCTTAGATGTTCGTGGTGTTAGTCGCGGTGTTGTTGGTGGAGCTGGTGGAGGTGATGTTGGTAGTGTTGGTGGTGTAGTGGTCATGGTAAACTAGTGGTGTTGGTGGTGTGGTGGTAGTGGTGTTGGTATTCGTGGTGTTGTGATGGTGTTGGTGATAGTGGTGGTGGTGTTTTGTTGCTGGTAGTGTGGTATGATGGTGTTGTAGTGGTTGTGTTGGTGGTATTGTTGGTGCTGCTGTTGGCACTACTGGTGTTGGTGGTGGTGTTGGTCGTGGTGGCGGTGGTATGGTGGTATTGGTGATGCTGTCTGTGATAGTGTGGTGTGGTGGTGTTGGCGTTGCAGGCGGTGGTGGTGTTGCTGGTAGTGTTGGTGGTGCTGTGGTGATGGTGGTGTGGTGGTGTTGGCGCTGCTGCTGGTGGTGTTGGCGCTACTGGTGTTGGTCGTGGTGGCAGTGGTATGGTGGTGTGGTGGTATTGGTGGTGCTGTCTGTGGTGGTGTAGTGTGGTGGTGTTGGCGTTGCAGGTGGTGGTGTTGGTGGTGGTGTTACTGGTAGTGTTGGTGGTGCTGTGATGGTGGTGGTGTGGTGAATCTGGTGGTGTGGTGGTGTTAGTTGTAGTGTGGTGGTGTAGTGCTGTTGGTGGTGCTGTGGTGGTGGTTTTCGTGGCGGTGGTGCTGGTACTGGTGTGGTGGTGTGTTGATGCTGTGGTGGTGTGTTGGAAGTGTGGTGTGATGGCGGTGCTGTGGTTGAGGTGGTAGTAGTGGTGCTGTTGTTGATAGTGTGGTGTAGGGATGGTGTTGGTGGTCTGGTGCTGGTGGTAGTGTGGTGTTGTAATTATGGTATAGTGGTGGTGGTTTTGGTGTTGGTGGTGAAGATGGTGGTGTCGTTGGCGCTGGTGCTTGTCGTGTATACGTTAGTGGTATTCGTGGTGGTGTTGGTTGTGGTGGCAGTAGTGTGCTGGTAATGGAGGAGTTGGTGGTGGTGGTGTTCATGGTGTTGTGATGGTGGTGGTGTTGCGTGATGGTGGATTGATTTGTGTGGTGGTGTTGGTGGTTGTGGTGGTGTTGGAATTGATGGTGTGATGGTGGTGGTGCTGGTGGTGTGGTGTGGAAGGAGTGGCAGTGGTGCTGTGGTGCTGTTCGCAGTGGTGTGGTGGTGCTCATGGTGGTGTTGTGTAGTGGGGGTGGTGTTGTTGGTGTTGGTAATGCTGGTGGTGGTATTGGTGGTGGTAGGTATGGTATGCAGGTGGTGGTATTGGTGTTGGTGCTGTTGGTGTTTCTGGTGTTGGTGCTGGTGGTGGCGTTATTGTTGCAGGTGGTGTGGTAGTGGTGTACGTAGTGGTGTGGTGGTATCCGCGGTGGTGTGCTGGTGGAGTTGGTGTTATAGTGGTTGTTTTGCTGGTGGTGTTGGTGTTGGTGGTGGTTCTGGTGGTGTGTGGGTGGTGCTGGTCCCGGTGGTGATTTCGGTGCTGTTGGTGTTCGTGGTGTCAGTGGTAGAGTCGGTGGTGGTGATGTTGGTAGTGTTGGTGGTGTGTTAGTGGTGTTGGTGGTGGTGTGGTGGTGGTGCTGGTATTCGTAGGGGTGTGGTGCTGTTGGCGGTGGTGTGCTGGTGTTGGTGGTGGTGTTGTGTTGCTGGTAGTGTAGTGTGATGGTGGTGTAGTGGCGGTGGTGTAGTGGTTGTGTTGGTGGTGTTGTTGGTGCTGTAGTTCGCGGTGGTGTGCTGGTGGTGTGGGTGTCATAGTGGTTGTTTTGGTGGTGGTGTGGACGTGGTGTTGGTATTGGTGATGTTGGTGTTCGTGATGGTGGTGGTGGTGTAGATGGTGGTTCTGGTGGTGTGGTGATGGTACAAGTGGTGTGTGGGTGGTGCTGGTGCCGGTGGTGATTTCGGTGCTGTTGATGTTCGTGGTGTCAGTGGTAGAGTCGGTGGTGGTGATGTTGGTAGTGTTGGTGGTGTAGTAGTGGTGTTCATGGTGAATTAGTGGTGTTGGTGGTGGTGTGGTGGTATTCGTAGTGGTGTGGTGGTGTTGGTGTGCTGGTGTTGGTGATGATGTTAGTGGTGTTGGTGGTGGTGGTGTTGTGTTGCTGGTAGTGTGGTATGATGGTGGTGTAGTGGTTCTGTTGGTAGTGTTGGCGCTGTTGGTGTTGGTGGTGGTGTTGGTTGTGTTGGCGGTGATATGGTGGTGTGCTGGTATTGCTGGTGGTGTGGTGTTGGAAATGGTGGTGTTGGAGGTGGTGTTGTTTTACTGGTAGTGTGGTGTGATGGTGGTGTAGTGGCGGTGGTGTAGTGGTTGTGTTGGTGGTGTTGTTGGTGGTTTTGGTGCTGGTGTTCACGTTGCTGGTCGTGTTGGCACTGGTGGAGGTGTGGTGTTGTTGGTGGAGGTGGTGGTATTCCAGTGGTGATGGTGGTCGCGTGGTGGTGTGGTGACGTCGGTGTGCTGTTGTTGATGTGGTGGGGGTGGTGTTGTGGAGGTGGTTAGTTGGTAGTAGTGGTGCTCGTGATTGTGGTGTTGGTGATGTGTGTTGGTGGTGGTGTTGGCGTTGCTGCTATTGGTGTTGGCGTTTGTGATGGTGGTGGTGATGTGGTTCTGGTGGTGGTGATGTGATGCTGTTGGTGGTGATTTTGGTGGTGGTGTGGTTTTCTGGTGGTGTGGTTGTGCTGTGGTGGTGGTACTGGTGGTGGTAGCGTTGCTGGTACTGGTGTGGTTGGTAATGTTGGTGGTGGTGTGGTGAAGGTGGTGGAGAGGTGAAGGTGATCGGGTGGTGCCGGTGTTGATGGTGGTGTGGTGGTGTATTGCTGGTGTGGTGGTGGTGATGTGGCAGATATGGTGATGGTGGTCGTGTGGTCTTGGTGGTGGTGGTCTTTGTGGTGTGGTGGTGTTATGGTGGTGGTGTAGTGGTCGTTGTGGTGGGGGTGATGTGATGCTGTTGGTCGTGGTTTTGGTGGTGGTTGTGGTGTTAGTGGTGTTGGTTAGGTTGCTGGTGATGGTGGTGGTGTTGGCGTTGCTAGTGGTGGTGTTGGTGGTGGAGGTTGTTTGGAGATGGTGTGGTTGTTTTGGTGGTGCTGGTGCTCTTGTTGGTGTTGGTGGTGGTGTTGGTGGTGGTTGTGTGGTGTGGAGATGTAGTGGTGTTGTGGTGCTGCGATGGTGTTGGTGTTGCTGGTAGCTTTGGCGTTGCTGGTGGTGGTATTTGTGGTGGTGTAAGAATTGGTGTGATGTGGTTGTGTGATGTGGTGGTGTTGTTGTGAGGTGTGGTGGTGGTGTCGTTGGTGGTTGTATTGGTGCTCTTGTTGTTCGTGGTTTTGGTGGTGTTTCTATGGTGGTGCCTGTGATGGTGTTGGTGGTGTAGTGGTGGCGGTGTCGGTGGTGTCGTTGTTGTGCTGGTGGTGGTGAGATGGTGGCGTTGATTCTGTGGTGGCAGAGTTGGTGGTATGGTGGTGGTGCTAGTGGTTGTGTGGTAGTGTTGATTGTGTGGTGATGATCTTGGTGTCGATGGTGGTGGTGGTGTAGGTGATGGTGTTGGAGGTCTGGTGCTGGTGGCAGTGTGGTATTGTAATGATGGTGTAGTGGTGGTGTGGTTGTTTTGATGTTGGTTGGGGGTCGTGTTAGCTGTGAATATGTTGGCGGTGGTGTTGCCGATGGTGGTTGTCATGTATGCGTTGGTGGTGTTGCTTGTTGTGGCAGGTATGTGTTGGTAATGAAGGTGTTGGTGGTGGTGGTGTGGAGGTGGATTGGTTATGGTGGTGTTGGTGGTGGTGTGGTGTGGAACGTGTGTCATTGGTGCTGAGGTACTGTTCGCAGTGGTATGGTGGTCCTCGTAGTGGTGTGGTGTAGTGGTGTTGGTGGTAGTGGGAGTGGTGTGCAAGAGGTGGTATTGGTGTTAGTGGTAGTGGTGTTGGTTCTGCTGGTGTTCCTGGTTATGGTGCTGGTGGTGTTGTTGTTATAGGTGATGGTGGTGTGGTAGTGGTGTTGGTAGCGGTGTGGCGGTACTGGTGTTGGCGGTGGTGTGCTGCTGATGGTGGTGTAGTGGTTGTGCTGGCGATGGTGTTGGTGGTGTAGGTGTAGTATGTTGTGGAGCAGTGGTGATGGTTCGTTGTGGAGGTATCAATGGTGTTGGCGCTGGTGGTGGTGTTGATGATGTTCGTGATGGTCGTGGTGGTTTTGGTTGTGTAGTGATGGTGCAAGTGGTGGTGTTGGTGGAGTTGGTTTGCTGGTAGTGGTGTTGGTGCTGGTGGTGATTTTGCTGCTGTTGATGTTCCTGGTGTTAGTGGCGGTGTTGGTGGTGGAGTCGGATGTGGTGATGTTGGTAGTATTGATGGTGTAGTAGTGGTGTTCATGGTGAAGTAGTGGTGTAGTGGTAGTTGTGCTGGTATCCGTGGTGATGTGGTGGTTTTGGTGTTGCTATGCTGGTGTTGGTGGTGTTTTGGTCTTGGGGATGATGTTAGTGGTGTTGGTGGTGGTGTGTTGCTGCTAGTGTGGTGTGGCGGTGGTGTAGTGGTTGTGTTGTTGGTGCTGGTGTTCGCGTCGCTGGTAGTGTTGGCGCTGGTGGTGTTAGTTGTGGTGGCGGTGGTACGGTGGTGTGGTAGTATTGGTGGTGGTGTTTGTCGTAGTGTGGTGTTGAAGATGGTGGTGTTGGAGTGGTCGTATTGGTGGAGGTGTAGGTGGTGATGTTCCGGAATGATGGTGGTGGCGGTGTGGTGGTGTTGGTGGGGTGGGGGTAGTGTTGGTGGTGGTGTGATGTAGTGGCCATGTGGTGATGGTGGTGGTGTGATGGTGTGGTGGTGTAGTGGTGGCTAGGGGGTAATAGTGGTGTTGGATGTGTGGTGGTGGAGGTGGTGGTAGTGATGTGATAGCGGTGGTGGTGATATAATGCTGTTGGTGGTGGTGTGCTGGTACTGTGGTGGCGCTGGTGGTGGTGTTTTTGGTGGTGTTGTGGTGAAGGTGATTGGGTGGTGGCGGTGTTGATGCTCGTGTGGTGGTGGTGATGTGGCGGTTATAGTGATGGTGGTGGTGTGCTCTTAGTGGTGATGTGAAGGTGTTGCTGTAGGTGGTGTTGTGGTGTTGGTGTTTGTGGTGTGGTTGTGTTATGATGGTGGTTGTGGTGGTGATGTGATAGTGGTAGTGATGATGTGATGCTGTTGGTGGTGGTTTTGGTGGGGATGTGGTGCTGTGGTGGTGTTAGTGGTGTTGGGTAGGTTGCTGGTGGTGGTGATGGTGGTTTTGGCGTTATTGGTGGTGGTGTTGGCGATTGTGGTGGTTGTGTGGGGATGGTGTGGTTGTTTTGGTGGTGCTGGTACTGCTGTTGTTGTTGGTGGTGTGGTTGTGTGGTGGTGCCGCGTTGATACTGGTGATGCTGGTGGCGTTGTCGTTGCTGGTGGTGCTGGCGTTGCTGCTGATGTTGGCGTTGCTTGTGTTGGTGGTGGTGTGGGTGTTGGTGGTGGTGTGGTTGTGTGATGTGGTGGTGGTGGTGGTTATAGTGATGGTGGTGGTGTGCTCTTAGTGGTGATGTGAAGGTGTTGCTGTAGGTGGTGTTGTGGTGTTGGTGTTTGTGGTGTGGTTGTGTTATGATGGTGGTTGTGGTGGTGATGTGATAGTGGTAGTGATGATGTGATGCTGTTGGTGGTGGTTTTGGTGGGGATGTGGTGCTGTGGTGGTGTTAGTGGTGTTGGGTAGGTTGCTGGTGGTGGTGATGGTGGTTTTGGCGTTATTGGTGGTGGTGTTGGCGATTGTGGTGGTTGTGTGGGGATGGTGTGGTTGTTTTGGTGGTGCTGGTACTGCTGTTGTTGTTGGTGGTGGTGTGGTTGTGTGGTGGTGCCGCGTTGATACTGGTGATGCTGGTGGCGTTGTCGTTGCTGGTGGTGCTGGCGTTGCTGCTGATGTTGGCGTTGCTTGTGTTGGTGGTGGTGTGGGTGTTGGTGGTGGTGTGGTTGTGTGATGTGGTGGTGGTGTCGTTGGTGGTGGTGTCAGTGGTGGTATTGGTGCTCTTGGTGTTCGTGGTGTCTGTGGTTGTGTTGGTGGTGATGGTGTTGTTGGTGGTGTTGTGGTGTTGATTGTGTGGTGATGATGTTTGTGACGATGGTGGTGGTGTGTTGGTTTCTTTGCGGTGGTCGTGTTGGTGGTGTTGTTTTTGCTGGTGGTGGTGTTGCCGTTGGTGGTGTTGGAGGTGGTGTGATGATTTTGGTAGTGGTGGTGTTCGTGTTGCTGGTAGTGTTGGCGCTGGTGGTGTTGGTGTTGTTTGTGGTGGCGGTGGTATGGTGGTGTGGTGTTGGAGATGGTGGTAATTTGTGGTGTTGGAGTGGTGGTGTTGGTAGAGGTATGGGAGGTGTTATTCCGGTGGTGATGATTGTTGCGCGGTTGTGGTGTGGTGCTGGTGGTGTTGTGGTGGTGCTGGTGTTGCTAGTGTGGTGGTGGTGTTGGTAGTGGTGCTAGTGGTATGGTGGTGGCCATGTGGTGCTGGTGTGGTTGTGTAGCGGTGGTTAGGTAGTAGCAGTGGTGTTGGAGGTGTGTTGGTGTTGGTGATGTTATGAAATAGTGTTGATGGTGATGTCATGCTGTTGGTGGTGGTTTTGGTTGTGCTGTGGTTTTCAGGTAGTGTGGTGGTGGCGGCGTGGTGTTGTGGTGAAGGTGGTGGTATAGTGAAGGTGATCGGGTGGTGGCGGTGTTTATGGTGGTGGTGTGGTGTTGGTGATGTGGCGGTTATGGTGGTGTTGTGGTCTTTGTGATGGTGTTGCTGTAGGTGGTGTTTGTGGTGTGGTTGTGGTGGTGTTATGGTTTTGGTGTGGTTGTGGTAGTGGTGATGGTGATGTGATAGTCGTGGTGGTTGCGATGTGATAGTGGTGGTGATGTGATGCTGTTGGTGGTGGTGGTAATGGTGTCGGGTAGGTTGCTGGTGGTGGAGGTGGTGTGGTGCTGTTGATGGTGGTGTTGTCGTTAGTGGTAGTATTGGCGTTGTTGGTTGTGGTGGCGATGGTATGGTAGTGTGGTGATATTGGTGGTGGCGTGGTCTTGGTAGTGGTGAGGTGGTGGTGTTGGTGGTGGTGTGTTGTGGTGTTGATGGTGCTGGTGTCGTGGTAGTGTGATGGTGATGTTGTGGTCGTGGTGTGTTGCTGGTGGTGAGGCCGATGTAGTGGTGCTGGTTGTTCTGGTGTGTAGTGTTAGTGGTGTGGTGGTGGCGGTGTCGTGGTGTGGTTTTGGTGGTGTTGGTGGCCGTGTGGTAGTGGTGGTGTAAAAATGCTGTGGTGTTGTGGTGTAGTGGTGGTGAGGCGGTAGTAGTGGTGCTGGTGGTGGTGTTGATGTTGTGGTGGTGGGGGTGGTCTTGTAGGTGTGGAGATGCTGGTGCTGTAGGTGGAGGTGGTTTTGGCGTTGGTGGTGGTTGTGTGGTGGTGGGGTGGTGTTGGCGTTGCTGGTGGATGTGTTGGTGGTGATGGTGTGGTATGGATGGTGATGTGACGGTTATGGTGGCGTTAGTGGTGTTGTAGTATTCGTGGTTATGTGGCGTGGTGGTGGTCTTGGTGTTCGTGGTTTTGGTGGTGTTTGTATGGTGGTGCCTGTGGTGGTATTGGTATTTTTGTGGTGGTGGCGGTGTCGGTGGTGTGGTTGTTGAGCTGGTGGTGGTGGGGTTCGTTCATGGTGGCGGAATTGGTGGTGGTGTTGATTGTGTGATGATGGTGGTGGTGTGGTGGTTTCGTTGTGGTGTTGTTGGTGCTGGTGGTGGTGTTGCCGTTGGTGGGGGTGTGAGGTTGGTGTTGCGGTGGTGATGGTGGTAGTGCAGTGGTGGTGTGGTGATGGTGTGGTGAGGGTGTGTTGGTGATGATGTGGTGGTCTTGGTGATGTGGTTTGGTGGTGGTGTGGCGGTAGTGGTGGTGTTGATATAGTGGTGGTGTTGGTGTGGGAGATGTGGTGGTGTGGAGTTGGTGGTGTGGCAGTGGTGGAGGTTGTGTTGATAGTAGTGGTGTGGTGGTGGTGTAGTGGTGTTGGTAGGGTGGTGGTGTTGTTGTGGTGTTCGTGGTAGTATGGTGGCGGTGATGTAGTGGTGGTTGTGTGGAGTGGCAGTGGTGTTAGTGGTGTTGGTGGTCGTATTGGTGGGCTGGTGGTGTTTATGGTGCGGTGTTGGTAGTGTAGTGGTGGTTTTCGTGCTGTGGTGTTGTGGTGTGGTGGTGGATGTTGTGTGGTGGTGGTGTTGGTGGTGTAGTGGTCTTAGTGCGGTGATGGTGTGATGGTAATGGTGGTGTTTGTGTAGTGGTGGAGTTAGTGTTGTGGTGTTGGCATTGCTAGTGGTGGTGCTGGTGTGGGTGGTAGTATGGTTGCTGTGGTATAGTGGTGGTTGTGTGGTGTTTGTGTGGTGTGGTGGTGTTGTGGAGTGGCAGCGGTGTTGGTGATGTTGGAGTGGTGCCATTGCGGCAGCGGTGGGGGTGTTGGTGGTGGTATGGTGGTAGTGTTGATGATTGTGGTATGGTTGTAGTGTTGGTGTGGTGGTGCGGTGGTGGTGCAGTGGTGGAGGTGGTACAGTGGTGGTGGTGCGGGGGTGGTGGTGTGGTGGTGCAGTGTTGGTCTGGTGGTGTTGTGCTATGGTGTTGGTGGTGCGGTTGTTGTGATGCCATGTGGTGTGGTGTGGTGTGTGAGAGAGCAAGGGGGTGTCAGAAAAAGTGAAGAAAGACAGTGAAAGAGCTTAGTCAAAGTTATAAGTAAACAGTTGTGAGTTTTAATATCATGAAAGACTGCAGACCAGGGATATCAGCTGGAGCATATATGCACCAGATAGCACATACACACTGTGAGAGCTCACGTAGCTGTAGCTAAGCTGTTTGTTCTTGATATTAGAAAGGAGTATACAAAGGACAACTGACAGTAACCATGAACACAGCAAAGAATTACAATGCTATTAAAGCATGTGTACAATGACTTGGATATAATTGCTTTTTACAAATCTTTGTGCAGTGTACAGTATTTAAATATTCACAAATTTGCAGCAAGAATTATAATACTGTTTGCACTTACACATAAGTTTTTTTTTTTCTTTCATGAAGCTAACAGACAATATTAAGGGCGAAACTATCTGATAAGAATATGGTGGCTACCACTAAACTTGCCTTTTCTGGTGATATATAGTACTAGGTGTAACGAAGTTGGTATGGATAAAACACTACAAGTGAGTGTGACGACATTGCAGCTGAGATTTACTATGCTACAATATTATTCCTACTACAACTAGATTAATCTGTAATTTAGTGATTTAATAATAAATATATATTCTGACTTGAATATATTAATGAAGATTATTGCATCCAAGTTATATTTCATTGTACGAGTATTGTGGAGAAAGCTCTGAATTTTTGTTCTGTGATAGCATAAACTATTTTCATTTATTACACACATCCTTATCCACCATTGGTTCTTATTCACCCCTATGCATGCATCAGTATACTCCAGTCCCCGTAGCCGGTCTAAGTGGCTCAGTTGGTTAGACGCGGCCCTACTGATCCCAAGGTAGTGCGTTCAAATCTAGCCGAGACAGATGGTTTTTAAGTGTACTTAAAAATGACAGCTCCATGTCAGTAGATTTACAGGCATGTAAAAGAACTTCTGCAGGACGAAATTCTGGCATACCAGCGACACTAATGTGAACTTGTTAATTGGCAGCGTAGTTAAACAAAATTTTTTTTTCCAGTCCTGGTAGCCTGCGAAGATGCACAGGCAAGTGGTATGATGCAGTGTGTTGACACTACTGTGCTTAGAGCGCAGTGTCAATTTTGTCCGCCCTTACTCTTTGACCATCTCTGCAAAAGCATGTAACACAGATCTATGCACTATGACCCTAACACTGCTGCTGTAGACTGTTACATCAATAGACGAGAACTATGTATTTGTGCAAAAGTCCAGAAGAATATAAAGTGATTGAAAAGTACTGATTGATTTTGTCATTTTGTTACACTGGTGTCAGGAGTGGGATTTGTCAAATTGTTGCAATATTTTTTGGAATATGGATCAGGATTAAATGTATTTCCAAGTGAGCATTGGGGCTAAAAAGCATTGCATTCCAGGAATCTCTACCTGATGCTAACAGTATGCTATTAAGTTACACTGCAAATAGTGTGTCATTGACATCACACGCCTGGTGTTTATCAGTTTGTTTCATGTGCACTATTTATTTAGTACAGTGTCAGTATTATGGTTGCGTTTGCAAACACAAAAAGTTATAATTATGCAGACGATTATTGCTTAATAAATGCTGACTTAAGTATCGAATAAAGTACGACGATCATTGTTTATACATTTGAATTGAATTTTCGTTCCCTTTTGGTGTTTGTTGCCTTAATCTGCTATGGTCTGTTAGTCATTGTTGATTCCTGCGAGTTTGCAGGGTAGTATGCTATGCAATCCTTCACCACATGGACGGCAGTGTTAAAAGTGGCAACACTGTTGTCTCCACTGGTTGAAACGTCAATCACCAACTAAGGTAGAGCAGACTTTAGTTATGCCAGGTGTCATAAAGCACAGCTCAATTAAAGAGGATTTTGCTTGTGAATATTTAGCACCTCTGTAACTAAAAATATTGAAGTTAATAGGAAAAGGATTGCACATGCTATGGAGGGGGGAAAGGGAAAATATTTCTGGATTTAGGAGAGCAAAATTAATACAAAACAAATTTCAAACTCAAAAAATAAAATTCCATGTTAGTGTTATTCATAGCCCACTTTTGTACACCAAGTCTTAGTCCTACATAAAAACCATGAATCACTCATTCACAGAATGAAAGACAAAAGTAATTCCTGTAGTGTGAATTTCATTCAGGAATCTTCAAATATATGAATAATTATTTCAATTATACAAGATTCTTTTAACAAACACAAGTAAAAGGATCTAACAGGTCGCATCATTGAAGCATGGCTATGAAACACAGGAAATCAAACAAAATGTAACAACTACTTGTACTAAGTATATATTACAACAATGTTTCAAATTTGCACCTTTCAGACATAAAACACATTAAACTACACAACATAAAGCACTTTGTGTAATCTATGTACAGTTCACGATTTGTCTCGCTTCTTCAGGGAACGCTTGTTAGCACAGCGACTGATGATATCAGTAACATGCCCTTTATGATCAAATATCTTCATCACTTGGGCCTTTGCCTCCTGCATCTGATCCTTTATCACTTTACTCCTTTGCATATTTCCCTGCAGAAAAAATAAATGCAAGAATATAATATTCAGTTATACCAACAAATCATTATAGCAAGCGTTACTGCTTTCTTAAATAGTTTAAGCATCTAACAGCAGGTTTCTGCTTCCTCTCTTCTACGTAGTGGAAGTATTGCATTCCACCCAAACATTTGATAGAGATTTCACCGAAGGTACATGTTTTTAGCATTTTTAGACAAAGGTCCGAATATGTGTGTGTCTTAACAGCAAAACTCAAAAAAGAAAAGTCAGTTAAATAGCATACTTAACAATTGAGTTCATTTTCCAAGGTTGCAAGAAATATTTTCAAGAAAGTACCCCTCCCCAAACCACATGGAAAAATGTTCTAAAACTTTTATTTTCTTAAAAATGGCTACAACTATTTTGATTAAAATACTGTATGTTTAAGATATTTTTATGAAAAATGAAATATATATATTGAATTTTCTGGAAATAGTCTCAGAAGACCACTTCATTCCGAATGACTTGCATAGCTGGTAAGAGAAGTCAAAATCTCATCAAAAAATATATATCTCTGAGAGGTACAATTAGGACTGAAAAATTCAATTCCAGAGCTGGGATTGGAACCATGGATCTTTAGCTTCACGCACAGTTGCTCTTAAACATTGAGTAGCATATCCATATAACATTAAATTTCCCTAACTGGTCTGCATTTTCCCAGTAGACTACAAGGAAAACAAATTCAAGATCACATACCCCAATGGCAACTTAAAATTTGTAAATAAGTATGAAAGAATCTGATTTCCCCATCTCTGCCATGTTAAATTTGCAAGTTTTCTGTTCCTTTTTCTCTGAAAGTAACACAACAATAAAAATTTTGCACGTTAATAGATCTAGGTATTGTTTCTTGTTGGATTTTTCAAGGTACTGGTATGAAAATCTTAGTTTTGAAAAGAAAAAGAAATTTCCAATGCCCCATGTTAAACAATTGTTTTTCTCAGAATTTCTTCTAGATCAGAGGTTTTTTAAAAGTAGAAGCTTACAAAATTCAATGTTTGTATAGCATACCCATTTAAATTAATGTTGGAAATCTCAAGTGGCTACATGCATTAGTTTCAGAGAAAAAGAAACATTTGTGTTGAAAAATGATGTGCTGAGAAAAGTTGTTTAAAGCTTAACATGCCCTTAATGTGCTCCAAGTCCATGTTCTGGATCATCAAGGTTAGCCATATCCTCAGTCCTTATAGTGCCTCTTATGATCTCTTCACTGCTGATTTTAATGTCAAAATCTGCCTTTTTCATACAAATGCAGTGGCAGCTATTCAGGTAAAGCAGGTGAAGAGGTTTTCACCTGAAAATAGCAGTATTCTATTTTTGTTAATGTTGGCATTATTACTGTCACTCTAACAGTTTAGTCACAAATTTCAACTGCTAGGAGCCGTAGCAGGGTCAGTGACCAATCCTCCTTTTGTTTGGAAGTTACAGCCTGGCAGCCGACAGGGAAAATTGGTGGGAGGGCACCCTCAGATCGGTTCCAAGGACAAGTGCAGCAGTCAGGATTACGGAAGAAACTGCTGCACTAAACAGCTTGATTGCCATGGCAACATGACGTCACGAAACTATGTACTACGGGGAAATAACACAGGCATGCACATGTTTCAGGCAAACAAGAAATATTTTCACTTGGGTAGAGGCACAGAACACGGTAGAGGGGATGGTTTCTGTTTTCGCGTGCTTAGAAGATAGTATTCGTTTACCTCGAGGAAGAGCTGGTGGTAAACTTAAAACGTGGTGTTTTAGACAACTGTGAACGGTAGGTATAATTTACGAGTTTGCTAGACTCCAGTGCTTTTAATATTTAAATTACGGAATATAACTGTTTTGTTATGAATCCAGTGAACCATATAGTTTGCAATTTGCTAGAAACCCCATTTTCCAGGTGGAAAGATGAAGACAAGAAGGATGTTTTAAACTTTGGGCAGCCCACTGATATCATTGATGTAGCCCTTAAAAGAGAGGATAAGAAAATAAGGAAGACTTATAAAGTTAAATTCAAAAGCTCTTGGCTTGATAACTATTTTTGGTTATGTAGTCGCCGTAGTTTGCAATCGTTATTCTGTTGGCCTTGTTTACTTTTTAGCAACAAAAGTAACATGTGGGACAAAGAGAGATTCACAGATTTCATTAATATAACCCGTTCCCTTCACAAGCACAATGATTCGGCGGGACATTTAAAAGTAAATTACAATTAAACGCTTTTGAAAAAAAAAATAGAAACACAATGGCTGATGCTCTTCAGGAAAACAGCAGACCTTTTCATGTGCATTTCAATGGAAACGTGACATTAAATAGGCTTTTCCTGTAGTTGATTATTAAACCAACATTGTATTTAGGTAAACAAGAGCTTGCATTCTGAGGTCATGATGAGAGTGCACTTTCACTAAGTCGGGGAAATTTCAAGGAGCTTGTGTACTGAAAGTCCATTAGAAATCCAAAACCACTATAATAAAATTAAAAGTATATTCAGCAGTGATTCTAAATCTATACAAAATGAGGTGATTGGATGTATTTCGGAATACTTACAAACCTGAAATTAATGTCTCAATTTTTTTTTTTTTTTTCTGTTGAAGTTGACGACACTACAGATATTTGTCAACAGTCTCAGTGCTCTATCATTGTAAGATACGTAAATACAGAGAGCACATTGGTTGAACGATTTTTCGGATTTCATGATGTGAGTGTTGACAGGTCCGCAGAAACATTGTTCCTTTTGCTGCATGGTGTTCTTAAATAATTTAATTATGAACATAACTTAGTTGCACAATGTTGCGATGGGGCGAGTGTTATGTCAGGACATTTGAATGGACTTCAAAAAAGAATCAAGAACAATGTTCCTCAGGCAGTTTTTGTACATTGTTTGGGTCACCGTTTAAATTTGATTTTAAAACAAAACTGTATATTATTATTTATTTATGCCAACAAACTTACTGTTGGTGTTTTTAAACACACAAGCCGTGTGTGGGCTTGAGAATTTAATGCCATTCTGGCAGTTTGTCACAATAGCTCAGTGGTTAGAGCATCCGCCCGGCAAGCAGAAGGTCTGTGGTTCAAATCCCAGTTGTGGCATTGAATTTTTAAGTTCCAGTTCTACCTCTAAAACTGTATATATTTGCATCCGCCATGTTTATTTCTCTCGCTTACTACGCGAACTGTCATATGTATTGGACCAAAATGAATCATAGTGTGACAGTTTCTTTTGTGTATAGCTCCAATGGATACAAAAAGTTTGGTAAAAAATGTTGGACTGTGGTACACCAGCTTTGCATTGTATTTTCAGCATGCTTAAGTGAACTTCTTCACCTATTTTGTAACACATGAGCCGCCACTGTACAAATGTCAAATTCATGAGACACATTCATGTTCACACCCAGGTGAACTTAAACTTCTTCAAAATCTTAAGTCTAGCACTATTTTCTTCATTAAAAGTTAAAAATGCATCATAAACACTGTAGCCGCCACGGACTCAGCACCCACAAATACTTGGTACCCAAAATAGCAAATAGTTTCCACAAGTCCCACGAATTTCAAAGTCTGAATTAGAAGATCTTCAGAGAACATATTTTAGTGAGAGGGGCATGGCAGCAGAAGTTGGTACGGCAGCAGTGGACATTCAAATGGTATTTAAATGCCCTTCTAGGGCGTTTTGACACACAATAATGAGATATTGTTAAACAAGCTTCACATTATCAAAATTGGCAATAAACAGAAAATTAACCTCTTGAGCGATGGCCATTTAAACGTCCGCGAGCCGAGAACTGCTAGCATTTAAATTGTTAAATGCGCTTCGTATATACACAGCTGTATTTTGTGTAAATATTAAGTTATTTTAATGAAACAAAAACTGGTATAAAACTCGTTATTTGCAGTATAAATGTACCTCATCAGCAAAGTTGAGTTGTATTTACAAAATGTCGAAATGGCACAATGTTGTTTCATTGTGGTGAAAAGTCAACTTTGCTCTGTCGAACGCATCTAATATAAGTTCTTGGAAAGATACAGTAAAGAAACACCCATTGTATGTGTGGCTTATGCGTCAGCATACTGTGTAATAAATCGCTACTGCATGCGTGGCCTCTTGAGTCATCAGAATAGATCAACATTACAACTTTTGCTTACGCGAGTTTCGTAACTGAGTAGAGTCCGTGTCTTTCTTTGTTGAAATACATACGTATACTTTCCTGCTTGTAGCTGAAGGGAGAAGTGGTATAAAAAGGTGTTTTTGCACCAACTGGATATAACCATATACAATTGTTTGGGGATTTGGACAGCTCTCTAAACCCACACAGGACAATGACCGACCTTGACTACCGACTATAAATAACTCGCAGCTTAATTGAACAATACCACGTTGGGGGTTGAAAATCCAAAACCCCTGCACCCCTCAGACTTCAAGGAAAACATTATCCTAAAAGGATACCACCAACAGCAAAGAAGTCCCGCCCATTTCAAAAGTGTTTCGTGTGCCACAAGAAGGGAATTCGCGAATGTGGAGATGTACGTACCCTTGTGTGTTTATCCCTGTTTTGAGGTAAATCACTGCAGAACGAACATATTAAGGTAAGCCAATAAAGTATATAGACCTTACTAAAATGTTTCATAAAGGGAAAATTATAATAAGTTGAGTTGGATAAGGGATAAATAAGGGTTAAATGCTTAAACGCACAGGACGCCCATATCACTCATCCGCCATTTTAAATGGACGTGATTTCACGTCGATACCCCTCAAGAGGTTAAATTTTTTACCAAAATACCTACATACTCCTCCCTAAAGTCCCTGGGCATATGGACACTATACTAAAAACTTTAAAGCCTGGGACTTAACCACTTTTTAAGAAGCGAGTGTGAATCTCTATGCCTGTAGGTGTTTATCCTGAAGAGATTGAACTATAGGTCGTGAGGTAAGACATGAACAATTCTTGCGCATAGGGGAAGCAGCTTTCTTTCACTCCCTCTCAGTTTGCTGCAAAACACAACAGTGTTTTTCTTTTTTTTTCCCAACGTAATGTCATACTGGATGGTGAATTAATGAAATGGGTGAAATGATGCTCAAATGAGCTGTAGGTACACGGAGCTTTAAGCTTCGTCTTCTCAGGATAAGGGAAAACCTCAGAAAAAAACCTTATCTGGATAACTCACCCTAAGCAAGATTTGAACTCGCGACCTCTTGAACGTGAGGCTGACACGCTAACCATCATGCTACAGAGGCGAGCTACAACAATTGCAGTTCACATGAAAGTTATTGTTGGCACATGGCCAAAGTTATAGCGAAACCGCTTTGTTCATTATAAAGCTAATTGTTATACATATATATCATTAACAATATGCACTAAAGCTATGGTAGCGAACTTCACTCCGTGGACGAAACGTTCGGACTTCTGCACATATGTGATTGTGCAACTTTCCCCACCATCAGCCTTTCAGGTGACGAGTTCTACTGCGCATCTAAGGAAATTGCTCATGTCTCACCTCAAGACCTACGATACCTCCACAACTTCTACTGTTAATTACTCACCTTAATAAGTTCATTTACTCTGTTTATATCTTTATCTAGTTCTTTTCCAGTCTTCTTCTCCATAACTTTCAGCATTGCAGACAGTCTCTCAAAAACCTGCATCTCCAACTCTGACTGCAAAATTAAACATAACATTTGCTTGAAACAATATTCAAAACTACACACAACAAAACTCTAGTTTCTTTGGCATAAGTACCAGCATGTACCACTTGAGAACAGAGATATTTTATTAAAATACATAGGAACAACTCCGGGGATAATGCCTCTATGCCATGACTACCTTAGAATAAAAGGAAGCAATACATAATTTAAATTATTTGTATACTCCACAATGACACAAAGAATACAGTCATGCTTATTATTCTGGGTTGCAAGGGGTAGTGAAAAGTAACCTATAACCTCTCCTACCCAATCCTCATCCTCTCACCTGCTTGTGGGGCAACCTGCTTTTACAAAAGAGGCTCTGAGGACCGAGTCATAGTGGTATAACTGTTACACCTATTTGGAGAAAATACCAATACAAATGCTGGCTTTGTCACAGCATTCAGACATTCTACAGTGGTGAACTTAGGGAACGGTTGGCAGATATGCATATATCCTAGCAGCTAGGTCCAAGGAAACCCATCAACGAACAGCAGGTGTGATCCTCCAGGCATACTGGGGGTTGACTAAGGATGATACAGTCGCCTAATCAGAAAAAAGTAGTGTCCATTAAAAATGACTGTGAAACTGCTCAGTTAGTTATGCTTCCCAGGGCAAAATATTCCAGAATAATAGTCCCCAATTGGATCTCCGAGTGGGGACTGCTATGGGACATTTAACGATTTTATGCTGGAATGCCAGTGGCTTTAGCCAAAAAAAAAAAGAGCTTACAACAGTGAATTGAGAGGCTAATATATCCAAGATCAAAAGAAACATAATGTAAAAAACTATAGCATATGCTTACTCCCCAAAAGTCGACGAATAATAAGTAGGATTTTGATTGGAGTTAAAATAAATTTTATATCAACATTTAAAATTGAAAAAGAAATGAATGAGACTGATAAATTAGAAATTTCAAAAGTAGAAGTTTGGAGAAACAAAGAAGATTATAAAGTATATTTTGTGTATAACGCTCCATAAAGCAAGATTGACCTAGACCCCATAGAAATTACTACTAAAACTATACTAATCAGAGATTTAAATGGCCATTCAAAATTATGGGGATATTCTGATACTAATGCAACTGGCAGAGTGATACAAGAATTATTACACACAAGTGCATTAGTTATTCAATAAACATAAATTCAGAACTTACATGCATTATACAGGTTCTACCACTAACTCAGACCTAGTATTGGTATCCTCTAATATAGCAGAAAAAGCAAACAAACAAATTCTAGGAATGTAATCAATGTTTTTCCACATTAGCCGTGTTTAGGACGTAATTGGAAAGGGTAGAGTGAGACTGAAAAATTGAATCCCGGTAATGGCATTTTAGCTCCTTCAGGAGTCAAGAGGTTTTTAGGTTCACACTTGGAAATAACACTTGCACATTTTAAGAAGAATACACTTTAAATTATTGAGAATTCTGCAAGTTGCTTTAGCTTTTACACTTATCACTTTAAATATTTTAAGTTATGCCTTGTTCCTGTAAAGAAACTGACTCTCAATCAAAAATAACTACCGATTGGTTCAGAAAAATTATGGAAAAATTCTAAGGTGGCACTTAAAATTTGATTTGGAATACCATTGGATTTATTGTTATGGTCCTGAAAAGAAACGTCCATCAGCTCAATGAGTCTTTGAATGGAACCTAAGCCTCAAAAGTCTGACAAATTTGCAGTGCTTGTAAGAAGATGGTTGCTACCTCTTCTTTTTTTTAATGGGCCATATTGCTACAATAGCATTAGAAGATAAATATACCATTGCATGCCAATTGGTACACTAATGTTTGTTTACCACAAATTTTTTAAATAAATTGTGAAAAACACCCAAAATAAAAAATAATTCTACATCATAACGCATTGTTGCCTACAGCATAACTAACAACTGAGTATCTGGTTGCCCTAAAGGTCAGCACCATGAACCCCCCTCCATACCGTCCAGCCTATCACCTTGTCTTTTCCTTTTGTTTCCAAAAATTAAAGATAAAATGTGTTGTTGGCTAATGCTGGATTGACAATGAAGCCATTAATCCTCTTGCTCTCCAATATTTTTCACTGATGGATGGGGCGCTAGAAGTTGTCAAGCATATTTGAAGGTGGTCTTGGTCCATTTCCTCTTGCAGATCACAGAGGATAGAGTGGTGAAGAATATATCCTAATCCTGTTCAAATGTTTCGCCAGACAATGTCTCATAATCAACCTGAAGGTTGCAACTGCCGTTTTTCGAGGATACTCAGGAATTACTGTTTGAATGTTTGGTAGTCCCATCTTTTATTTTTTGATTTTTCATAGTAATATTTTGCAATAATTTTTTTGAATTCAGAGTTCACTAATCTTTTAGCTGCATAAAATGGCAGATTAACTATAGGTTTTTGTACACTGCCGGTACCTCTTTTTTGTAAG
Organism: Tenodera sinensis; assembly: GCA_030765045.1. Taxonomy (NCBI): domain Eukaryota; kingdom Metazoa; phylum Arthropoda; class Insecta; order Mantodea; family Mantidae; genus Tenodera; species Tenodera sinensis. The sequence goes on from CM060974.1 coordinate 43,623,644, forward strand.
AAAATCAGCTTTCTCATTACCACTCAGTCCACAGGAGCTGGTATCCATTGGAAGACTAGGTGTTTTTGAAGTGTTGTTAGATGGGTAAGGATTTTCCAACATTCTATAATTGTTTGGTTTTTTGTTGACAACTTGGAAGTAATTGCTATAATTGCCGCCCTGAAATCAGAGAATAACTGCTTGATGAATATGTGAGATCCTATACAAAAGATTTTGGAGGACTATTTGAATAGCTTCAATTTCTCCATTGACGTTTGCAGTTCCATAACTAAAGATTTATAATAGGAAAAGAGGGGACACATGACTCCAGCCCCTGCTCCATCTTGGTTTGATATCAGTGATCCATCAGTATAAATATGGAGTCATTCATATTCCGGAAATCTAGTATGAATTGTCCCTAATGCCAATAATTTTAGAACATTAGCTGGATAAATATCTTGTTCTCTTCCGACCCCAATGCTATTAGGGTTCCCAAGGGCTAGGGAGTCTTTGTTTCCATCCTTTCCATTTCTCTAATTTCTCTATAACCTCTTAGCCCCTAACATGCTGACCTGTCATGGCATGTAATACGTCCCCTGATTGTTAATCAGAGGTTATGGTCGATGAATTTATTTTGATAACTCTCCCAGTCAGATTGGTGAGACCTGTCAACCAACAACAGGTGTGGTCCTCCAGACATTCTGGGAGTTGTGAGAGAGCGACATAACTGCAAAACATAAAAATACAGTGCTCTCTAAAAAGTGGTTACTATTACTGCTATTGTTCTCCTCTGTATTAGAGAGCAAGAGAATTAATGACTTTATTGTCAGAAATCCAGCATTAGCTAATAGCTATATATATAGCGATTTTATATACATAAAATTGCTTTTTCATCATTAGATAAAGCAGTAGAACATTATAAAAACCTGGTTTCTCAATTACCTCAGGAAAGTGCTTTAAGGACTGGTTTCATCTAATGCAAATATATACTAATGTTACAGGGGAATATTTTAAAAATAACAAAATCATCTAAATCTTTTAAAATTAATCCTCCTCTGATTTTCCATAACTTTTCAGTGCCACCCTTGCAATGTAGTGTGGAGTATATTAAAAACATAATTTTCATGGTATACTGAGAGGCAAAAAAGGGATTATTATTAACGCGGAGGTCAAATCCATCTGCTAATTTACTAGTACTTAAAATGGAGAGGAAGTTGTGAAATGCTAAAAGGTTGCAGAAGAGTGAGTATGAGTGGTCATCTGGCCTTGGAACAATATACAGTGTGAAATTCTGATGCTTTTATGACATACTGAACAACAAGTGCAGGTGCACTTAAAACAGCTGGAGAAGAATCAAACTTTTGACACATTGTTTTTAAGACAGAAATTGTAGCAGAAGTGTATTTTTCAACATCAGAATGGGTTATAATGAACTAACGCAGGGAAAAAAGAACTCACGTTCTCTCTACTATGCTTTATAAATGCTGCATGACAGTTTAATTTAGGAAAACTTAAGCTGTAACAACACACACATGCATGCACACATGGTGCAGTTTAATTCTTTTGTCACTACTCACCAAATCCTCCATTTGTGTGCTGAGATGATATACCTTCCAACCATTCAGTTTTTGCAGCAACTGCTTTTGATTGGCAAGGTCAGCAACTGTGGGTCGCCTCTCATCCTTGGGCTTAACATCACTGTAGCGAAGATAATGGTTGTGTCGGGACTTCCAAGTATGTCTGTAGCTGTTGATTAGTGAGATGTTTGGTCTTTTGGGAATGAAGACTTTTTCCTCTGGAACTAAAATGTCATTTTTATTGGTCAAAAGCTTTGAAATATTTTATTATGAGAAAACTCCATTACTTATAATCTAGCCCTAATGACCTAGGTGTCGACGGGCCCGTAAACCCCACTACTCACCCCTATAATCTAAATTTAACAAAAAATAAGTTCATTTAATAATAATGATAATGATGATGATAATAATAATGAGCAGCAGAAGAAGAGGAGGAGGAGGAAGAAGAAGAGTGAGTGAGTGGCATTTAAGGGCCCGTCAACAACTTGGTCATTTGGGCCCCAAGTCAGAACCTAAAAATAGCAGGAGGAGGAAGAGGAGGAGGAGGGAGAGGGGGAAGAGGGGGAGGGGGAAGAGGAACAGGAGGAAGAAGAAGAGGAGGAAGAGGAGGAGAAAGTGGAGGAGGAGGAAGAGGAGGAAGAGGAGCAGGAAGAGGAGAAGGAGAAGGAAGAGGAAGAGGAGGAGGAAGAGGAGGAGGAGGAAGAGGAGGAGGAAATGGAGGAGGAGGAGGAGGAAGAGGAGAAAGTGGAGGAGGAAGAGGAGGAAGAGGAAGAGGAGGAGGAAGAGGAGGAGGAAGAGGGGGAGGAGGAGGAGGAGGAGGAAGAGGAGGAAGTGGAGGAGGAAGTGGAGGAGGAAGTGGAGGAGGAAGTGGAGGAGGAAGTGGAGCAGGAAGAGGAGAAGGAGAAGGAAGAGGAAGAGGAGGAGGAAGAGGAAGAGGAGGAAGAGGAGGAGGAGGAAATGGAGGAAGAGGAGGAGGAAGAGGAGAAAGTGGAGGAGGAAGAGGAGGAAGAGGAAGAGGAGGAGGAAGAGGAGGAGGAAGAGGGGGAGGAGGAGGAGGAGGAGGAAGAGGAGGAAGTGGAGGAGGAAGTGGAGGAGGAAGTGGAGGAGGAAGAGGAGGAAGTGGAGGAGGAAGAGGAAGAGGAAGAGGAGGAGGAAGAGGAAGAGGAGGAAGAGGAGGAGGAAGAGGAGATGGAAGAGGAAGAGAAGGAGAAGAAGGGGAAGGGGAGGAGGAGAAGGAGGAGAAGAAGAAGAAGAAGAGCAGCTAAAGCTTGAGTGAAAACTTGAATTTTATAAAACCTCATCTTTTAGCACCAGAATCTTTGGATCCACTTGCACCTTTATGAGCCATGTTTTTAAAGTACCTTTAAATATTTAACCAATGCAGCACTGCAGTCGCTATTTTGAGCACGCACCTTCTCCCTAATTAGCAGTTGTTTGTGTTTTCCTATTAGTGCATTTTGAAATATTCAAAACAATCTAACAATCCGACTGTGAAGTCATATCAGTGGCAATAAAAAATGTTTTCTTTTTTGTGTAAAACATTTTTTCAGGAAAGACACCTATACAGATAAACTTACGAAGCAAAACCCTATCTGAATACAATACAAAATTTGATCCAAATCATTAAGAGCTGTTTCCAAGATACGCAGAACATATATATATATACACAAGAATTGCTCATTTAAAGATTGTAACTGAGTGACCGAGCTTCGCTCGGCATTTTTTTTACCCCTTTTTGTGTAATCTTGTTTTTTTGGAAAGACACTTATTGAGATAAACTTGAAAAGCAAAACGTCAACTAAATAAAAATTGTTGTCGCAATTGTTAAGTCATTTCCAAGATACAAGAGATATAGAGATACATATACATATTTCATAAGCACCATCATTTCAGCCATAAAATGTAATATATTGTATTTCTATTTCAAACATCTGGACAGGACGAGCTGTAACAAACTAATAAGCTTTCTTACTGTATTCTGATAGCTCTGGAAGTGGACTTTAAAACACTAGCTCATTTGCTGAAATCGATTAACAGAAAAATTATTGCCAAAACAAGGTCTAGACTAATTGTGACTGTTACATGTAGACTAAGTAGCTAAGTCAACTTTCTTTAGGTTTTCTGAAAGCTCTTGACGAGGCCTTGAATATCCTGACCTGTTTGTTGGAATTGACCCAATAACAGAGAAAGTATGGCCAAAATAAAATTTAGAGTAAAACTGTTATGCGTAAAATTGCATTTTTCAGGAATTACACCTATATAGATAAACTTAAAAAGCAAAACCCTATCTGAATACAAAATTTGATTGAAATCGTTAGAGCCGTTTCCAAGTTGTGCAGAATGAATATATATACAAGAATTGCTTATTTAAATATATAAGATGGAAAACCAACCTTCTTTTGTTTCTTTTTTGATTCTCTCCTCTGTGATGAATTCCATTTCATCTTCACTAAATTTTGGCTCATGCAGTTCATTGCCAGTCCTGTAGAGAAAAAAAATTTAAGAGTAACTGAGTAACAAAATAATTAGACAGAATGGCTTTGAGTGCAATTATGTACATTTACAATTAACACTTATGTAATTATGCTCTACATTTAGACTTACACTGCAGGTGGGACAAACCTTAATGACCTTTCTTTCCAAACTGAAAGTTAAGTCAAACACTGCTACCAAACAGAGAACACAAGTTGTTGGATTTCATCAAAAGCCAACTGACATATTTCCCCCAATTATAGTGCTCTCTGGCTGTGACATTCTGTCTGCCCAGTTGACATCCATATCAGCAGTTCTTTTTATAATATACCCTTCGAGGTCATGTTGGATTAACAGCAACATTGAATTAACATTATTTTTCAGGTATGCAAGTGGTCGAGTTTAAAGCAAATAATGCTTGGCAGTGTAAGAGGCCATTTTGTTTCATATGTGCGATTATTTGTGATCATTTTATTTTTTACATAAATATTTCATACTATCTTATTGTTTTCCCAACATACTCTCAAATTACTTACAATGTAACATTTAGCAGCGGGTTTTTTTATTTAATCCAGAAGAGTTGTTTCAAAAAGAGATGTGCAAAATAGGATTTACCAACTGATTTGAAACTAGTGAGAATATTAGAAGACCCCAAAAGAAAATCGTTTATGTGAATATTTGTTAGGAGTGTAATTTGTTTTTTGATGTTGGTATGAGATGGTTAAATGACGAAAACGTGTTAATAATGTTCATTGTTACGAACAACTAAGTTTGTTTAAAGACGTCATAAATATTTCCATATTTAATTTTAATATATATGTATAAATATTAGAATTATATGTGTTCCATAATAAAAGCGAAGGTGAATGGTTAGGGATCACTTCCCTAACAAGAAGGAACTATTTGATGGACGCATGCGCGGATGTATACGAGAAAGGTAGTATCACGTGAGGTGATGCCAGACTCCTTTTACTAGCGTGTGTATATTCAAGGTGAAAAGACGTGTTGAGGTAACGTGTGAACATTGTAGAACGTTTACCAGACTTTCATCAAGCTTTTGTTCCACTTTTTGAAAAAGTGTAAAGATTTAAATAATTTAAAATGGTGCTAAGAGGATTTATTTAAATGTAAAATAGAGAAAAAGTGTTAATAAAATAATACATTGTGGTGAAGAAACATCGTGTGATTTTTCATTCCATCCGTTACCACACCCTGAGGAAAATAAGAGCCACATCGCTCAAAATTGAAACACTGCTACGATAAAAACTGCACCACTAGTAATTCCCATTGTAAGGCTGAGAGTACTTCAGTTTATAGGGAACAAAACCTTATTCAGTTTACCAAAAAACAAAGATGACTGATCCTGCATGTACAAGGCAGTCAACGTTTTAAGTTACACAGGACTAGTTTCATAGGAACCTTCCTACATCATCAATTTCTAAATACTTAAATTCTAAAATATGAACAAATTAGAAACTAAAAGCTCCACTCATCTTAGTAATATTGCAAGATCTTCCACAGCTGACATGTTTCAAGTTGTAATCCAACTTATTTTCAAAGCTATACAAACAAGCTACCATAGTTACTGATGTTCATTTTAAAACTCTGTCACCAATCTCTGAAAACAAAAGCCTATAAATACAATCTATTGGTGGTATTTCAAAATTCATAACGAGGTTCTTGTTTTTTAAAACAAATATCTTTTCTCAAACCATTAAATCTATAGGTCCATTTAACTGTTTTAATAATTTAACCTCTGGATCAATTTCATGATTAAATGACCATAAATGATCTGCCACAGCTGATTTATTAATCTGTTTATATTTAATATTTCTAAAATGCTCTTTTATTCTGGTTTCTAAATGAGTTTAGTTTTACCAATATAAACCCTATCACAATCCAAACAACTATGGTAACTTGTTTGTATAGCTTTGAAAATAAGTTGGATTACAGCTATAAACATGTTAACTGTGAAAAATCTTGCAATATTACTAAGTGGAGCTTTTAGTTCCTAATTTGTTCTTATTTTAGATTCTGCTGCTTCACTGTTAATAGCTTCAATATTTCCTTAATTAACTTGAATTCTATTTATTTAGGTTAGCACAAGAAATTAGAAAACAAAGAGCCAATAAAACAGTATATCAACTGACCAACATAAACTCTCATGCTAACGCAAACTAAGCTAAACATCTATACATATAAAATGAAAATGACTTTTCTTTGAGGCACAATCACGCCAAAACTACTGAACATGTTGATATGGGACTGTGGAAGCCTTCATAGATGATTCTAGGCTACTTATTTTTTGGATTCCTTACACGCTTTATAATAATTTTAATTTAAAAAATATGTTTTTGTTAAATGTCTTAATCATTGATTTGTAGGTTAAAATTAATGTCCAGCAAAGCGGGCAGGTGATGGCTTGTAAATAAATAAAGAAATGTGACATTGGGTTGTTTTCGGTGGTACATGTCGCAGTTGAAGGTAGTAGTGGTGGGGGAGCCAAAATGCTCAGAGGGGAAGTAAAAAAGTAAGTTAAATATAGGCATTAAAGTGCAGTCGTGTCAAAGATCATCGGAGGAGATAATTGAACAAAAGCCATTGATGTGGTGGGGACATATCCCAAATGGTAGAGAGTAGAAAAGTTGAACAGATATATCATAAGTAAAGATACAAGGATGGAGAGGGAAAGGAAGACCCCAAATAATGTGGGAAGATAGAATGAAAAGGATTGGGAGGAATGGAGAAGATGGATTGACAGGGCCACCCCTGCGCTGTAAAGGCAGAAGGGAAAGAGAAGGAGGAAGTGGAGGAGGAGCAGAAGAAGAAGAAAGTGCAGTCCCAACTCCCCTACTATTGCCAGTCTGGTTTCTTTATTGCCACATATGTACAGTTTGGCTGATAAATATTACATCTACTCAACAATTTGTAATCTTTAGTTCGAGAGTAGAAAGAAAGAATTCATTATGACATACTCTAACAAAATGTAATCACTTACAGCTGCTGTTTACGTGGTTTCTTCCGAGGACTCATCTCTACAGGAGGCTTCTCCACTTCATCAGCTGGCTCTTGTTTAATTGCTGGCATGGAGTCTTCGCCACCTTCACCAAGACCCGGTGAAGAGGTAGCTGAAATTGTGGTAGAACCACCAGAAGAATTGCCTCCGTTGCCACGCGAGTCTGGCCTTCTTGGAGAAACAGGTGGAGAGATATTTGTAGTGCTTAATGCAGCCAATACAGGTGCCAGGTTCTTTTGTGCCTTCATTGGAGACCTGCAAATATTATACCTCAGTAAGATATAATGCCTCTTTTATCAATCAACACAATTCAGTTTTCAAGTAAATCTGAAACATCTGTATATGAAAGATATAAGCATACCCATGACCTGTAAAATTTCTAAAATCCACAACTTTGGTTCAATTTATTTTAAACTTTTGTGGCGGGGTTTTATTATAAAAGTTGGTCATATATCAGCGTGAATATAGCAGCAGGAGTATTGTTTTTACTAAAAGGTGGAAAGTTTGTTATAGTAGACGCCACTCTTATTTTCAGGGTCTATGGTTGAAGAATGGAATGCAATAGCCAACGTTCTTTTATCACAAACACATTTATTCGTTCATCTACACTTTTTTATCACTATTACAGTTAGTTAACGACTTTTAAAATTCGATAGCGTCCATGCTGGCTAAAAGTTTGGGTGTAATTCACATATTCACACGCCATCAACAATTATACGTCCGTACACTTTGAGTTCACCGACGCTAATGAAAGTAGTTTCTGAGCGTCCTATGACGCAACACCGCCATTCTTATGTATTCATCCGCGCAACAGTTCTCATTGGTTGAACTCAAAGTGACGAGAAGACATTGGATCTTGAATATTGAAAAAAATAGGTCCCTGATACATTCAAATTAAAAGAATTAAAAATTTACACACTCTTACAAAAATATTTACATGAACAATTTTCTATTAGTCAATATTCTGTCTCATATGCCCCTTGTTTTGTTTTTCAAGTTGTCACCTTATTCACAATCTTGAAACACAATACAATACTTCTCCCTACTTCTATGATTCAATCACTTTGTACAATATTTTTTTTTTTTTTTTTCTTTACAGTCTTCTTCACTGTTTGTCTTTGTCCTTTGTTTTGACATAATACAACATGTCTTTATAAGTTTCACATATTCGGTTACTACACAATGCATTTGGTTATTATACAATACATATCCAGTTATTGCACGACACATTTAGTTATTACACAATATGTCCAATTATTATACAATACATATTCAGTCATTGTACAATATATCCAGTCATCATATCACATATGTTGTTATTATACAATACACCTTCAGTCATTACACAATACATATTCAGTTATTGTACAACACATTTGATTACTACACAACATGTCCAATTATTACACAATATATATTCAGTTATTGCACAATATATCCTGCTATCATAACACATATGTGTTCTGTTATTATGCAATACATATTCAGTTTTGGCATAATGCATTTAGTTATTACTCAACATATTCAGTTATTACACAATATATCCAGTTATCATACAATACATATTCAGTTATTGTACAACACACATTCAGTTATTGTACATTTGACATTGACACAAATACAATTTAAGTGTTTCATGTGGTTTTTGACTTGTATTCTTTGCCATGAGGAGAGAAAAACAGGATACAAATTTTGAGCTAATGATTATGATCATGTTTATGGCAATATTTTATTCAGTTCTTTGCCTTCTTTGTCTTATAAGCTTATGTATAGGCAGGTTATTGAGTCGGTTCTTAAACTCTGATGTTACTAATGGTACTAACTTTCTTGATTGGGTTATTATTCATTGTCGTTTGGTTCAACATTTCTTCGAGCTTAGCATTGGCTATATTCATCTCAATTCGTGGGCATTGTTTTTCTGGTTATGGTTTTCCTCACTTCACCAATTGTCATTTCTTTGTCTCTTATTTTTATAAGAGAAAACTTCTATACTTACAATTATTCTGTAATTGTATTATCTTTCTTCTCCATTTACCCTCGACATCTTTGTGTCGAAATATTATATCTTTTTCATCATAATTAATTCATTTTTATTTTTGTCCCTGACATCCTTATGTCAAAAACATATTATCTTCCGTCGCTATGATTCATTTATTTAATGACAATCAGTGTCCTCGTCTGTCTTTGTTGACAATGCTCTTTGTGGTCGATATAGCCAATGACTATGTTGATTTTCTTCCCTGTTGTAATCCTATTCTGAACATAATTTTCTATGAGTAACCCATTAAAAATTGTTATCTTCTTTCATCTCTACTACTCCTGCCTTACACATTCGTTGACAAAGACTATTTGGTCCTTTCTTTGTATGGCTTCAATTTGTTTTTATGGTATCTTCCTACCAACTTGCCATTTGTATTCTGTAGCTCATACGTGTGGTCACCCAGCTGTTTTGTTATGACCAGTGGTTCCATCTCTCTCTTCGTGTAGCCATCATGGTGTCGATGTCAATTGTAAGTTGCTGAGATTTTGTTGTTTGTCATCCAGCCAGTTGGGACGAACTTAGTTGTTGTAATTTCCCTGAGTGTTGGTGGTGGTGGTTGTTTCTGTATTCTGTGCAGCATCTGTCCTATTTGGTACATCTTCATCTACTTCCTGCTGTCTTATGTTGTTAGTGTACCATTGGTCTCTGCCCCTTTGGCGTGAACCTCTGTCGTATGACGGTCTGTGGTTGTTCAAGTGTTCCCTACTGAATCGCATGTGATTCACTTGATGGGTATGGTCTCCTGGTCTTCCACGATCATATGTATATGTTTGGTGTCTCGATTCACCCCTCGGTATTGTGTCGTGGTACCGCTGTCTTGTGTTCTCCATCCTCTCGCCATGATTATGTGGTTGTGGGAAATGGTGTGCCCCTCTCCCCCTTTCATGGGTACTCCTAGTATTTCTATGTTCTCCCTCACTCTGGTTGTTCGTAGTCGTGTTTCGGTTTAGGATGGGTGAGTTTGGGTGACCGTTCCTATGTCTGTGCTCATTAGGCCGACCATTTTGTGTTTCGAAGGCTGTCAGCAGTTCTATCATATCTGCAAAATCTACTGGCCTCGCAACAATTAATCCTGTTCTCACTGTGTCTGGGAAATGTCTTGTTATGCTGGCAATTAGTTCTGCCTCCGACAAGTTGGGGTCTAATAGCTTTCCTTTGTTGGCTACTTTCATAAAATAGTCGACTAATGACAACCCTTTGGTTGGATCGTATCTACCTGTCGCTAGCTCTACCCTAGTTTGGTTTTGTTTAGCTGGGCCCCAATACCTTGATAGGAATAAATTTCTGAATGAGCTATAAGACTCATGACCAGCTAGTGTTAACCTGAGCCATTCTAATGCCTTGTTTTTTAAGCTTTTCTTAACTATCATCATCCTAAGCTCGTTTGGTATCCTTTTCACTTTAAAGTATTCTTCCATCTCTTTAACAAAGAGTTTTGGATCGTCTCCCTTCTCCTCGTCAAATGTAGGTGGTGTGATTTCATGTAATATGCTGTTGGTGTAACATGTGTTATGTGTTGTGTCATTGTTTGGTTGTGAACCTCTTTCTCTGTATGGTGAGTCAACATTTTGTACATTACTCAAATAACTCTCATCTTGTACATTACTTACATCTAAATCATCTTGTCTTTGTAATGCCTTCACAACATCATTTACATTAGCCAAATTTTCTTTCCCTTTTTTCATTTCTTCACAAATTGATCTCAAATCATTCTTTATTTCTAAGTGGCTTTGTTTCATATCATTTATAGCATCCTGTTGTGAAAGCATCACATCATTCGTCTTAATTTTAGGAATTACAATTTGTTCTACAGTTTCATTAATAATGTCTTTCTTTACTACCTCAATCTCTTTCCTTAATTCCTCAGTTATTTCTGCTTTTACATTTGTAATCTTACAGTCTACACTTGTATTACTTTCTGTTATTTCATCCCTACATCTAGCAATTTCTCCTTCTAACACAATTTTATTCTCCCTCATCTCTGATTCTATCTTTCCCATCCTATCTCCTACAATTTCTATCCTAGCTTCTAAGGCTTCCTTTGTTTCATTTAAGTTTTTGTGAACTAATTTTAAATTAGTTTCCATTACTTTCATATTTTCTTTACACTCCTGTCTTCCTAATTCTATTTTCTGTTCTAAGTTCTGTCTACCTAATTCCATTTTCTGTTCTAAGTCTTTTCTCACTTCCTCCATTTTCTGACCTAAACTTTGTTCTATATCCTGTTTTAATTCTACCTTATTTTGTTTCATTTTCTGACCTAAACTTTGTTCTATATCCTCATTCTCTAATCCTATCTGATAACTAGGCCTATCTGCCCCTTCCCCCACTCCTGTTTCTATCTCTTTTCGCGACATTTTAATTCCTTTATCTAATTCACTTAATGTTGGAAGTCCTGTTACTTTTCCACTTCTAAGTAGCATTAATAAATGGAAATAAAATAAAGACAAATTTTGGATCCTACTTTTTTTTCTGCTGGTTCTTCGTCCAGTTATTTACGTCTCCTGGGTAGTTGGCTTCGCTAGATGATCTGCGGTGTTTTTCCCACGTTGATTCTCCGTGTATCGATGTTTTGTTGATATCAGACGATGGTCTAATGGCGTCTTTCTCCTGCACGATGAGATAGCGTCATTCAATGTTATACACTTTGTTCTCGTAATTATGCATTCCATTCTAAATTCGCGCCCCACGTTGGGCGCCATTTGTGGCGGGGTTTTATTATAAAAGTTGGTCATATATCAGCGTGAATATAGCAGCAGGAGTATTGTTTTTACTAAAAGGTGGAAAGTTTGTTATAGTAGACGCCACTCTTATTTTCAGGGTCTATGGTTGAAGAATGGAATGCAATAGCCAACGTTCTTTTATCACAAACACATTTATTCGTTCATCTACACTTTTTTATCACTATTACAGTTAGTTAACGACTTTTAAAATTCGATAGCGTCCATGCTGGCTAAAAGTTTGGGTGTAATTCACATATTCACGCGCCATCAACAATTATACGTCCGTACACTTTGAGTTCACCGACGCTAATGAAAGTAGTTTCTGAGCGTCCTATGACGCAACACCGCCATTCTTATGTATTCATCCGCGCAACAGTTCTCATTGGTTGAACTCAAAGTGACGAGAAGACATTGGATCTTGAATATTGAAAAAAATAGGTCCCTGATACATTCAAATTAAAAGAATTAAAAATTTACACACTCTTACAAAAATATTTACATGAACAATTTTCTATTAGTCAATATTCTGTCTCACTTTAATACAACAATTATAATTTTTTTAACAAAAATTATAATTTTTAACAACAATAGTTTTATGCATATAACCGAGTGAGATGGCACTGCGACGTGTGTAATGTGCAAAAATTAATTACACTTCTCTTTATTAATGTTGAAGAAACACTGTCAAAAGTATATTTCTGCTCAATTAGAACTTGGCATATTAATATTCCTAAACTATGAATGCTTTAACATTTATCTGCACACGCTCAATAGCTGCAGTTAAAACTTACCCCTCATTATCTCTTTTGCGTAATATGCTTGGGCGTGGAGATGCATTGGTTTTTGTTGGTGTCTGTTGTTGCTGTTGCTGTTGCTGTTGCTGCTGTTGGGTCTGAGATTGCGGTTGTTGCAACTGTGTGGTTGGAGGGTGAACTGAACCGTCTGCCTGTACTAAGGTACCTATAAAACACACAGAGAAACATAGGTATACAGTGTGTTAGGGGTATGAGTGTACAGATTTTGCAAGATGGTAGATACAAATATGTCAAACAAGTATTAGCAAAGCTTAGCTAGTACAGTAATTATGTATAAAATCAGCCCCTCGGGAAGATTGATGAAATATAGTGCAATGGCTAGGTTTTTGGTCCCTGATTATGATTTTGAAAGTTTTATTTGGTGGGCGGGCTTCGCTTTTGATTTATGACCGGGTTCCATGTGTGTTCTGCAATGGTTTTGTTTCGCTTGTGCGGTGGATGTTTGGCCAATAAATGTTTGAATACAACTGTTGTATGCGCTGAAATTATTTATTGATGAATTTATGATGAATAGCTTAAACATGGGCTAAATTTTGATGACACAGGACCCTGTCATCCCAGTCATATAACACTAACCTATCACTGGCTAAATTTCAATGACACAGGACCCTGTTATTCGGATCATGCAGACACACTAACTTAATTTAACATGGGCTAAATTTGACCGTAAGAACTATATTTACATGTAAATCACGACCCCATCTCCGAATAGACACTTATGACGTTCTTGCAGTAAAACAGTTTCAGCACCTTCCGCTATCCACGAAACAAAAGTTTTTCCTTAGAAACACAGTGCCTATGCATTAATTTCATTGTAAACACATTAAATCATTTTAGTGCATATAGTGGTCGTTTATAAATATTTATTTGCTAAATATCTGCTGCACAGGTGGAGTAGAGCTGTTGTAGAGCACGTATGGAATTTGCTCATGGACCGGGGACGAGGCTTGACTGCCAAATGAAGTTTTCCAGGTCGTAATCAGGGATAGGAACTTATCCATTGCACTATGTTTCGTTCGTTTTCTCGAGGGGCTGATTTTATGCACCATTGCCACTACTACAGTGTAGCTTAGTTTTCTCTATAAGTATTTCTTTGAAAACGATTCTCAGCCTCAAGAGAATACTAAGAGTTAAAAAGGTTGCCCAGCTATGTTTCATGATTTGTTGTGAGTTTAGGTTTTGTTGTCTAGGTATCAGATAAAAGAACTGATAAAGATGCTGTAACAGTCATCCAAAAAAATTTCGAAAAGATGGAGATAAAAGTTTGTTCGTTCATTCCATTGTGAGTGAAGCTAAGGGACATGGAACATGTTATACCAACAACAGGTGTGGTCCTCCAGACATTCTGGGGGTTGTGAGAGAGCGATGTGACTGCCAAAACATAAAAATATGGTGCTCTCTAAAAAGCGGTTACTATTACTGTTATTGCTCTCTTTAATATATATTGGAGAGCAAGAGGATTAATGACTTCATTGTCAGAAGTCCAGCATTAGCTAAGAAGACAAATATGGCAAATAGAAAAGTCCAATAACAAATTCATCTATTGTGAAAGGCAAAGGAGATTATTGAATACATTATCTGCATAGTCTAACAGAGGAGGACTGAACAGGTGAATGTTTTGTTTACTAATCCAGCTTTCGCTGCAATGTGGGAGTTAACATCTATAGCGAGTGAAAGTGCAGACTAAGCCAGCCTCGAAAACTGGTTTTGCCACATGTCTGTTATCAGCTACTGCAAGTAACAAGGAGAGGAGGGGTTTTCTTTCAAGCATTTCAAGCAGTGTTCAAGCAGGTAGTTTTTACTGTCAATACTCCTGACCTTCGGCTCTATACACACACACCAATGTTGCCAGGTGTATGTCCACTAATTTATTCCAATACGCACACTGGAATCCAATTATTTAATATTATTTTGTGGATAAACAACTTGTTTTAGGAAAAAATGGAAAAAACACGAATAACTCATATTTTGAAGCTAATTGCAGGTACAAAAATTGGAAAGGTAAAACAGAAAAATTCAGTATGAAAGAACACTTGATACTGATTGACCTTATAATAGGTTAAACTATTACGTCCAGAACTTCAGTACTTACAGCATTATAAGTGACCATTAGGGTATGATATCTCATATGAATTTGAGATCTCCTTGTATGGTTTACCACAAAAAATGTTGTTAGCTAATGCTGGGTTTCTGACAATGAAGTCGTCATTAATCCTCTTGCCCTCCAATATTTTTCACTGATGGATGGGGTGTTAGAAATGACTGGGCATATTTGAAGGTGGTCTCGGTCCATTTCCTCTTGCAGATCACATAGAGGACAGAGTGGTGAACAACATATCCCAATTCTGTTTAAATGTTTTGCCAGACAATCATGTCCTGTAATCAACCTGAAGGTTGCAACTGCCGTTTTTCAAGGATACTCAGGAATTACTGTTTGAATGTTTGGTAGTTCCCATCTTTTGATTTGATTTTTCATAGTAATAGTTTGCAATAATTTTTTTGAATTCAGAGTTGACTAATCTTTTAGCTGCATAAAATGGTAGATTAGCTATAGGTTTCTGTACACTGCTGGTACCCTTTTTTGCAAGAAAATCAGCTTTCTCATTACCACTCAGTCCACAGTGAGCTGGTATCCATTGGAAGACTAGGTGTTTTTTGAAGTGCTGTTAGATGGCTAAGCATTTTCCAACATTCTATAATTGTTTGGTTTTTTGGTGATAACTTGGAAGTAATTGCTATAATTGCCACCCTGGAATCTGAGAGAATAACTGCTTGATGAAAATGCGAGATTCTATACAAAAGATTTTGTAGGGCCATTCGAATTGCTTCAATTTCTCCATCAAAGTTTGTAGTTCCATAACTTAAAGATTTGTAACAAGAAAAGAGGTGACATGTGACTCCAGCACCTGCTCCATCTCGGTTTGATATCAATGATCCATCAGTATAAATATGGAGCCATTCGTGTTCTGAAAATCTAGTATGGATTGTCTCTAATGCCAATAATTTTAGAATACTAGTTGGAGTATCATTTTTCTTAATTTCTGTCACGTGTAAAGAATATGTCATGTCTAATGTTTGTGTCGGATTGACCACAAAAAATGTGAGTCAGTACAATTTAATGTCTTGCTGGCATGCTGCTATAGTAGCTAGAGCAACCGAACAGAGACCAGAAGATCTGTGGTTCAAATCCCAGCTACGGCATTGAATTTTTCAATCTGATTCTACCTTTCCAAATCTTTGCAGGACACATGGCTGGTGTGAAAGAACAATTAATTGCCAGAAATATTTATGACCAAAAAAAATTTACAGTGGAATGAGGAGTTTTGAACTCAGTACCAACAAATCTATAGACAAGGACGTTACCACTAGGCCATTCACTCCAAGTGTCCTCAGAGCAAATATACTACAAATCTAAAGGGACCTTGATTGATTCACCTTGCAGCAACAGCGTCTTTCTGTCTGTCACATATTGTGAAACACACATCTATGTCTACGAGTTGGTTCATTACTTTCGAAGCAAAGTTTACATAGTACAGAAAGTTGTTAGCTAATGCTGGATTTCTGACAATGAAGTCATTAATCCTTTTGCTCTCCAATATTTTTCACTGATGATATTGAAGAGAGCAATAGCAGTAATAGTAACCGCTTTTTAGAGAGCACCATATTTTTATGTTTTGGCGGTCACATCGCTCTCTCACAACCCCCAGAATGTCTGGAGGACCACACCTGTCGTTGGTTTACGGGTCTCACCGACCTGACCGGGAGAATTATCAAAATAAATTCACCGACCATATCCTCTGGTTACCAATCAGAGGACGTATTACATGCCATGACAGGTCAGCATGTTAGGGGTTAAGATTTTATAGAGAAATGGAGAGGTTGGAAAAATAAAGACTCCCTAGCCCTCAGGAACCCTAATAGCATCGGGGTCGGAAGAGAACAAGAGATGACCAAGGTAAGGTCAGATAGAAAAGTTACAGTGAGGAGCAAAACACCAATAAGTGGAAGTAATGTTCTGCTCAGCTTAGGTACCTTGTGGTCGCCATTCACATATCCCCTAGACGGAGACCCCTGAATCAATAAAGTATATAGACCTTACTAAAATGTTTCATAAAGGGAAAATTATAATAAGTTGAGTTGGATAAGGGATAAATAAGGGTTAAATGCTTAAATGCACAGGACGCCCATATCGCTCATGCGCCATTAACCTCAAGAGGTTAAAATAGGATCTACAGGATGTACTATTGTCTATTTCACTTAAGATTCTTAAAGCTCTCTTTTGGATTATAAATATTCTTTCACATTTTCCACCCCAAAATTTTATTCCATATTTTAGTAGACTATGAAACTGGGCAAAATATACATTTTTCAGTCCAGCAAGATTTATTGTACATTTTAGATATTTGAGCATATAGCACACAGAACTAAAAATATGGGAACTACCAAATGTTCAAACAGTAATTTCTATTCAGTAGAAGAATATTTAAAATTTAACAAACACCCTTATGTATAATTGTACAAGTATTTATTATAAATAAGTTTATGTAATATAATTACTTTTGATGTATCCTATATCAGTGTACCATGTACAGTATCTGATTTTAAAGGACTAATAAATAAATAAATAAATAAATAAATCCTTGAAAAACGGCAGTTGCAAACCTTCAGGTTGATTACAGGACATGATTGTCTGGCAAAACATTTATACAGAATTGGAAAATATTCTTCACCACTCTGTCCTCTATGTGATCTGCAAGAGGAAACGAACCAAGACCATCTTCAAATATGCCCGGCCACTTCTAGTGTCCCATCCATCAGTGAAAAATATTGGAGAGCAAGAGGATTAATGAATTCATTGTCAGAAATCCAGCATTAGCTAACAATAACATATTGCTGGATCTTTGATGTATGCTATTAAAGAAAGACAGTATGCCAACAGAAATTTAAATAAAATGGACCTGCATTTAGAAAGGTTGCAAGTTGCAAATTTTGATGGATAACCTGCACTGCCTGAATTAGAAGAGGACAAAAAATATTCTTAGTCACAAACAAATGACATCCCAATGTACAAAATCAACTCTTCACTTTGCTATCAATATAACCAATATGCATTCTTTTGTTCTCCATTGTAAATAAAAAAGTGCTGTACATTGTTTTTTCCCCATTGCTGCTAATAGTGAGGAAATACGCTGTTATATTTTGCACTGTCTCCTTTATTAATTTATCTAGTAATATATCAGCTAGATCAAATGCTTTGGACAAGTTGACAGATATACCTAAAAATTGATGTGTCATTTAACCTCTAATATAACTTGTCTATAAAATGTATAAATGCAATATTGCTTGATTTTCCTTTTAGGAAGACATACTGGCTTTACAAAACATATCAAGCACTAAATGTGAATTTTCTCACAGAAAGTAAAAATGTAAAAGTAAAAATGTCACAAAATGCCAAGTCCATAAAATATAAGAGTATAATGTTTTGTATGCACCAAACCCTATTTTTGTCAAACACTTACAACAGTAATCCCAAAACTAAGGTCTCCAAAGCGCTGGGGTTGCTGGGAAACTGTTTGCATGGATGTTGGCCATGCTGCTTCTTTCCTTCCCCCCTCCACTCTCTACAGACACCACGACACATCTGCTGGGCCTCTCAGTCTTGGCTTGGTAGCCAGTTCTAATGGAGCTCCCGTTAGCAACTACCACCAGGTGCAAAGTTTGCACAGTTATTCGTTTTAGTGCAAAAGGGATTAAACCAACTGAAATACGACAGTTGGTGGAAGCGTATTGATGTCAAAAATGTCTGTAATTGATGTAGAGAGTTTGCAGATGGTCGCACAGAAATTCACGACGAGGAAAGAAGCGGGAGACTGTCAATTCCCAATGAAACAATCGCAAAAGTTGAAAAAATCGTGCTTCAAGATCGACTCATCACTCTCGATGAGCTCTGCATTTTTGTTCCTGAGATTTCTCAAAGCACCATTCACAGGATTTTGACTGAAGAGTTGGAAATTTCGGAAGGTGTGTGCAAGATGGGTCCCAAGAATGCTGACAGAAGATCAGAAAAGGCAATGTGCTGAAAGTTCCCGCCAATTTCTTCAACGCTATGCCGACGAAAAGGACAACCTTTTGGATTCAACAGTCACAGGTGATGAAACTTGGGCTTTCTACTTCACACCCAAGACAAAACAATCTCGTGAGTGGTGGCATTCTGGTTTACCCAAGCTGCAGAAGTTCAAAAGAACACAGTCTGCCAGTAAAGTCATGGCAACTGTGTTTTGCGATCAAAAGGGGATATTGTTGGTTGACTTTATGGATCCTGGACAACAATCAATGCCAACAGGTATTGTCAGACATTAAGAAAACTCAGATGGGCAATTCAAAACCGAAGAAGAGGAATATTGAGCAAGGGCATCAGCCTTCTCCACGATTACGCTCGCCCCCACCACACTGCCGTCAAACTGTGGTTC
Organism: Tenodera sinensis; assembly: GCA_030765045.1. NCBI lineage: Eukaryota > Metazoa > Arthropoda > Insecta > Mantodea > Mantidae > Tenodera > Tenodera sinensis. Next base: position 43,642,737 of record CM060974.1, read on the forward strand.
TCCTGCATCAGTTTGGATGGGATATTATCACTCACCCACCCTATAGTCCGGACTTAGCGCCCAGTGACTACCACTTGTTTCCCAAATTGAAAGAACACTTGGCTGGAAGGCGCTTTAGTAACGACAAGGTGAAAGATGAGGTCCAATGCTTCTTCAAGAGCATAGCAGTGGACTGGTATAACATGGGTAAGCAAAAACTGCCACAGCGTTTACAAAAATGCATCAATCAAAATGGTGATTATGTGGAAAGATAGAAAAATGTCCAAGCTTAAAATCTATGTACCATTTGTTGTCAACAAACATTTATTTAAATTTTTAAAAAATTGGAGACCTTAATTTTGGGATTACCCTCTTATGTTAGCGAATGTTGGATACCTTAATAAATAATGTCAGTATATTATTTTAAGATCATGATACTGCCTCCTGAAACTCTTAAAAATATGCAACTAACCTTTTTTTTAACCTCATTAGATAGAAGATGCCTTACACAGGAGACCCATAGTAGGAGCAAAAGGGAGGTAGGGGAAGGCAGGGAAAGTGGTATTGCCCACGTATGAAAAGCGGGGAACTATGCAAGCAAATGGATTTTTACACTTTTAACACTACATTGCATTATTATTTATTTATGCTAACAAGCTTACTGCTGGTGTTTTTAAACACACAAGCCGTGTGTGGGCAATGTTTAAGAGGTAGAATCAGGACTGAAAAATTCAATGCCATAGCAGGGATTTGAGCCACGGATCTTCTGCTTATCGAGGAGCTGCTTTAACCACTAAGCTACCATGGCCAACTTGCCAGTACAACATTAAATTCTCCAGCTGATTCATACTTTTTCCTGGGTAGACCACAAGGGAATCTCACATCTAAAATAAATACCCCAAGAGCAACTTACAATCGTAAGTACTTTATGTCCCGGGTTTTAATAACCTTTAGATGGTAATTATTATTTTTGTATGCCAACCAACTTGCTCCTGGTGATCCTATCTCTCAAACATTGCCCTCACAGGGCTTGAGGTTTTATACAAAAAAAAAAGTCTAATACCAAAATGTTGAAAAGTTTATAGTTTTCTAGAAAAAAATATTTTTATCAAAAAAATTTATCACCTACAATTTGTTGCCTTTTTGTTGCAATAAATTATGGGTTTTTTAAATTTAATTTACACAAAAACCGTTGAATCTATTGAAATATGCCAAAGGAAAAAGTTGTCATTTATTCAATTTTCTATGAATATAGCCATAAATCAAGAACCTTCAATCAATAATAAATCAGCCAGGTGATAAATTTTTTTGATAAAAATATTTTTTTCTAGAAAACTATAAACTTTTCAACATTTTGGTATTAGACATTCTTGTTATTCACAACATGAGAAATTCGCTGTTAAAGTCTGACGGATCATTTCACTTCCACCCTGTAGTGTTAAAAGTGCACAAAAATCCATTTGAAGTGTTTTGGTAAGCACCAAACATTATCCATATAAGAATACATGCAACATATAAAGGTGAACTACATCTATTGTCTTATCATTTTTAAACTTGTAGCCACAACCTAACAAACCACAAAGATTTTAAAACTACACAGTGTACCATGGCATTACTTACCTTCCGTAACAAAGGAAGAATGTACTGGCATTGATGTCCTGCTTGGATCTACTACCATAACAGGGTTAAATCTCACAGGTTGTCCGCTTGTCACAATGCCTGCAAAGGGAAATAAAAATAATTTTCACTCCTAAACATTGATATATCAAATATAAAGTGAGCATGAGCAGGAATAGGCAACTTGGGTCACCAGCCAGCCCAATCCACCAGCAGAGCTCTAACGAACATCATGAAGTAATTCCGCATTAGGATGTTGAACTTTGATAAACTCATACTCTGTTCTCCAGTCATGTATTTCAACATCTAACTCAGTTGAGATGAGAATTAGTAATCCGGAAAAAGGAAACAACAAATCCTGGGATGTAAGAATGCATTTCGTCAAATGATATTGATTTTGTAAATGTAAAAATGGTCTATAAAGCTAGTGGTTTAACAAAACATCCATTAACTTAAAGATCAAACTAGTGGCAACTGATTAACTAATTGCCTCAACTTTCCAACACATGATGCAAGATATTTTTCTAAGCAGCATATTCTTTCGAAGTATGGCATCACATTTTTTTGGTGTAGTATGTATTTATAATGATTTATTTGGGAGATTTCTTGTAGGAAAACATTGTGTTAACATAACCTAAGCTTTATAACTATTTGTTTATTTACAGCACATGTAGACATATTGAAGAATACAGGGCAGCCAAATTCTCAATCCTGCATCACTCAAAGCAATACAGTCAACACAGCTTTTTTCACTAAATAATACTATATAATAATATAATACTGTCCCTAAATTACACTACTAGCTATGTACACTGAGAAATGTTGGGAACAGAACATAGATGTGGTTCATCTGTTTACAGACTTTCAACAAGCATATGATTCCAGTGACAGTTAGTGGAGATCCTAAGAGACTTTAAGGTGCAGCTCATGGAATTAACCATGAGGAATACTATGGCAGGAGTAAAAATACAAGCTGAAATACGTAGCTTCTTTGAGGTGAAGCACGGGCTCAAACAAGGAGATGGGCTGGCACCTATCCTATTTATCCTAGCATGGGAATCAATCAGGAAACCAAAGGTGGACACAAGGAGAACACTCCTATATAAAACAGCTTAGCTAATCGGATATGCAGACAACATTAATTTGATGGGAAGAACAACAGTAAAGGAAGTGTTTGAAAATTTGAGTAGAGAAGATAAAGAGATTGGCTTCAAAGCCAATGAACAAAAGATGAAGGTAATGGTACAAGCTCGGTGGGGTAAATACACAAACGAACAGCTTGTTCCCGAAGAATCCAAAATAGAGATAGTGAATCAATTTATCTTGGTATACTGTTGTGACAGAAATTGTATGTTAAAATGCATCAGCACATCACAATTGAATCGATAAATAGCCGATCAATTGCGGTTGCTATGCCTGTAACTTGGGAAATAAACAATTACCCCTATAGAGACGTAATGAATCATTACTAGGGATGTGTGTTGCAAGAGATGGTCGCATATTAGTGCTACCGAATAGGAAACTTGTCAGTAATCCAACAATGTCGGATATATCACTTAAGAACATCAGACTGAATTAAGCGCGGGAATATTTGACACGCATAGTTGTATCATGAATATTTTTAAATACTAAAGAGAGAGAGGAATAAGGATACTTCCCTTATGAAACCAGAAAGTTCATTGTATGCAATAGCTTCAGGACTCAAAAGTGTTACTTAATGTAAAAGTGTGGAATTAATTTGTGAATCAATTGTGAGTTAATGGCAATAAAATTGAATTAGCGAAGGACCTGAATATTTATTACACATAATAATACCTCGTCCTTATTTGTCAGCTTGTACCCATAACACCCTGAAGATAAGACTCATTACTACTACATAGCTAAAAAGTTTTCCTAAAAACCGCTACAGAGTTAACCAATAAGAATGAGAAAATGATAGAAATATATGCAAAAATACAAACCGCCAATAGAGCATACTTCTCCACACTGCCCATTTTCAGAAATAGGGACATAAAGCAGAAATTAATGGTACTGCTATCAAAACATTGGTGGAGAGTCTAGTGACATATGGTAGTGAAACTTGGCTTCAAGAAAGCTGTGGAAAAAATAGATTCTTTCGAAAGGAAAATTTTGAGGAGAATCTATGGACCTGTATGCGTACAAGGGGAAAGAAGTTCAGATATAATAACAAATTATGCTCCTTATATGGAGAGCTACCTTTATCAAATGTCATTCGAATCGAGAGACTTAAATGTGCAGGTCATCTAATTAGGATGGAAGAACATCGAGTTCCAAAGAAGGTGTTTTTAGGAGACTTTGGAGGAAGAAGGCCAGGCAGGAAGAGATTCCCACGTAATTGGTGGGAAGATGGTGTATGCCAGGATTCACTACATATCCTTAAGACAGAGAGAGGCAGCACAAGACCGACAAATTTGGCGGAGAGCAACTGGGCAGGCCACGACCCGAAAACAGGACATTGCACCATAGAAGAAGAAGCTATGTGCACTAAGCACTCTTGCCTGAACTATAACCAAACCTAATAACTACACCATAAGGTAGACCTGCGTAATGTCTTTCATTAGATCCTGGAAAGGGTCTGCCGTAGGTTCTTGGTGTCAGCATGCTACAAATGCTCACAAATGTGAGCATCTAGGTGTTCTCGTCAAATGCCATCCCTGGGTTGATCCCAAGGTTGCCAGTTCAAACCCTAAAAACTGTCATTCTTTTCTATGAATATGAGTTTATCAATGTTCAACTTGTATGGGATATCAATACGTCTCACATCACTTACTATGGACTCCTGGGCGGAGGACTGGTGTGGTGGAAGTATAGGGACTGCCAGGAGTATATGGCCGAGCCACCAGGGACCCTGCCACCTGGTACCCACCCGTTTCATAGTAGTAAGTTGTGGGCAGTGTATACGTTGGGAGAGCCGATGTAGTTCGCTCTGTTGTGGCCTGGGTTGATGCTGGAGCTGTAAGCAATTAGATATCTATGTGAATAATCATTGCAATTCTGTTTCAATACGTTCATAACTTTTTAATTTATACACATGAGTTGGAATTTGAACTCTAAACATCAATCAGCTGGACAGCTGCTAATGATACGGACAAGCTGTTCTTGAAACATGTGCAAGTTACCTTTCTACTTACACTCCCGCTGGACTCAGAAGGCACCTGATGTAAAACTAGTGTGCATTGGCTGCAGATTATAACATAGTTCCATGTCAGACTATGGAAATTAATTTTGTTTTATATTATTCAAGATTTTATTTTGTTAAAAGGCATTGTTAGAATATTAAATTTCAATTTGCACTGCATTTAAAAACACATCTGCAGCCACCATTTTACATTATTAAAATACAGTTGGTCAGTCTTGTTGCATTTAGCAGTACTCTCTGTTTATTACAGCATAGTTAACAGTGATTACAGTTAGTAATTATGTGTAATCAAAATGTATACATGAAACATCCCAACAGGAGAATTTTAAAAAGTGGTAAAATAACTGTTATGTTGTGTTCAATGTGAGAAGCATTCAGATTTAGCCATTAAAAACATTATTAATTTAACATCCAAGTTAACTGGCATTTGCATAAAAAGTGTCAACCCCATTCACATGGAAAAACATCAAACTGAAAAAAACATTATCTTCAAAGAAAAGGAAATGCAAAAATAACTGTGCTCAGCACGAACAGTGACGACATAAGAAATACTGTGGATTGTAAAGTGCAACAGTTTTTATCTTCCTTTCATAGAAGTTTGAAAACAGTGTTGTTGTAATTAATTTAATTTAAAAGGTGAGTTAATTAATTGTTCCAAGTGTTGTTCAGTGTTATTAATTAACTCACCTTTTAAATTAAATGCAACAGTTTTACTTGGAAAATGAACCACCAACTATTGGGAAAATGCTAGTGGCTGTTGATCTTCAAAAGAAAAAGTTTTAGTATTCTACTGAAGGAAATTGGATTCAAGTACACAAATAATCATTTGGAAATAGACATAGCTGATTTACATTTATGCCAGTCAAGTGATTTAGGTCAGAAGCACGTGTCTTCAGATAGTGTGTATGCTCTGCCCATGGTTTAGTTATACAGTAGAATCCTGATAACTCGACCTAATGTGGACTGAGTGAGTGTCAAGCTACCGAAATGTCCAATTTTACAAAATATGGGGTTTGTTATTCACAACTTATGACAATCATAAGCAAATGCTGCAAATCGATCTGGGTGGCTCAGTTGGTTAGATGCTGGTCTACTGATCCCAAGGTTGCGGGTTCAAATCCGGCCCAAACCAATGGTGCTTAAGTGTACTTAAAAACAACAGCTCCATGCCAGTAGACTTACTGGCATGTAAAAGAACTACAGGACAAAATTCCTGCACACCAGCGCGCTGATGTGATCCTGGCAATTGACAGCGACGTTAAACAACCAAATAATTTTTAATTCTTATAATACTATAAATTGCATAAATGATTGTTCTAGCACAATATAGAAAACAGAAAAGTATAATATACCCTAAAATACATTACATAATTTTAATTGCATGATATCATAGTGCTTCTTTCATCTGTCCAGCCAGCTAACACTAGCAACATATTCAGGATCTCCTCCTTGAAATTCCTCACAGAATTTCAAGGCTTTCTTTTGCAAAATGGGTCCAGAAATAATTTCTTTTTTCCCTTTGTTGCCTAAACCACAAATAAAGTGGCTCACTCACTTTCTCATACCCACCAGCTTTCATAACTTACTTTTCGTTTTAACTATCACTACATGGTCTTGACATACATTAAGACTCGATTTCAGGCCTCTTGTTTTTCTACCCTATTATTGTTAGGCAAATGCTGGGGTGCATTATTTCATACCATGGTTTCCTTTCCATCATTTCCCTTCATTCCATTTCCTTATTTCTCAGGTATACTTTTAGGTGTGTAGTATTGGCAGTGCCAGGCAGATGGTGCAGATGATTGCACATGGTAGCTACTGTTCTCGGCACTAGGTGGCATTTGGCCAGCCTTGTCCTCCGTCAGTAGAGGGTGCTCAGTGCAATGCTGGAACTGTGGTGTGACAGCTGCTTGGCAAGGCCAGGCACCAGGATCAAGACATCTCAGCACTTGTTAGGGACTTCCGCACATCTCTGTGGCCTGTCTCACTGCGACCCTGTGTGGCACCTATGGTTCTCTCATTTCATCCCTGCCTCCTGGGGGGTGGTAGTCACAATAGATCTGTGTAAGTCAAAGTGAGCGAGGTGTCCCCTCGTGTCTGTACCCTTTACCTTTACCCTATTATTGTACTTCGTCCAACTCCTAAATCCATGGCAATTTTATTACTATATTTCCTTTTGTCCAGTCTCTTTGACACATCCAATTGAATTTCTATTGTCACGTTAACTTGTCTTACCTTCTCATTTGACATTTTCAATGGCACAAACAACTCAACACAACACTAACAGTAAGCCTGATATCTGAGAAACGGTACTTTAACCAGAAATGTATAAATGAAAGTTCAGTTTACCTCATGCACAGTGGGTAAAGCAATAAACCTTCAAACCTTCTAAACAGGTGTTTATGCTATGTGCCCACATTATTAGCAACATAAAACATAAAAATATGGTGCTCTCTAAAAAAAAACGGGCCCTAATGACCTAGTTGTCGACGGGCCCGTAAACCCCACTACTCACTCACTCACTCTAAAAAAAAACGGTTACTATTACTGCTATTGCTCTCTTCAATATCATTGTGAAAAATATTGGAGAGCAAGAGGATTAATGACTTCATTGTCAGAAATCCAGCATTAGCTAACAACAACAACATTATTAGCAACGAGCTTTTGATTTTATGGCAATGGTCTGCTATGTTCTGATTAGATATCACAGGTCAAATGGTCAGCCCTTTTATTACTGTGAGGGAGAAGATATGCTGTAGCTGTATACTAATTAAAATTTACCATACTGTTCATACCGCATTTCAATGATAAAAGATAAAAAGAAATTAAAATAAAAAGAATTTGAGAGGTAGAACTGGAACTGAAAAATTCAATGCCACAGCCTCGGATGTAAGACTCCCTTTGTGGTTTACCGGGAGAAATTGTATCAGTTGGAGAATTCAATGTCATTCTGGCAGGTTGTCATAGTAGATTAATGGTTGGAGCATCTGCCTAGTAAGCAGCTGGTTTGTGGTTCAAATTCTGACTGTGGCATTGAATTTTGCAGTTCCAGTTCCACCTCTCAAACTTTGTGTTTGACAACACCAACAGTAAGTTTGTTGGCTTACATAAATAATAAACAAAGTTGAGTTATCCAGTTTCTGCTGTACAATTTGCAGAGCAACATTTTACGTCCTTTTTCGTTTACATCAAGTTCCCTTCTAAGGCTGGTGGGATTACAGTGACATTTAGTGTTTCAAATTCCAACTCATCTTTATAAACGTAATCAATATAACACTATTTCTAATACCTATACTAGAATGTAATTACACACCTGTATTTGTTTCCAGATCAGTGCAAGTCTTTTCTGGTGCTATTAAGACTACAATTTCTTCCAGCACACAAAGGTTAACATTCTCCAACACTATTTAATACTTACACAAAGTGCTCCTAAATACAATCAAGAAAATGGCTTAGAACACTTAGTGCCCAAGCATACCAACCTCAGTCTCTCTAAATATGAGGTATAATACCAACGTATTGTAAGAAAGCCTCCACACCAATGCTTTGGCTTCTTCACAAAACTGCAGTTTGCAATGCTGGAATACAGGAATATGTTTGTGATTTATGATTAATAACACTGCAGAATTGAATTTACAGATTTGCATCAAGTATAAAGGAAAATAAATTAAGAAGACAAGTAGTATACAAAAATTGTGTGATTTCAATCACTGTGTATAATTACAAAAATAATTTCTACTATTTTTAGAGATCACTCGACTTTTCCTTCCAACAGGCAGGATCACACAAACTTGCAGCCAGATAGGCAATACACCAAGGAAATCTTGCATTCTGAAATAGTAGTCCATAATCTTTGTTACCAATCAGCCTGTTAATGAAAGATCTGTAAATTAAATGACGAAAAAATGACACCCACTGTTTCTATGAGGTCGACACTGAAAACTTTAAGAATATCACGTTTTAAAAACTAATTAACTTTGTTTATGTTTGACAGTCACTTTCTAATGTTTTGCGGGTTGATTGCTGTGTAGGTATTTGTTTAATTTGCTCTAATGGTTTACTATGATCGTTTAAAGATATGTTTCAGAAATGTATGAGTCGACCTACAGACATAGTTTCATATACACTTATTTTTGTCTGGACACGTTTCAAAGACCAGCATCTGAATTCTCAACAGTTTCTCGATTGACGGTTGAAGGGGAAACATCTGTTGTGGTAGTGACTGTGTTGCTATCTGGGTTGCTGATATCAACTTCATTATATCGTCTGTCATATATCAAAATTCATGAATATGTGAACATTGTTCATAATATGTATTTTCTTCCAAATTGTCAGTTCTGCTGTTGCTTTTGCATGTTTAATTTAATATCCTGTTCTATGGTGTGCTGAGTTGACCAGAAATGATGGGCTATGGCTGATCTGGTCAACTCAGCAAAGGATATTAAATTACTAAAATATGCAAAAACAGCAGCAGAACTGATAATATAGTAGAAAATACATAGTATGAACAATATTCACATAGCAATGAATTTTTATACAATACCACAAGCAGATAACATAATGAAGTTTATATCCAGCAACCCAGATAGCAGCACAGTCACTGCCACAAAAGATGTTTCCTCTTCAACCACCAGTCGAGTAACTGTTGAGAATGAAGACACTGGTCTTTGAAATGCATCTGGGTAAAAATAAGTGTAAGTGAAACTATAAGTGTCTATAGGTCGACTCATATACATCTAAAACATTTGAAAAGTTTCACTGCCTTAATCACTTTGTATATATTAAGCGGAATAAAGATTTTATGTTCATCCAAAAGTGATTGACTAGAAAAGATTTCCAGACTACAATTTTTTAGTTTTAAATTGTCATTAATGCACAAAAAATGGCTTAGAAATGCATTTGGCAAAGAAACCTTGTCTAAGCCAACATGAATTTCATGGATGCCCAAAAACTCCTGTTACTGATGAAACTATTGCTGCTGTTCAAGCAATACTTGAAGATTCGTGGCCATCTTATGAATTTATTTGAGCAACATTGGGGATTAGTATGAGTCAAATCCAAAACATTTCACATCAATAGTTAGATGGGATATGAGGCTATTTGAGAGATTCCATCTGGAAAAAGAAATATTTACAAAGAGACAGTAAAACAAGGATATATAAAAAGTAGCTGTTAGACCAACAGAGCAGAGACACGAGCAGTTAACAGTAAAACTAGACAGTTAACCCTTTCAGTCCTGTTGTGTATTATAAGAAACATTGGCTTTTTTTGCCTATTTGTATTACTTTTAACGATTTTTTCTGCTATATTCTTGTTATATTGTTAGTCACCAATTAAACATATGTATTTGAGATGTTCTGAATTGTAGAAAATCATTTTTTTTTTACAATTTACATTGTAGTGTTTTTTTATAAGAAAAGAAGCAAAATCCATGCAACCACAGTCAAATGATCATCATCCACGCGTGCCATCACACCAATTATTTTACGTGGGCCCTCCCCGTCCTTTACCACATGCACATTTGACTGCATTGCCGAGACTCGAACTCACGACCTCGGGCTTTGAGTGCATGGCCAGTACACTATGTGTTGCCTTAACGATCATGGCTATTCAAGCCAGCAGGCTGAAGGTGTTCCAGACCGCCTAATCTAAACCGGTTTCGAATTAGAGGAAGAATAGCATAAGTAGCAAAATAATTCGGGACTGAAAGGATTAATGAGAACGGAGATGAATACAAGAACAATTGCAGGAAAAATTAGGTTAGATAAAGTTAAGAATGAAGATCTAAGACAAGAATATGATATAAAAGACAGTCAAATTTGTAAATATAAGGAAAAGGGAGTGAAATAATCATGTGGATTGAGCATATAGTAATAGATTAATTAAAATTGTTAGAGATCAAAGTCTGAAGGAAGAAGAGATACAGGGTGTCCAAAAAAACATGGAAAGATAGTCTTGCACCTTCGTCAGAATCTGCATGAAGAAAAACAGACATCAGCATATATAAACGAAGTTAGATGGGAAAAACTTTGTTGTCAATAGATGCCACATAAACTGACTTCTTCTTCTTAAACATTCCTGTTCTACCGCTATCGTGACATCAGGGGTTTACCTCGGTCTTTCAAGGCTCACATTTTCCTTTTGAATCCAACTTTACTTAAGACGGAGGATTAGCCCAACGCTTAAGGTCCCTGTTTTATCCCTAGGGTGCTCAGATAAATCCTCAGTTCTTGAGTTCTTAAGGCAGGGACTGGGCAATTCCTCCCAACCCCGAAAGGTTTTGGTTTTCCCACCAATATTTGAGTGGATGTTTACAGTGGTTTCCCACTGGGCGGTTTGTCATCACTTCCCTACACCAAAACATAAACTGACTACTGATCAAAAACAATGCACTGATTGGTGCAGAAAAACTGGAAAAATTCCAAAGTGATACTTAAAATTTTGTTTGGAATATCGTTACCAGTGATGAACCTTGGATTTCTTATGATCCTGAAAGTGAATAGGTCTTTCAGCCTATAAAAGTCTAATGAATTTGCCATGCTAGTAAGAAGATGGTTGCAGCTTTTTCATTCTAAACCAGACCATATTGCTACTACAGCATTAGTAGATAAATGCACCATTAATGCTGACTGGTACACAAATGCCTATTTACTGCAAAATTTTTAAAAAAGCGCTAAAGGCCAGCACCATGTACCCTCCATCATACAGTCCTGACCTAGCACCATATGATTTATTTTTAGTTTCCAAAAATTAAAGATAAAACGTGTGGAATCACTTTTTTGTCATCAGGTAAAGCAGTGGAAAAATATAAAAATCTAAGTTCTCTAGTGGTTCAGGAAGAGTGGAATCATTGCTTTAAGGACTAGTTTTATCGAATGCAAAATGTATTGATGTTAAAGGGAAATAATTTGAAAAATAATAAAACCACTGAAATGTTCTAAGGTGAGAAGGTACTTCACTTTGGGGTCAAAATTCACTTTTTGGTATTTTTACATTTTATTATAATTTCATCCCTCTAGATTACGAGTATATAGTTAAAAGGTTCATTGAAGCAATATTTTATCCCTAATTTGCTTATTATATTAGTGGTTGTTGTTACTGCACCCACTTTTCGTGAGCTTTCAGAAAACTTTTTTAATACTGAACAGATATTTCTGAACTAAGCCTTGTTTTGTAAGGGATCTTTCAAGCCTCCTGTTGGTACCACTGTAACTCCAATGATGCTGGGTACAGAGGATCAAGACTATGCAGCAGGAATGTTCTGACTCATGTGAGAAGTGAGTAATCAATATATAAACTTTAAAGCTGTTTTTCTCAAGTGTTACATGTTTACTTTCTCTACTGGTAAGTAGGAGAAGTATTGTATTCCACCCAAAAATTCGATGTCGAGAATTCACCGGAAATATATGTTTTGAGGCCCCTGAATCCAAAACAAGCATTTTTAGAAAAAGGTCCGTGTGTGTCAGTCTGTGGATAGCATAACTCAAAAATGAAAAGTAGGTTAAAAACCAAAGTTGGTATTTAAGTTTAATGTCATTCAAGGATGTGACACGAAGATTTTGAAGAAAATAGCCCCATCCCAAACTACCCTTTACATGGAAAATTTTTTGAACATTTTTATTTTCTTGAAAATGGCTCTAACGATTTTGATTAAAATGCCATATGTTTGAGATATTTTTATGACAAATGAAATGTATATCTGAATTTTCTGGCTATAGCCCCTGTAGTCGTATTTACTCTGGGCGACTTTTGCATAACTGCTAAACCGTTAGAGATAAACCAAATCATACTATACAAAAAATTTAGATCTTGGTAAAATACACAATTTATGTCTCAATAAATTTTCTTGTAGGGTGAACCATTTCGGAGATATTCCTTGTTGTGTGTGTGAGTTTCAGAAAACTTAGAACTTTAGCGAAATGCAACAATGGTGTTCGGTTTTTTATATGTTAATCATGCAAAGAGAACGGAATCTCAAAGGTCAAAAAGATTTGACTGTCGCACAAAGCCTTCTGTATTCTAATATCTCCCTTGCACCTCCAAGGACATAAGCAATAAGATAATTTGTATAAATGTTTATCTTAACTAACATGGAGATATAGGAATAAGAGTTTGTTAGAATGGTTAGTACAAGAGTAGAGAAAGTCATGTGAGTGCAACACATCAGATTTTTTCAGGTTCCGGTGCACTTTTTTAAAACACTGTTCAATCAAGACATATCAAATTTTTTGTATGTATTAAGCAGACTTGTAAGAATAATAATAATAATAATAATAATAATAATAATAATAATAATAATAATAATAATAATAATAATAATAATAATAATAATAATAATAATAATAATAATAATAATAATAATAATAATAATAATAATAATAATAATAATAATAATAATAATAATAATAATAATAATAATAATAATAATAATAATAATAATAATAATAATAATAATAATAATAATAATAATAATAATAATAATAATAATAATAATAATAATAATAATAATAATAATAATAATAATAATAATAATAATAATAATAATAATAATAATAATAATAATAATAATAATAATAATAATAATAATAATAATAATAATAATAATAATAATAATAATAATAATAATAATAATAATAATAATAATAATAATAATAATAATAATAATAATAATAATAATAATAATAATAATAATAATAATAATAATAATAATAATAATAATAATAATAATAATAATAATAATAATAATAATAATAATAATAATAATAATAATAATAATAATAATAATAATAATAATAATAATAATAATAATAATAATAATAATAATAATAATAATAATAATAATAATAATAATAATAATAATAATACTAATACTACTAATACTACTAATACTACTAATACTACTAATACTACTAATACTACTAATAATAATACTAATAATACTACTAATAATAATACTAATAATAATACTAATAATACTAATAATAATACTAATAATAATACTAATAATAATACTAATAATAATACTAATAATAATAATAATAATAATAATAATAATAATAATAATAATAATAATAATAATAATAATAATAATAATAATAATAATAATAATAATAATAATAATAATAATAATAATAATAATAATAATAATAATAATAATAATAATAATGGATTTCTCTCTGTGATTCATAACTTATTTAAAAAAAAAAAAATTATCTGATATTTCAGGCTTTTTTTTAAACGAAGTAAAAAATTAAGGTATTATTCAAGAGAAAGGTGTTAAGAACATGCCTGAAAATTTTCATGTACATATCAGTAATACTTTCTTAGTATTGTGCTCCCAAAAATCATAGAAATAGCATTGCGGAGATAGGCAGTACCTTCTCACCTTAAAACTAACATTTATTTGATTTCTTATTAAATTTTCAGTGTCACCCTCAAAGTAATTCCAGTAGAGATGAACAGAAAAAGTTTGTGAGCTACTAAGCAACTCAAATGACATAATAGATAAAATAAAGGAAAAGTAATACACATTGTTCAATAGTAATAAAGAGATAAGATCACTACAGGCAGATGACCTAATGGCAAGACCTATAATGAGCAATCAGCAAAATACAGAACTCTTGTGAATACAAGTAAACATAAACAAGTCAGCAAATTGGTGCAAAAAAGAAACAAAGTTAAGAAAAGGTGAGGAATGGTATGCAAGGGGTTGAAAAATTGAGGTGGTCAAGGAATTCGAATATCTGAAAGTTTGGTTGAGCAGAAATGGGGAATGGGGGAAGGGCACATGGTAGGAAAATAATGACAAATGACAAGATAGCCTTCACAGGTTTAAGAACATGCAAACACAAATTGGAATTGTCAGCAAAATGGATGGAAAGAACGTACAAGGCTTCGGTAGAAATAAAAATGTTATATGCCACAGTAATATGGGGAGGATCAGAGTAGACTATATTTATGAATTTCTGTATTTCATCACATAATCGTAACCATCACATAAAGGTTGCACCTTAATTTATAGACAAGCAAGTAGGAATTTAGGCATTTCACTGCATAATCATCACATTAATATTCCACTACCGAGAAATATTGTATGTAATCAGAGTTAAATGTACAATTAAGATTGCAAAAAAAAAAAAAAAAAAAAAAAAAAAAAAATAATAATAATTGCACTAACAAAAGTAACACAATATTAATATGAATAAAACAATTTCAACTACAGAGCGGATTATTATAGCTATCCTGCTTAAGGTTTTGTAATATAACAGCCAATTTATTTTCATCAATAGTGTAATTAATAAATTTACCACTAATTCAAATTTGTTAATAAAATGTCAAACATGTAACTAAGCTTTACAATAAATTATTCAACATTTACTAATTGTCAATTTGTCCTAAATTTATTCATGGACAAAGGAGGCCCCCAAAAGACTGCTACAGGCAATTCATTCCATACCTTAATGGTTCTATTTACAATAGAGAATTTTCCTACCTTGGCTTTGTGCCTTCTACCTCTAATTTTAAATAAATGTTGGTCTGGGTGGCTCAGTTGGTTAGACGCTGGTCTACTGATCCCAAGGTTGTGGGTTCCAAAGCAGCCCAGACCGATGGTTATTAAGTGTGCTTAAAAACGACAGATTCATGTCAGTGGATTTACTGGCAGGTAAAGAAACTCCTACTGGACTAAATTCTGGCACACCGGCGACACTGATATGATCCTGGCAATTGACAGTGCCATTAAACAAATAAAATATTTTAAATCAATGATAGCTTCTTCCGTAATATGTTGGGTTCTCCAAACTTTCACTAATGCCCATTCATGCATTTGAACTACAATAAGCTTTAAATAATGCATATAACCAGTGCCTCTTGTGCCATATGGATGGAGGGATTCCACACTGAGTCAACTGTTGAAGCTACTGCATGTCAGATCCTTGGAGGAAGGGATGAAATGAGGGAACTATACAGGCATGTTGGACCCCAGGTGAGTAGCGCGAGCCCCCATGAGGGTCCCTAACTGAAAATTAATGCAACTAATCTTAAATAATTTATTCTTCACATAATGGTTGCACTGTGTGTTTTTACTTTAAAAAGAAAGCACAAGAATTGTGATGATTATGTGATGTACTATATAAATACGAGGGTCCTTCAGTAAATAACCGAACTAATTTAATTGTATTTAAATAAACCACCCTGGAGCGCCATGGCTGCTAGTGGTAGAAAGGTGAATCCTTCCTTTAGCAGTGCTGTGAGTGCCAGTCATGCAGAGTGAATCAGTTGGGAATTAGAGTCCAATATGTGAAGTCGTGTTTACTGCACCCACCAAGGAACTGAAATTGCAGCAACGTGCATCAATAAAGTTTTGTGTTCTGTTAGACAAAACTCCTACAGAAACCTTTGAAATGGTGCAGCAAGCATGCAAGGACCAAGCTTTAGGCAAAACACAGGTCTTTGAGTGGTATAAACGAATTGGTTTCACCATTATGACCCGTTAACAAAACAGGAGAGTTCGCAGTGGAAACATTCATCGAGCCCTAGGCCTAAGAAAGCAAAAGTTCAGAAAACTGCAGGAAAGGTCATGCATCTCGTATTCTTTGACAAACAGGGCATTCTGTATGGTTATGTTGTAACTAATCAATGCACAGTAACTGCTGCTTACTATTGTGACGTACTAAAGGGGCCAATGAAGAAAAAAATTGCAGAAAAGCGACCAGATCTTGCAACAAGAGGATAGATCTTGCATCAGGATAAGGCCCCTACTCATTGAGCTTGTGCAACTCAAGATGTCATCGCAGAAATGGGCATTGAAATCATGCCTCATCCACCTTATTCTCTGGATCTCGCACCATGCGATTTTCACCTCTTCCCTAAAGTGAAACAGGAGCTTTGTGGTCGCCATTTCGAAGTGATAAGGAGTTGAACAATGCTGTCATGGGTATCCTGAACAGACTGTCCAAAAAAGGGCTCAATGAGTGTTTCGAACATTGGGTAAATCGTAGGAATAATTGTATTTCATTAGAGGGAAAATCTTCGAAAGTGTGTGGGTAAATGTTAGTGAAATAAACCATTATGTGTTAATTAAAAAATTAGTTTGGTTATTTATTGAAGGACCCTCGTATAAAAGACTCAATCAGTTATTTGTTGACATATTCTTGCAGCCACCTGAGCACTACACTATGAATTACACCATCTCCTAGGAAGTCTTGTATAACAATACAAGAAGCAAATGTATATGGCAATGTTTATTCTGATTGCTCCTTTCTAAACAACAACCTCATGTCTGAAAATATGGGTGAAAATCTTGAGGAAATTTCAATCTGAGCCAGAAATATTCAATCAGAGTCAATGCATAAAACAGTGTTAACTTACACCTGTTTTTAAATGAATTGTTTTGTAAAAAAGGCTGGTAAAGTTTATGATAAATATAAAACACAATGTTGGCTAATGTTTCTTGTTCTATAACCAAGTATTTTAATACCCTACTAAAATTGCTGCAATTGGTTCATAGTGTTTATGCTGCTAAAGTACTATTTTTTGGCATGTTAGTAATCCAAAAAGCTACTATTTTAGACAGCATACATTAAAAAAGTACTTTAACAATTTCATTTGTGACATTTTGCTTCAATTAACCTCTTGAGCGATGGCCATTTAAATGTCCGCGAGCCGAGAACTGCTAGCATTTAAATTCTTAAATGCGCTTCGTATATACACAGCTGTATTTTGTGTAAATATTAAGTTATTTTAATGAAACAAAAACTGGTATAAAACTCGTTATTTGCAGTATAAATGTACGTCATCAGCAAAGTTGAGTTGTATTTACAAAACGTTGAAATGGCACAATTTTGCTTCACTGTGGTGAAAAGTCAACTTTGCTCTTTCGAACGCATCTAATATTAGTTCTCGGAAAGATTCAGTAAAGAAACACCCATTGTATGTGTGGCTAATGCGTCAGCATCCTGTGAAATAAATCGCTACTGCATGCGTGGCCTCTTGAGTCATCAGAATAGATCAACATTACAACTTTTGCTTACGCGAGTTTCGTAACTGAGTAGAGTCCGTGTCTTTCTTTGTTGAAATACATACGTATTCTTTCCTGCTTGTAGCTGAAGGGAGAAGTGGTATAAAAAGGAGTTTTTGCACCAACTGGATATAACCATATACAATTGTTTGGGGATTTGGACAGCTCTCTAAACCCACAGAGGACAATGACCGACCTTGACTACCGACTATAAATAACTCGCAGCCTAATTGAACAATACCACGTTGGGGGTTGAAAATCCAAAACCCCTGCACCCCTCAGACTTCAAGGAAAACATTATCCTAAAAGGATACCACCAACAGCAAAGAAGTCCCGCCCATTTCGAAAGTGTTTCGTGTGCCGCAAGAAGGGAATTCGCGAATGTGGAGATGTACCTACCCTTGTGTGTTTATCCCTGTTTTGAGGTAAATCCCTGCAGAACGAACATATTAAGGTAAGCCAATAAAGTATATAGACCTTACTAAAATGTTTCATAAAGGGAAAATTATAATAAGTTGAGTTGCATAAGGGATAAATAAGGGTTAAATGCTTAAACGCACAGGACGCCCATATCGCTCATCCGCCATTTTAAATGGACGTGATTTCACGTTCATATCCCTCAAGAGGTTAATGATTTTTGCTGGCTGTTTACCCTCCTATGCATATTTTTCAATATTAAAAATCTGTTCACCACTTTGTATAGCTTCTTATGAGGAAAATTCCACATACCTGGTGATGCCCTGTGTGAAGTCTGAATATAAACACTTGTAGCTGTTTGGGGTGTAGATGATTGGGGTGGTTGCGCTGATGTGGGTTGCTGCTGGAGCATCGGAAGTGTCACTTCAGATACTGGAGACTGTGGGAGAACTTTGGCCACTGGTATAGTGCCAACTGTAGTGGGCACAGGCCTAATGTTGGCCACAGTGCTGGAGCTCACAGTGGTCGTCGTTGTATAAGCAACTGAAACAAGATAAAAGACCTATACTGAACTGACTGAAACGAAAAATTAAACTTTATGAGCCAAGGCCTATAATATAATTACTGCATCCTTAACTTATTTCCAAAGAACATAATATGAAAGAGGGGTAATGTTGCTAAGTACGGGCTTCTTGGCGTGCAATGTCGCTGAACCATACCAACCTGACATGAACAACTACACTATTGGACAGAGAGGTTGACAACTACGAATCAGAGAGTAATGGGTAATGGAACGGAAGTTAAGACTGAAACAAGAAATATAAGTGCGAATTAAATAGTGGAATAATCTAAAATAGGAGATGCAACATTAGCAGAACATACCCTTTAGTTGGTATTATTAATGGAAATCCTCCTTTCAAATAACATTGAAATCACAAGTAATTTGCGACAATTATTTCCGGTAAATTGTGATGTTTAAAGTATTCCGTTTGTCACCCATTTGCCACATGTAAAACTCATTATTTGCTTTATAAATGTATATTATGAAATAAATTCATATTTTATGGTTATCTACCAACAGCAAAACTGTATAAGTTTATGATTTTATTCATGGTTATTTGAGGTTACATGGTTTGTGCCTCTGAAACACAACTGTATTTTTTTCATAAATGTATATTTATGAAATATATTCCCATTAAAGTTATCTACCTATTGCACAACTGCATGAGCTCATGATTTCAGTTATTTCACGTTATGTGATTCATGAATTAAGTTGTTTCATTGCAATATGAAAGGATTCTTATTTATTCTGTAACTGTGGTGCTCAGTGTTACATTTGCGACATCTTGTGGGTTGAATTGGGAAATGTATGTGCGTAAGTAAAATAGTTTCCCAACATCTAGTTACATTTTGAACAAGAATAGTTTTTCCACCTTCTTCGTACTTACATCTACCTACATCTGCCAGCAATGCGTATACAATGTGTATATTGTGACTTTGGTGGGTGTAAAGTAAAGAAGACAGATGTAGTCGAGATGAAGAAACACTTTTATTTCCGTAAACAGTCACTTTGTACACTCATTGCAACAGCAAGAAAGTCTTTTCCGATTCACCAACAGCACGGCTCCGAATTCGTAACACAACAACTACTCCTTCTCACACTTTACCACTATTTATATCTCCCAGGCACTATTCTGGAATCTTCAGGAAAGTTCAGCTATTATTGCGGTGAAATACAAAGCAGAGAATTCCAGAAGTCTCTATCCCTTTCTCTCTTTTGCGGTAGTGCCGACAATAATGCGATGGGCGACACTGCTCCCTCCTCAAGGCTGGTCGTTAGGCCAGGTAGGCGACTGGCTGGGTCCCCCCTCCCCAGTGCGGCAATCAGATGCGGCGGGCGCAGTGACACTATGCATTGCCAGCAGTTATCTTCTTTCTCATCTATGGGCACTGCACAATACAATACCAACGTCATTCAAATGTTCTATTGCCACTAGGTACTTTCATTTCTCATATGTTGGCACCCTGCATGACGCCGTCCCTAAGGCCATATTAGGCAATATTACCATATTGGAAAATGGAGATAGCACAGAGTGAAAGTTATTAAAATTTACCAAAATCTGACATATTTCCCCATTATTTTATTCCACCACTATTATCCTTCCCCACTCAATGGTTTTATTTGGTGGCATTCCATCTCTTCCGTTGGAATCAAGACCAGCAACTGTTTCTGAATTCCAAACATGATAAAAATATGGCCACGGTCGATTGTATTCTCTGGTCACCTTAAGAACTGCACCAGATGTAAACATTACACCATGCTTCCCTTCATGTTCATTGGTTGGTTACCAGCACACTGCTTTTGCTTGATGGCAAGTGCAAGAAAATAGTTCTGTAAATGGTTCCTCTAAATAGCAAGCAAAGAGCTTATTTTACAACTTTAGAAGGAAGCTCATAATGCACAACTTTACGGGAAATAAGTATAAGAATGAAAGAAAATCACATGATCGATCAAGCATTTTAACACGTGGAGCATTTTAATGAAAAATACTGATAAGAAAGTTTTGAGAAAAAGGACATTTAAACTTGGAACATGCATTACAGTACTGTTTTCAGGAATATTTCAAGGAAGTTGGCGAGAAATAGATCTTTTAAGTTGAATGTCGATAACTATGGTAACTTGTTTGGATAGCTTTGAAAATAAGTTGGATGCAACTTGAAACTAGTCAGCGTTGGAAGAACTTACAATATTACTAAGATGAATGAAATTTTAGTTTCTAATTTGTTATTTTATATATATATA
Source organism: Tenodera sinensis (assembly GCA_030765045.1). Taxonomy (NCBI): domain Eukaryota; kingdom Metazoa; phylum Arthropoda; class Insecta; order Mantodea; family Mantidae; genus Tenodera; species Tenodera sinensis. The sequence goes on from CM060974.1 coordinate 43,663,731, forward strand.
TATACATATACACGAGGGTCATATTTCATAAAAAAAGAGAGCAATAGCAGTAATAGTAACCGTTTTTTTAGAGAGCACCAGATTTTTTTTTTTTTTTTTTTTTTAACACAACATATAATATATATATATATATATATATAAAACCATTGTTTACTTACTGCAGCGAAGTTCTTGTAACAGCAAACACAAAAAAAATTCAAATCTTTCAAAACCAAAGTCTGAGATTAATTACAGGTGCTATCAAAACCACACCAATAGCAGCTATGGAAATACTAACCAACCAATATCCCATTGAATATGAAATAGAAAAAGCGGCTCTTATTCAACACGAAAAGTTGATCAGACTCCCATTCAATACATGGCACAAGAGAAATTTTACACATACACTAAAGACTCAGGAGAGCTTTCTTTCCAAAATTCAAGACATCAAGAAGGATGTACACCTTCCTAATTCAAAGGAAAACTTCATATCTAAAGTCAATCCAACACATACATTAGACATCACATATTATTTACACCTGACAGAAGAAGTTAAAAAAAGTGATACTCCAACTAGTGTTCTAAAATTATTGGCATTAGAGACAATCCATACTAGATTTCCAGAACATGAGTGGCTCCATATTTATACTGATGGATCATTGATATCAAACCAAGATGGAGCAGGTGCTGGAGTCACGTCACCTCTTTTCCTATTACAAATCTTTAAGTTATGGAACTACTAACTTTGATGGAGAAATTGAAGCAATTCGAATGGCCCTACAAAATCTTTTGTACAGAATTTCACATTTTCAGCAAGCAGTTATTCTCTCAGATTCCAGGGCAGCAATTATAGCAATTATTTCCAAGTTGTCACCAAAAAACCAAACTATTATAGAATGTTGGAAGATGCTTAGCCATCTAACAGCACTTCAAAAACACCTAGTCTTCCAATGGATACCGGCTCACTGTGGACTGAGTGGTAATGAGAAAGCTGATTTTCTTGCAAAAAAGGGTACCAGCGGTGTACAAAAATCTATAGTTAATTTACCATTTTATGCAGCTAAAAGATTAGTCAACTCTGAATTCAAAAAATTTATTGCAAAATATTACTATGAAAAATCAAAGAATAAAAGATGGGAACTACCAAACATTCAAACAGTGATTCCTGAGTATCCTCGAAAAACAGCAGTTGCAACCTTCAGATTGATTACAGGACATGATTGTCTGGCAAAACATTTAAACAGAATTGGGATATATTCTTCACCACTCTGTCCTCTATGTGATCTGCAAGAGGAAATGGACCGAGACCACCTTCAAATATGCCCGGCCACTTCTAGTGCCCCATCCATCAGTGAAAAATATTGGAGAGCAAGAGGATTAATGACTTCATTGTCAGAAATCCAGCATTAGCTAACAACATATACACGAGGGCTGTTCAATAAAGAATGATCACAATTTTTTTTTGACAACATACCTTTACTCATCCTCATAATTTTTATGGTCCTTCTCAAAATAGTCTCCCATAAATGCGATGCACTTGTCCCAGCATTTCTGCCAGTCTTCAAAGACATGCTGGAAACCATTTTTTGAGAGATCCTTCAAAATTGCCTCCGCAGCCTTCACCACTGCTTCTGATGATGGATAATGCCTCCCACGAAGGCGTTTCTTCTAGTTAGGGAATAGAAAAAAGTCACATGGGGCTAAATCCGAACTATAGGGAAGGTGAGGTATGCACTTCACGTCGATTTCTGCAAGATATTCAGCAACAACATTGGCAATATGCGGCCGCACATTATTGTGGTGCAGCATCCAGCCTGCTTCACGGAAATGTGGTCTTTTGCATCTGATATGGACTTGCAAGGTTTTCAGGACATCCCTGTAGTATTGTCCAGTTACTGATGTGTGTGCAGGTACAACATGCTGATAAACCATTCCATGAATATCAAAGAATGAGATGACCATAGCCTTCCCAGCAGAAGCAACCACTTTTGCTCTTTTGGGGGTTGGTGACGAAGGAGATTTCCACATTGAGCTTTGCTGTTTGCTCTCAGGACCAAAATGATGTAGCCAAGTTTCTCAGCAGTGATTAAGTTTGAAAGAAACTCCGGATCTTCCTCTAACATCAACTGCATGCCAATGTCCTTTTGTTCGGGAATCAACAGTCTTGGAACCCATCGTGCACAAACATGTCTCATGTGTAATATTCCTGTCACCAACGTGTGGGTGGCACCCATTGAAATGTTCAGTATTTCAGAAAGTGATCTTAAGGTAATTCGTCGATCCTCTCTCACAATGGCAGCAGCAGTGTTGATGTCTTCTTCCGTAAGAGCAGTAACTGGAGCACCGGGTCCACCTTCCTTTGAAATTGATTGTCTCCCCTCTTTAAACATTTTAAACCACCTTCGAGCTGTGCTGTAGGGAAGAACAGACTCTCCATAGGCCTCCTGTAACATTGTATAGGGCTCAACTGAAGATTTGTTGAGACGAAAGCAGAATTTCAAAGCCGCATACTGTTCCTCGCATGTTACCTCCATTGCAGCATTAGGCGATACTGAACATGTCTGAACTTGCCTGGTTCTCACAGGCAGGAACCAGGAGTACCAACAATGAAACTACTACAGCGTGTTTGTTTCACATTAAGCTAATAGAATATAATAAGATTGAATTTTAGTGCGAAAAATTATGACCATAATAAAATTATGATCATTCTTTATTGAACAGCCCTCGTATATATGTATTTATATAACACATGTATGTATGTGTGTGTGTATATATATATAGATATATAAATTAAATTCCAAAAAATCCTATAAAACCCACTGAGTATTAGAGGCCTGCACGGGCCGATATTCTTAGGTTCGGCCCAGCCCGGCCCGGACTCAACCGAGCCCGAGCCCGAGCCTGAGAAGAGGTTATAGTGCCAGTGCCCGGGCCCGAGCCCGGCCCGGCCCAATTATTTAATTTTATTATGATTATGACATTATTATGCTATTATTATCATCGTTATTATTTGAAACCTTTCAGCAGAATAATGACATAGAATTCCTAGTAATGGAATGATGTGATAATGTGCCATCCTTGGAAAAATATGAAATACATTACTTTGTATCTCTTAATTTTCAAGCCCTGGCCCGGCTTGAGCCCGACAAACATTTTCCAAACTAGGCCCGAACCCGGCCCGCGGGCTTGCCCCGAGCCCGTACAGACCTCTACTGAGTATGGCATTTTTTCTTGACCCTAACTGAAAGATATCAACACACTGGAAAGCTCAAGCTTGTGAAAACTTACCTGTTCTGGTATTGCCTGTAGAAATAGCAATTGCAGTCTGCATGCTGTGCAATGACTGCGGCAGTTTAGCTGCTGCTGCTACTGAACTCACTGGTACTTGTGTTAGCTGTATTGAAGGTCCATGTGCTGGCTGGGTTATCACCTGCAAATTATTCCACTACAGGCATTCATTTTGATCTAATATATAACTATATGGTGTGCTGTTTATTTCCAAAAACAAGTTTTGGAATATAAGAATTTTTGTGCTTGATTTTAAAACATTACAAATCCAATATAAATACTGCATCATTCATATATTCTCATGTGAACTGTGTAACACACACACACACGCACGCACACGCACACACACGCACGCACGCACGCACGCACACACACACACACACATATACACCTTAGTTAAGCAGTAACCCTCAAGTCTTTATTCATAAGACAGTCCCAGGGGGAAGAGGGCCCTCTCGGGAGTGACACTGTCTCGCACCTGCATTTCAGGCAGACTGCCAAGTGTGTACTCCAGATGACCTGGCAATCCAATGGACATGAGCAACAAACACACCAAATTTACAATGCCAAACGGCAGAAATAACACATTAGGTAATAGTTGAAGATTTTGCCCTAAAGCGCGGAGTAATGCAACATACTATGTATCTTAACTGACGACGCCACTGGCAAGCAATTCACCAATAATTTAATTATTAGACTAATTTATGTACTTGATTTTGTCTTGTGTATGTGCATGTTTATTTAGATTGTTTCAAGTACGCAACATGCAGGGTACCAACACGTGGGTCAACCCCATTCTTTGTCATATGGCAGCAAGAATTCAAAATCTTGTCTAGTGATATCCATTGCTCAGTTATAAGTTAATGTGAAAGATGCAGTGATTGACACATGGAACACTGTTAACACTAGCTGAACAAATGTTTTGAATTTATATTTAAAGAAAAACAATGAAGGAAATATATTATCTATGTCTGAGAGGTGGAATCAGAGCTGGGGGTTCAATGCCACAGCTGGGATTTGGTTAGAGCACCTGCCTGGTAAGCTTTTCAGAGGGTCTGTGGTGCAAATCCCGGCTGTGGCATTGAGTTTCTCAGTTCTAATTCTAGCTCTCAGACATTGCCCACGCACGACTTGTGTGTTTAGAAACACCAACATTAAGTTTGTTGGCATAAATAAATAATAAATTTTCAAAGATTTTTTTCTTTTCTTTCTTTCTTTTTTCTTACTGTCGAGAGGAACTCGATTAGTTGACTGCTCTGAGCAATTGAAGTTCCCATCTTACACAGATTAAACTACATGCGACCACAATAAGCAGATGAAATAATAGGTTATTATTTAACAGCACCTTTTAAACAGATTTATCAATATGGTATTTGAATAGGCAAAAGAGATATTTTATAATAAAAGCTGAAGAAAGTCATTGTATGGTAAGGACTGAACAAACCACTCCGCGTACAGCATTTATGATCAAGGATAAAAAAGTACTCTCTGAATCAGGAAATGACACAGCAATTGTTCAGTAAGTCAAGAAATATTCCAAAAATTTGTTCAATTGATTGTATGCTCATTAAGGGGAATTTGCTTTTTCCACACTGAAATTTTTCTTGTGCATTTGCACAATTTAAATAATTTAATACAGATGGTTATGGAGAAAGGAGGGTAATACAGGGCTTTCCTTTTCTTTTTTTTTTTTTGATTGAAATATCCGTTACGGTGGCATTTGTTAAGATAATATTGTGTTCATACATTTATAGTCTAAATAAAGCTAGAGTATCAAAAATCAATTTGAAGCACTTACAATATATTATCACGTTGCCTAGTTAGACTGATAAAGATGAAGCTTTCCTATAGGTTCTAAGTGGTACACATACAATTTATTTCTTATCCAAGTAGTGTTGAACTTCTTTTTGGGAAATTGAGGAAAATGATGAAATTTCACAACTCAGGAAGAATTTGAAATAACTATTATTTTTCAAATACTTTATTTTCATTCATTACCTTACACCAGTCCTGTCCAAGCTGATGTTTTTTCTGGTGCCCTTTGTAAGCAAATTTTTACTCAGATGATTTCTAATATTACGAGGGTGGGTCAATAAGTAATACCTATTTTTTTTTCCTTAAATAAGTTATGTGAAAAATTTGAAGTTGGCGCAATTCCTCAAACCTTTTTCTCCAATCCCCTACAGTAGTAATTTCCTAAGTCAACAGGTGGCAGCACTGCATCCTCTTGCAAAATGGCTGACATTGACATTTGTATTAGACAGCGTTCTGTGATTGAATTTTTGACTGCGGAAGGTGAAACGCCAATTCGCATTCACAAAAGGCTAAAAAATGTGTATGGTGATGCAACGGTGGATGTCAGCACTATTAGACGATGGGTTCGTCGCTGTAACGAAGCTGAAGGGCAAGCACCATTGGCAGATGAAACGCGAAGCGGCAGGCCAGTGACTGCAGTGACTCCATGCAACATTCAGCGAGTCGATGAGATCATTCGTGGTGATCGCCGGATAACAACAGGTGAATTGTGTCGCATTACCTCCCTCAGTAAAGGCAGTGTGATGATGATTATTCAACAACTGGGTTACTCAAAAGTTTGTTCACGTTGGGTACCAAGAATGTTAACCGCCCAAAACAAAGAAACAAGGAAAACAATAGCCTCCGAACACTTGCAGCGCTTCAATTTGGAGGGAGAGGAGTTTCTGGAAAAAACTGTTACTGGAGACGAAGTGTGGGTTCATTTTTTTGATCCTGAATCAAAGCGGCAGTCAATGGAATGGCATCACACAACATCACCGAAGAAAAAAGAATTCAAAACTCAGCGGTCGGCAGGGAAAGTCATGGCAACAGTGTTTTGGGATACAGAGGGTGTGCTTATGATTGATTTGGAGCAGGGATGCACAATAAATTCTGTCCAATATGTCACAACTCTGAAAAAGCTGAAAGCACGTCTTCGCCGCGTTTACCCAACAAAAACTATGGCGGATGTTATTCTTTTGCATGACAATGCAAAACCACACACCAGCCGTTACACCACTGCAGAAACTGAGAAATGGGATGGCAAGTCTTACCTCACCCCCCATACAGCCCTGACCTGGCACCATCAGACTTCCATCTGTTCCGGCCACTAAAGGAAGCTCATCGTGGGATTCATTTTGAAGATGAGGAGGCTGTGAAAACATCCGTGCGTCAATGGCTTAGGAAGCAAGACCCTGTGTTTTACCACACTGGAATACATGCCCTAGTTAAAAGGTGGGCCAAAACTGTGGAAAAGGACGGAGATTATATTGAAAAGTGACAAATTAATCGTCAATGTTGTAGTTTTCAAACTATGTAAATTGGATTCAATTTTCTTGGCAATTAAAAGAGAAAACAAATAGGAGGCATTACTTATTGACCCACCCTCGTAATTCAAATTTCAAGATAAAACTATTTCCTTCTGAATATCTTCCCAGTATACACCCATGAATTATGTGCATTCATTGCTTCTCTAACCAGTCCTTTCCAGTAATAGAGCTAATCGCCAAATAGTGGTTGTGATGGTGCCTGCACCTCCTTAGGCATGAGTTAAATGTGCCCGAGTACATAAAAATAGAGACCACTGCCTTACACCTTACGCTACTTCTCTACTTAGTGCTGTTATTCAGGCGTCTGTCGTAACAGGAAATCAACTGATATATGCCTCTGTCAAAGAACGATACTGCCTATGATGAAGCATAACTCTCCATTCTTGTTTCACAATATCATCATTGAAATGTTTTGCACTAAAGGAATTTCTTCATATGAAGAAACAGATGAAAATTCCTTAAGAGCCAAATCGAACTGTAGGCAGGGGGATCAAATTATTCCCAACCAAATGATGCAATCAGATCTTGAGTTAGATTCTGTGGCCAGGCATTATTGTTTCCCCATAAATCTCACACAATTGGTGATGAACATTTGCTGGCATATCATTTCTCACACTCAAAAATCATATCACTTATACGAACTCACAGTCGGGCGGGTCCTTTGATAATCTCGAAATGCTCCAACAAAAGGAAAACACAAAGTGATGCTCATTTACAGCTGTTGCTGATTTTCTAATGAAGAAAACAAGTGATTACATGATTATGAGACAGGATATTGTAAGACCCCAAAAGAAAATCGTTTATGTGAATATTTGTTAAGAGTGTAATTTGTTTTTGGTGTTGGTATGAGTTGGTTAAATGAAGAAAACGTGTTACTAATGTTCATTGTTACAAACAATTAAGTTTGTTTAAAGACGCCATAAATATTTCCATATTTAATTTTAATATATATGTATAAATAAAAGAATTATATGTGTTCAATATTAAAAGCGAAGGGAGAATAGCTAAAGATCGCTTCCCTAACAATGCGGGAACTATTTGATGAACGCATACGCGGATGTACACATGGCAGTCGGAATCCTAGACTCGCAACCAAAAGAATTTGTTAATAGCGTCCGTGTCTTTGGTATAGATGGACGCATTTTTATGTGTGCGTGTCATAATAGTGAAAGTAAAATTGCTAAGTGTTTGAAGACCGTTAGTTTGAGTAAAATAAGTGAAACGTTGGCTAACTTTAACAAGTTAGTTAATACGAAGTGTGCAATTAAATGAAAGGACATAAAATAGACGAAGTGTAAAGTGATAGAAAACACATTTAGCGAAATATCGCTAAATTTTCAGACATTAAATCTCGGCGATGCTAGGGAAGTCGATCCACTGAAATAAAAGACTTGCTACTGTAATACGATTTAAATACTGTGAACAAGAAGGTGCGAATAAAATATTTCACTAAAGTTAACCCTGAGTGTATGTTCATTCCATCCAGTACCACGACCCGAGATAACGTAAGAGTCAAAAACTCATCACCACCACCTTTTATACTTATAAAAACAGCACCAATTACAATAGCTCAAAATCGCAACCACAGTGGCAAAATATTTAAACGGTTGAGAGGTAGAATTGGAACTGAAAAATTCAATACCACAGCTGGGATTTGGACCACAGACCTTCTACTTACCAGGTGGGTGCTCTAACCATTAAGTTACTGTGACAACCTGCCAGAATTGACACTGAATTCTCCAACCAGTGAAAAATGGAGAAATGCGAATTGGAGAATTCAGTGTCATTCTGGCAGGTTGTCACAGTAACTTAATGGTTAGAGCACCTGCCTGGTAAGCACAGGGTCTGTGGTTCAAATCCCGGCTGTAGCATTGAATTTTTCAGTTCCAATTCTACCTCTCAAGCATTGCCCACACACAGATTGTGTGTTTAAAAACACCAACAGTAGGTTTGTTGGCATAAATAAACATTTAAATGGTATTTACTTGAAAAACTTGCCTCGTACATATTTGATTTATTCATCTACATACCTTTGGACCTATGCTCTGGTGTGGCTTGGCAGGCTGGCTATGTGTAGTTGGAGACTTGAGTGTCAGGCTGGGACCAGTGTTTGACACCACTACAGGATGCAATGATACAACTCCAGGAGTCAATGATGATGTCACAGTAAGACGAGCTGGAGTCGCCAGTACTGTTGTACCCTGGTGCCCTGGACTCGGTGATATGGCTGACGTAGAAGAGACTGCATGGCGAGTACTGGCAGGAGAGATGGCACTAGTGGTAGATACTGCAAGACGTGTTTGCTGAACTTGAGCACTCACAGAGCTCACAGGTACCGCAATTCGTGCTGGTGTAGCAATCACTGGTGATGATGCTGAAACAGCCTGTAACCTTGTCTGACCTTGCCCTACTGGAACACTTGTGATTCTTGTTGGACCTGTCGTCAACAGCGCACCTGTTGAACCTGGCAGCGTTGTAAGACGTGCTGAACTTGCAATTATTCCTGCTGAGCTTGCTGTATTGGAAGTGTTTCCTGTAGCTGCAGCAAGTCGAGTTGCTGCTGCTGCATTGGCGGTGGTGGCAATGCGAGTGGAGGTTGCCAGCACTGGTCGCACTGCAGCACCTTGTGTTGCAGTAAGTCTTGCAGGTGTGGCAAGCACCGTAGAGCTCCCTACGCTCAGGTGATGTCCTGCAGTTTGTGTAGCAATCAACGTTGTACCTGAAGTTGTCACTGGGCCACTGTACGTTATTGGAGAGGTTTGTGTGCGTGCCACAGTTGATGACACATTAGTCTTGAAGAAACTCTAGGCCAAGAAAGAGAGTTCACAGTATAAACATTTTATTACACATGTCCCATATTCAGAGAATTCATAAACATTTTCAATTAAGACCAAAGTTTTACATTAATTCCCTTAACTACACTGACTGTGTTTTTGTTAAGCTTACTCCATGTCTACACTTCACTTCAAAAATTATGAGCCAACTCTCAGACATAAAAGTGTGGTTTATGATATGCAATAGGCAGGAAGGCACCATTGTTGTATGGTATATCAATCTGTAATAGGTGTACTTTATTAGTCATTTAGTAATTACAATAATTATTATAGACTTCTTCAAAAACAACTTACTAAAATCATTCTATAAATACATACATACAAACATTGCTAACTTAAGATTTACACTTAATATATTTACATAATCTAAGGCAGGGGTCACCCCTCTACATTTATCATGTATTTGCTGCTGTAGAACTGTGGTGACCTAGGGGTAACATTCCTGTCGAATGCACTGGTACTGATTTTGAAACTACGGATCACACTGTAAATTTTTTTCACTTCTAAATATTTCTGTCTATGGTGATACTAAAACTTACTTTAATGACATTGTGAAAATATTATTACCCATTACTTTTGAGCTATTAAAGATAACATTAAGTCTTATTACATACAAACACAAAAATAAACTTGTTTTTCTTGAAAAATGAGATAAAACTTATCCTAGCATTAAGTCTTTACTAAATGGATTAACTCTTCACTAAACACTTTGCAAGAGAGAAAGAGAGAAAGAAAGAAAGAACAGTATAGTGCTGTTACAATGGCGTTCAACTTTTGTGCTGGCACAAAGAGTGATCAGCTTTCCACAGTAATCAGCTTAGAGAATTGAAAGACCTTCCGATAAACTGGGTAACCTCCTTGTGTATCTCGTCATGAGAAGATAATTTTGGCTTGGTTACCTTTTTAAACGGGACCCTGGTCCTCTTTGACCGCTGAGTACCAACCTTTTGTCAGCCCATGACGTGCTGCTAGAGTGTGTTTCTTTTCCAACTGCCTACCCATGTGAACAGGCATTCTCAACTATATGCTTCATGCAAAATATAGGAATCGGCTTGATATGCAGTCTGATTTCAGACTGAAAGTGTCAAGTATGGAACCTAACATTTCAGAAATAATGAACCCAAAAAACATATTCAAAAATTGTAAATTTATGAAATTGTAAAGTTATACATTATTGCAATTGCTTTGTCATATGTGATTTTTTGAACTAATAATATTACTCATATTCATATTATATACTTGTATTTAACAGTTTTTCTCTGTTTTCTCTCTTTCTTAGAAGTTTGAAAACAGTGTTGTTATAATCAATTTAATTTAAAAGGTGAGTTAATAACACTAAACAACACTTACATTTATAATTTTCCAGAATGTGTTTCGGAGGTTAACTTTCCTTCATTATCAACCAGACAATAACTGGGTTTTCATGGTGCAGATGGCAACATTCCCCAGAAAATTTTCAGCAACTTCCTTGAACTGTTACCAGAAGAAACATCAGAAGAAGCATCGCCATCCGCACCATGGGAACCCAGTTATTGTCCAGTTGATAATGGAGGAAAGTTAACCTCAGAAACGCGTTCCGGAAAATTATTAATGTAAGTGTTGTTTAATGTTATTAATTAACTCACCTTTTAAATTAAAATGACTTGTGATGCTTGCTTTTACTTCAGAAAGTTCTTGGTCCTTACTGGAATAAGAATTATTTTAATAAATTTGGTCTGAACCTACATATTTTGACATATTAATAGTTTCACTTTTTATTTTTTAAATAAAAATTAGAAGATAAGACATGTCAGATGTACTTGTATTAACATCAAATTTCATTTTCGTATATGAACAGTTTCCACGTTAAGATAAATGGGAAGGCAAATGTATAATGCAGAAGCTGAACTTAAGTGGGAACTATGAGGGTTGTCCATAAAATAAGGTTACCAATTAAGTAAAAATTGAAGCTATTAACAGTGAAGCAACAAGATTCTAAAATAAGAACAAATTAGAAACTAAAAACTTCACTTATCTTAGTATGTTGATATTCTTTTTCTATTTTTCTAATAGAAAAAGAATATCAACATACTAAGATAAGTGAAGTTTTTAGTTTCTAATTTGTTCTTATTTTAGAAGGTTACCAATTTTTTTTTCACAATGAAAAGCACATTTATTGACATTGAATAATACTTTTTGGAAAGCTTAGACTTTTTCCTATTTTTCGACATGATCGGTATTCTGACCAATGCATTTTTGCATATGGTGTACCATCTTTTGTATGCCTGCATTGTAGAACCCTCCCGCCACGCAGCGAAGATAACTTAAAACCGTTTCTTTCAGTTCCTCTCTGGTTCTGAAATACATCCCACGCAGCTGTTTCTTCAAGTCAGGGAAGCAATGGTAGTCACTTGGGGCTAGGTCTGGGCTGTAAGGAGGGTGTATGGCAGTATCCCATCAAAATTTGTCAATGAGATTGGTTGTCACATGGGCAGTGTGCGGATGAGCGTTGTCCTAATGGAAATGCACTCCCTTCGTGAGCATGCCTCTCAAGGTTGCCAACATTTAAAAGTACAATTATCGTACCAGCCACTCAAAATTATAAATTTGGATTCAAAATTATCGTGCATCATAAACCAAAATGCTATAGCAATAAAGATATCAGTATAACACTTATGGAAATGTAATAGTAATGACGTTTATGGTATCCATTTACAAGATTGATGACCTCAACCAGTATTACAACTTCAGCACTTATGCTTCTCGCACTATTCAACTGAAAGTTCATCATCTAACTTAACTGTTGCACCATTATACAAATTTGTTGATTTACATTGTAACATCTTCTTGGTGGCTTGCAGGTTTTCGGACCTTCCACATTCTTTCATAAGGTGAGATGACCGAATAAGTCCATTTTCCGTATCTAGAGCTAATCTGTTTCTAACTTTGGTTTTTATTAAATCCAGTTAAAAAAAAAACCTCTTTCACAAGAATCACTTCTGTGGGGCAACGAAATCACTGATAATAATGCAAAGGCTGCTAGTTCTTTGAAATCAGTATTTCCACCAAGGAGTGTTTAACAGCACTCCAGAAACTGCCAGGTTCAGGCATGTTCTTTATTTCACACAGAGTATCATTTATTCCGAGTTTTCTCTATTGATCATAAATTTTCTGAACAGTGCCTTCTTCATTGAGATTACCAGATCTGGGCACACTGGCAACAAGAGGATAAAGGGTAGAAGAATTAGTAGGATATGAAATGGTTGCCTTAGAGTGGTGGAGATAGGCCAGAGAGTAAAAGTGGTGTCGCTATTTGTAATTAATTTAATTTCTATGGTGTGACAAACCAGTGAAAACTATATTTTGCCGGTATCAAAATTATCGCATGGGTTGACAACCTGAGTACATACATTCAAATTATCGCATGCCCCCATAATTATAGTACGGGTTGGCAACCCTGATGCCTCTCCTCTTTTTGTGAATTTTGTGAAGGTAGGACTTGCTGACATCAGGGATCATCTCGCAGGTCTCCTGAACTGTCACCCATCGATCTTTCAGCATTGCTTCTTCCACTTTCATAATAGTTTTATCCAAAACCGATAGCCATCCAGAATGCTGGTCATCTGAATTCTGTGCACCATTTGCACACATGTTGCATGCTCATACACTGCTCTCTGTACACTTCACACAGTTGAGAATGCTCACTGATGGTCATTTTGCACACAAAAAAATGCATCACAAAGCTTAATTCACACCTAGCGGGAGAAGCGAGTGGAAGCTCCATTTCTAACTGCTGCCAAGCCAAGACCAAGAGTCGCAGACAGCTCATAGGATGGGATGCTGGGAGAGGGAGAACCAAGCTACATGCCAGTGTTGCTGGATCTTCTGTTTACGGATAACCCTCGTAGGTTAAGATAATGGCTACTGCAAGTCAAGTAAAACAGAAAATAATTTAATTTTACAGTGCAGCTATCCAAGCCATATGGAAATTGAATGTAATGTTACCTCAAACATTAGAGAAATTAGGATATCCCTAAGGCAGCTGAAAGCGGCATGAAAAGAAATTGTTTTCCAATGGATCCCTTCCCATGTTGTAATAGAAGGAAACAAAAAGGCTGACTTCTTGGCAAAAAAGGGGATGAACATTTTTAATCCAAAGGTTGTCACAGTAGCTTAATGGTTAGAGCACCTGCCTAGTAAGCAGAGGGTCTGTGGTTCAAATCCCAGCTGTGGCATTGAATTTTTAAGTTCCAGTTCTACCTCTCAAATAGTTATATAAAGCTCCCTTTGAATAGCCCAGCTCTGTGGTGTGTTGGTAGTGCGTCTGCTCACATTCAACAAGTCCTGAATTTGCAACTCGGTTAGAGTAACTTATCCAGATAAGGGTTTTAAAAAGGTTTTCCCTTACCTGAGAAGACAAATGTCGGGTAGCCTTAAGCTCCATGGAGGTTCAGCTCATTTGAGTACCATTTCACTAATGTTATTCATTCATCGTTCAATATCACATTATGTTGGAAGATGTCAATATCAAAAAAAATAAAAATTAATTTGCAATTATAAAGATTATTAATATTTCCTTTGGTAGAAAGTAAGTGTTTCATGTATACCTGTGTAGCTGCTGTTTGTGTGGCTGCCATTGGCTTCTGTATTAACTGCGGTCTAGGAGACTCTGTCTGTATTCTGCTGCCCTGAGGTGTTAATGGCCTAGCCGCGACTGCAACAACATACATTATACATATTCATATGATGCCCACACAAGTAACTATTTCTTCCATGAAAATTGAATAATCATTCTATGGTGAAATTTCAATATTATATTGCAACACTTCATTCACTTAACATGTATAGTGTTTAATGTGGAACACTAGTATGAAGTTGTGACAATTATAGTTTATTTAACCACGTGGTACTAATAATTGCTAAATCTTTAGTAAAGTAAAACTTATAATATGAATTTACACTCCACTGCAAAGTGCTTAAACAAAATTTATGGGCAACTGTTTACAGGTCTGGCCAACCAGGAAATGTATGATTCTATTTAATGTTTCAAAATACTTGTTTTCAAATGCATCTAATGCCAGCAGATACAAGTATGTAATTACTGGTCCAAAAGGAATTTGTATAACATAAATGTATTTGTAGAACATGATGCAGAATAAGGAAATAAGCTATTAATAGTGAAACAACAGAATCTAAAATAAGAACAAATTAGAAACTAAAAGTTTCACTTATCTTAGTAATGTTGCAAGATCTTCCACAGCTGACATATTTCAGGTTGACTCCTATTTATTTTCAAAGCTTGCAATATTACTAAGATAAGTGAAGCTTTTAGTTTCTAATTAGTTCTTATTTTAGGTGATGCTGAAGTTTACGAAGCATTTTTGTCAGATCACTGTCGCCCTTGATTACAACTCATCATTACACTATCTGTATCATGGACATGCTGGTAAACAGCAACAAATGTATCTACTTCGCACGACCCTATCAGGAAATCTTTCAGCATAGAGCCACTGAGCAGATCGGGAATTGTACTGCATTTCTTTGTTAATTAATATCATGTCCAGATACTTGGAACTTGAAAATCACGCCACTGTGTAACTAGATCTTGTGTTGTTTGTTTTGTTTTTTTTTTGTTCCTTTTTTCCATGCTTCCTTTAACTGTTCAGTCCTAACTGGTAGCTTTTACAAAAAATAATTGCATGCAGTGAAATAAACATGCCCGCAATCTACAGTAATATCTGAAGAAAGTAAACATAGCTGATGTGATGTTGCCAGTTCTAACAGAATTAAGAAGGCAACAAATTTCAGACTTTTTAAATTTAACTTTCACTAAAACCGTTCATTCTATTGAAACACACCAAAGGAAAAAGTCATTTATTCAATTTCCTATGAATATAAGTTAAGAACCTTTAACCAACAGTAATCCAGCAAGATGACAAATTTTTTTAATACAAGTATTTTTTTCTAAACAACTACTATAAACTTTTCAGCCTTTTGGTATTACTTTTTTTTATTAACAATAAGAGAAGTTCACTTTTAAAGTCTGACAGGTTATTTCACTTTCATCCTGTATAATATAATATATAATTAAACCTAATTATAAAGCTTAAATTTTAATTTTTGATCATTTGTGACCAATTTTCACCTATCAGTAATCTTAAATAACAAAATAAGTTCTTCAATTAGCAATGTTTCAAACTTTTTATTATGAACACAAAGACTGCATATTAGGTACCGGCCATGGACGATGTGCGAGCAGGCGTGTAAGACTGGATTGTTGTGACTGAAGTGGTTCTCGTCGAGGCAAGCATTGGCCCAGGAGAAACACATTTTGGTACTGTTGTTGTCACTGAAACTGTGCTAGTACCAAGCCAGGTGGCTCCTTGGGCTACAGGACTCGACACTCGTGGAACCAGTGTTCCACGTAAACCCGATGTAAAGCTGAAATATAAATCCATTTCAATGAAAAGTAACTTTTCCACATTCAACCAGTAAAAGGGAACTAACATAACTCATTTAAAGCAAAACATTGTGCTATTCAGCCTTACCCTGTGGCTGCCCCCTGTGCTGTTTGAAGGTTGGTAGTAGCTCTTACAATTGGAGTTGCTACCGCAGATCTTGGAGCGCTGATGTTTGCAACAGCTGCAATGCCTATAAACAATTTAATATAATCTTAATTAACATTCTAGTATCTTAATAAAAATATCTTAATAAGAATATCTTAATTTAAATGCATTTAACATTAAGGATCTTTAATTCCAGTTTATTTAAATGACCACATTTTATCTTTACCACCAATCTGTAATAGATAAAAGGAAGCATTATATTTCACTTGATATCAAGATTTCACCAGAAATACAAGCACATTCTTTAGGACCCCTTGAATCAAAAAAGATGTTCACTGTGTGTGTGTGTATGTGTACGTGTGTGCGCGCGTGGTGCGTGTGTGATGCGTGCGCATGTGTGCGTGCACGTGTGCATGGTGCATTTTAAAAATTGTATTAGCATATACTAAATAATTATTTTCTTGAAAACAAAAAACTGTAGAAACATGAACCTTGGTATCAGTCTGGATGGCTCAATTGGTTAAATGCTGGGCTACTGATCCCAAGGACACACTTCAAACATGGTCCAGACAATGGTTTTTAAAAGTATTTAAAAGTGACCACCATGTCAATTTATTGGCATGTAAAAACTCCTGGGGGATGCTGACATGATCCTGGCAATTAACAGCATTGTTTATAAGCAAAAAAAAATTATTTGAAATATGGAGTGTATTTTAGTTAAAAAGAAACAGCAGAAAACATTTCAAAAAAATTGAAGAATAATTATAGAATTTAGAAATTTCACCAACATGTTGCCTTAAAGAGCTAAAGCAGTTGCACTATGTATTAGCTACTGCTTGGAATAGAACCAGCAAATTATGCAATTAACAGAAGTGAAGTCATGACGTTTAATCATGCTATAAAACTATACAAGATATAAATATTTCACTTTTAAATATCTGAATTTCTATTCATGTTTTCAAAATATTAATTATTTTAAAGCCAATAGTGTCAATCTGAGTTATATTAGTCCAAAAATAATCCACACTTTTGATCCAAATTTCACCAGCAAAAATCGGATTGCAGCTTATATTCACCACCTTGGTATTTCACATATCTTTACGATTAAAATCTACGCTCAGTTGCAACAGAACAGTTAGCATTTGGAACCAAAACCAGCAGCATTTTATTACGCAACAATGCAAACTTTTACCACGTTTTGGGATTAATGTTATGTAATACACATAGCTTCTACCTAATTCAATTCAGTTTTAGAGAGAAGCTGTGCACTTTAGTATTTTTAAAATGGATATTTCAGTATGTCTCAAAGAAAGAAAGAAAGAGTAAATTAGAAGACTAAAATAGTTTTGCTATAAATACTTAGGTTTGAAAATTAATATTAAATAAATAAATTACTTACATCATGCAGTAATACTGAATTTGCTCCAACCATGCAATCCTTCAGAATTTTAATGTAGCATGCATTAATATTTTGGTGAAGAATGGGTCTTCTCAGTAAGTCCTTTTAGCAGTGACATTTTCAGTATTTTGGCACTTGCAGTTTACAAAAGTGCCCCCACTGTATTTCAATATTTCACCAATTCAGAACACAATTCTGTGTTTTGCCAAAGTCACAACTTGAATGAATTTCTTTAGACTAAAACATATGTGTTTGCAGTTTTCAACACTGTTGGCAGCATTCATATAAAACAGAACGATTATGATTAGGTAATTGGCACATTCTTGTAAGTAGTACCAATAATATAACCATATAGATTTTATGCTACATACTATTGTTAGACATTTTATGCCCTTATGTCATTGCCATGAAAAATGGATATTTTGGCATCCTGGTTTATCTTTAAAAAATTGGGGAATGCCCCAGCTATAAGGGCTGTCCCAGAAGTACTCGACCTGACGTATAGATTGCAGTTGTTTCAAACAAATTACTGGTAGAAAGTACCAACCTTATAAAGCTTAAGCTTGAAGTTTGATGCTACGTTGTTTAGTATCTTTTTGACAGTCATCAATAGTGCATTCTCTTAAATTTGTACACACAGATAAAACTGGTCATTGTTATATAACACAATACTTTCATTTGAAAGGTCTTAGTATAAAAATTAAATAACCCCTAGCACAACAGCCCTTAGTGGACCAACGCTTACCACCTGGCCGCTGCATTCCCCACTTCTGCCCACTACAGGCGTCATGAATGGGATACAGAACTGGAGAGTAAGAAGTGGTCAGTGCCTCAAGCCCTGGCTGGTCATATAGCCTTCGTGACTATCTTTTTATCAATTAGCTCCTCCATTGGCCCCTCGGGGACCTAACGAGACTGAGTGCACCCTCTGCCAGACCTTGATACAATCCTGATGCCAATACCAGGGATCAAACCCATATCCTCCACATCAGAGGCAGGCAGACTACTACTGTGCTGCGGAGGTGGTCTTAAAAGGTCTTAGTCCAAATAATTATAAAACTGAGCTAGGTTCTACTCTGGAGGAGTTCCTTCATTTACAATAGTAAAATATTGAAAATATTGAGTGGCAGAGTTTAAATGAGGCCATATGAGCTGTCAAAATGAACATTGCAGTGGTCAATGAAATGAGGTGATCACACCAGAAATTTGTAAAGAAAATCCAGAAAATGGTATTGGATGACCATCGAGTAAAAGTATGTGAGATATCTATACTGCAGGTATTTCAAAAATTGCTGTACATTGTATACTGACTGAAAATTTGGACACGAGAAAACTGTACGCAAGATGAGTGCCATGTTTGCTCACATGGAACAAAAACAGTGCCATGAGGATGCTTCAGTCGAGTGTTTGGCAATGTTTCGCCGCAATAAAGCTGAGCGTCAATTCATAACTGAGAATGAATACTTGGTCCGTACTCCACACCTGAGATGACGGAACAGTGGATTGAAAGGGGAAAATCAGCTCCAAAAGAGGGGAAGACAGTTCCATTTGGAGGCAAGGCCATGGCATCAGGTTTTTTGGGATGCACATGGGACGCTTTCCATTATCTCTAAAAAGGAAAAGTAATCAATGGTGAGTATTATGTGAACTTATTTCAGTGATGAAATCAAGCAAAAACGGATCTGCACGTAGCAAAAAGAAAGTTTTGTTTCATCAAGGCAATGCACCAGTTTGCACACCCATTATCACCATGGCCAAAATCAATGACAAAGTTTGAATTGCTTCCTGATGCATCCTATTTGCCAGATTTAGACCCCTCTGATTATTTCCTTTTTCCAAAGTTGAAGAAATGGCTTGGTGGTAAAAGATTTGCCAACAATGAATTGATGGCTATTTAGCAAAGCTCAATGGTTCAAAAATTGTTTGCTCTTTTTGTTAGGTTGTATACTTCTGGGACAGCCCCTGTAACATGGTATGTCTGGTGACCTTATCAAAACCACCACAAAAAGGCCAAAACAAAGTTTTGACTGGACATATGTTTGCTATCAATATAATGTACCATATGCTAGGAAAAATGTTTGTACACATCTAAGCAGAGGAAAATAAACATTTATACTCATTTTTCTTCCCTCAATCCATATGCAGTTTTTTATGCCAAACCACCTTTTTTCTTTCTTTTTATTTTCCCCTCTTGAATTTTAGGGTACGACTTATGTGCAATGCCAGCCTATTTTTAGGAGAATATGGTATACCCAGTAATTGTATTTTTACCAGAAAACACTATCTTACTTCTTTTTCAAAGGCCTCTTTTAAAAGCCTCATGGTTTTACACTACATGCTCTTTTAAAGACCAGAACACAATTGGACCGTGATTATAATAGGTGCCAATCAATGAAGGGATTGACAGTTCGCAGTGAGAGAGAGGCAATGTTGCCACTTATCATGCCCACGTGGAGGGCATGTTAGGATTATTGTATGAAGACAATTGGATTGCGCTTGGAATGTAGAGCGGCTGTTATTTAAACAGTGTCCCAAAATTACACCGACAAATTTTGGGAGCTGATAGATATTTAAAACACATTTTGTTAAGGAAAGCTTTTGCTGCGGTGCTTTGTTTAAGCGCTAGACAAGTTACTGCCTCCCACCCAGTTTAAGTATTTACGGTAAAATCAACACTGCAAATTAGTATTGCGTTTATCTTAGTAAGGCACACAATCTTAACCCAAGAAACAAACACAGAAAACTTAAACAAAACACAAACATCTCATTGTTTACAGTTAATCACAGCTTTACTATTAAAAGTAAATGGAACGTGCACCCATTGCGATTAACACCAAGAGTGCAGCGGCGTGCCCTATTCTGCCATACTTTTGCAAAGACACTGGCCATTTCTTTGGTTTAAAAGTTTGTCTGTCTGATTTTGAATAGTAATGCCATTATTAACTGTAAACAATAAGATGTGTAATTATTATTTATTTATGCCATCAAACTTACTGTTGGTGTTTTTAAACACACAAGCCGACAGTGTTTACCAGGAAAAATACCAACTGGTTTGAGAATTCAATGCCATTCTGGCAGTTTGTCACAGTAGCTCAATGGTAGAGCACCCGCCTGGTAAGTGGAAGGTCTGTGGTTCAAATCCCAGCTGTGGCATTGAATTTTTAAGTTCCAGTTCTACCTCTCAAATAAGATGTGTGTTTTATTTATGTGTTCTGTGTTTGTTTCTTGGACTAAAGTGAGAATTATTCATTTGTTATAAAATATTTTTCATCAATGTCTGTTCTTACCTTACGCATTCATCTATTAGGAGTTTTTGTGTTTATCAATAAAAGTAAGAAAGCTGATAATATCTCTTATTTGGACCCCCATTTTGAAAACCCTTGTTTTTCTTACCTTTCATTTCAAAGGAATTCATTGAACAGTCATTCACAGTATAAAATCTGAAAATAGATACTTTTAGGAATACAAAGCACCACCCAGACATACAAAGTATTTATACAGCTAGATCTGATGGCAAATTTGAAAACATATCTCTTAATTGGGTACTTTGCCTTACAGTTTCATATTCAAATGCCCACTTTACTTCATGAACACATGCAGTTCGATTTTGATGATTTCGAAATAGGAAGCCTATTGTGGTGCCAATGGATGTGTTAACACATAGATTAGATTATTCAATTTTTCCAAAAATATCAGATAATTGATCATACATAAGGTAAATGAATGCCAAAATATCTATATATTCTTGAGCATACATTTGCATATGCACATATACATTTTCAAAAAATCTGGGCCCTACTAATCACATTCCAATTATTATACCTTTTATTTTACGAGGGCTGATCAACAAAGACAAACTGATTTTTTCCTGTAGTTTCCGTGATAGTTTTGTATTTGTAACATAAATATTTGAAAAGAGCAGGTTTTTATTTATAATGTCGGTAGGCGGCAGCACTCTCGTATTGGTAGGTTGGTAGTAATGCTGTATTTTGTAGACCCTACATGGATTTCGCATACCAGACAATGGAGGTGATGCGAGGAGCAGTACAGCGCAATCAAATTCTGTTTTCGTTTAAACCATACAGCCACCAAAACTTACGAAAAGCTGCAGCAAGCATACACTGAAGATGCACTACCTTGTGCAACAGTCTTTAGGTGGTTCAAGGACTTCAAAGAAGGCCGACTTGTCAGTGAGTGAGTGTGTTGGGTTTAAGGGCCCGTCAACAACTTGGTCATTAGGGCCCCGAGTCCAAAAGTAAAATTATGGACGGTAAAAAGTTAATATATCACCCATAAAAAAAACTAAAGCTCTAAAGTTAAAATGGATAAAAGCAGCTAAACAACTACTAAAACGTTCCATTTAAAATGCTAAAAACAAACTTAAAATTGCTACAAAGTAAAAAACGCTAAAACATTAAAAAACCCAAAAATAAGGCAATCTAAAAGGCTAAAATCTCTGAAATAAAATAACCTTACACTTGCTTCATAAAATCAATTGTGGAACAAAACCGCAGCACTGTATTTACAGATACTGGGTCGTTGCCTAAACTTACCACAGTGTAAGGCCCAGGCCAACGGACTGGTGCTCACGAGCGTATCGCAGACAATCAAGAAGCACATGTGCGACGGAGATTGGGATATTACACGTCATACACACAGGCTCCGGGTCACCATGCAAAAGGTGTCCATGCGTGGCTCGGGTATGACCTATCCTCAGGCAGGTTAAAACCACTTCTTCCCGCCTGGAATCCCTGCAGCTGGTATGCCAGGGTTGTACCGTGTCCTTGATTGTCCGTAACTGAGTGCCAGATAACGCTTCCCAAGATTCCTGCCAGAGAGCAAATAGATGGCGACGGAAATATTTCTGCACATCTATATAGGGGAGCGTACGGGTGGAATACTCTGGAAGGCGACATGCAGACTTAGCAGCCGCATCCGCCGCCTCGTTGCCCGGACTGACTTGTCAGTGTTAAGCAAGGTGGGCCTGGTGTTTCGGCTTCTACTACGACTGAAGTCAACATCAACACAGCTGCTGTGATTGTCCAAGAGGATCGGCATATAACATTACGTAACCTCAGTGAAGTGTTGAGAATTTCGTATGGCACTGTGTTTACAATTATGCACAACCATCTCCATATGACCCGAGTTTGTGCTCATTGGGTGCCATGTCTGTTGACTCCCGAACAAAAGGCTGTGCGAATGGAGACAAGCCGTGAGGTGCTGCGTCTCTTTGCTGATGGAGAGGATGCATTTTTTAAATCAATTATCACCGGTGATGAGTCATGGCTCCATCACTATGATCCTGAAGGAAAACAAGCCAGCACAGTGTGGAAATCGCCAGGTTCTCCAACACCAAAAAAGGCAAAAGTTGTTCCATCTGCAGGGAAAGTGATGGTGATCACATTTTTTGACTGTAATGGAATGATTAACCAGCATGCAGTTCCCCCTCACACTACTGTTACAGCAGCATACTACACGTCAGTATTGGCTACACTGAGGAAGCACATTGCAAAGAAACGACCAGAGCTTTCTCGGACTGGGTGGCGACTTCATGACAATGCACGGCCTCACGTCGCAAATCAAGTCATGCAGTTTCTGGCTCGATTCAACATTAACTGTGTACCACATCCACCTTATAGCCCCGATCTTGCACCCTGTGACTTTTTTTATTCCCATCACTAAAGGCAAAGCTTACGGGTATTCGATTTGAGAACTCTGAAGCAGTGCTCAAGAAAAGTGAGGCAATTCTCAAGGACCTGACAGAGAATGGTCTACAGCACGTGTTCAAGGACTGGCAGAGATGCTATAAAAAGTGCATTGAAGTAGGAGGGGACTACTTTGAAGAAGATGTAAACATTGCATTGGAGTAATAAACATTTTTAAAAAAAATCAGTCTCAGTCTTTGTTGATCAGCCCTCGTATTTCCTTTGTCAAATATCAAACAAGTGAAAATTCATTATATAAAGTAGTACAAAAGTGGCACTTATGAGAAAAACTGATTAAAGTGAGCATTATGTAGATCTACCTCATTCCACCACATAATATGCAATAAGCTAAAGCCAGCAAGAGTTAAATATGCACTTGACAGCTGCGCAATGAGAGATGTACTTATAACAAGATCCAGACAGGGCTAGCCTCATTTGCAGGTGAGTGAAACCCACAGCTATCAAGTGCATAATTAGATCTCACCAACTTTATCATAACAGCTAACATACCTCGAGGGACATGATATGTGGTTGACACTGGTGAAGATGCTGGTACAATAGTAGGTCTAGAAGTTAGCGTCGTACTGCTTTGTGTAACTGATGTGCCTCTCGCCACACTCACTGGAACTGAGAAAATACAATTCTCTATTTCTCCATAAACAATATGCAGGACAGTACAGTAGAATTCTGATAACTTGACTCTCAATAACTTGACATTCCATGTAACTCTACAACCTTTTTTATTTTAATGTTTTTTATTTTTTGTCGCTGAAAGGGCTGACCATGTATTGACCTTCGATATTTAGTCACAACATATGCAGCCAGCAGATCATTGTCACGAAAACAAAAGCTTGCCGCTAATAATGTGGATATATAGCACAAACTCTTGTTTGGAAGGTTTGAAGGTTTATTGCTTCACCCAGTACAAAGGTATTTTTTAGATGTGACAATTACATAGTGGTTTATGATCGAGTTCATTTTTGTATTTATAAGACATTAGGAGTGTCTGGTTACAATAAAAACAAAGTATGAAAAACCACAACTTCAACTGAAATATCTCTAGTTAAGAGTATATTGGAAAACACTCCTATTCGTATTATCATCAGTGTCTTATTTATTTCAAAGAAGTAAACAGAGACATTACCCACATCATCAATTTGCATGTTGTCACTCGTGCACATTTAACCAATATAATTCGCCAAGTGTAAAAGATACCTGTATATGTGGTAAGCTAAAATTTGAGTTACGTATGTCTGGTTACAGTGCAGCTTCCAAGATTTCAAGCTTGAGTTGTGCTTGTGCCAGTGAAAATATCAAACGATAAGAAAGGACAAGTTAACATGACAATGGAAATTAAATTGGATGTGTTAAGAGACCAGACAAAGAGAAACATACTAATACGTAATTAATTTTAAAATGTTTTACCTTTGTTTCCTATATCGTGCTAGAATATGTAAGTATTTATGTAATTTGCAGTATTATGTTATGGGTTGTGAATAACAGACCCATTATTCCATAAGACTTGACACCTCTGTAACTCAACAGTCTCTCAGTCCACATTAGGTCAAGTTATCGGGATTCCACTGTGTTTGATTTACAAACATTTACATTGTAACCATTTACATGCTTCACTGCTCTTGTATTCTATGTATTAAAGTCACTTTCCTCCACCACTTTTCTCATTAATTTTCCTACATTGTTGCCAATTGCAACGAAAACTCCTTTTAACTAATTCCAAAAATGATTAGTGCAAAATTTCTGTCTGCAAATTATTCCACTACAGTAGAACCCCACTAATCCTAATTAACTTCGGGGTGTGGTATGTTCGGATTTGGAAATATTTGAACTATCTGAAAAAAAAAAAAAAAAAAAAAAATTCAGCTATAGGATTAGCAGCTACAAGGAAATGTAGCATAGCAATGTGAGGAAGTGACAACATTGAGATTACCATGCACAGCATAATCAATATATATTCAACATAATGACAATGCATTCTTCTGGCCCGTGGACATAGCTGTGTGCATGAATTTAACAGTGACTAAATGCAGGCACATTGCCTATAGCGAAGATCAACAAAAAATTTCTGTACAATAAACATTTTGTTCCAATGTGTTGGTGCGGTTTTTGTAGGAAGGTTTTGCCATAGTGAGACTGTTTGACTACCTCAGATAGCAGTACAGGGCAAGATGAATTATTGGACTCGATTTTTGTTTGCTGAAATTTTTATTTGCACCTTTGTAGTTTAATACAGTTTTTAAATCATAGCATCTTTAGTATCACTGACTCGTATTTCCTAGCACAACTGAGATTCTGAATGGAAAGATTTAGCGAAATTTCCCTAAATGCATCATATATCTTCTTATATCTCGATTTAATTATATTGTATTAGTTAATACATATTATGTAGTTTAACTTCTCAAGATTAAATTGGTAAATAGTATCTTCACTTTAAACCTTGGTCCACAAATGTTAAAATTATTTTACAATCACTTATTTGGAGCTATGCATTAAAAAAAAGGCCATTCTCTTCGAAGCCAACGGACCAAGAGGAAGTTTAATACTACGGTATTGCTAAGGTAACGTGTTCAAATATTGTCTCAATTATGCTTTCTTGTAACATCATTTTATGATGTCATACTTTGCGTTTCGCTATAATCTTGAATTTGCTAAGAAAACGATATTAATTTTTCTTTTTAACACTTTTGACATGAAATACACACAAAACATCCCTTAATTATATGAATACAATTGAAACATAACATTTAACAATAACTGTCATCAATAAATAGACAATATTCTTGGCAATGAAAGAATGATATGGGACAAACAAAGTCAAATATATACATGAATAAAGTCAAGCTCATGATTAATCAGATTACCTCCAGGGACACATTCACTGTTTGTGTTGTGGCAGAACAAATCAATCTACTAATGACAATATTAATAACATCATACTGATAATAATCTCATCCTAATAATATGAATAAGAAAATAATAATATACAATTATAAGGAGAGGGATATGAATCAACATGATAGCAGTAATATTCAGAAGTCATGCATCTAAAAAGTGGCAAAACGGCCATTAACATAAACTGTCAGTAACAAAACTGGAAGACATGACACAGAAAGCATGCACTCCTCATCATTCATTTTAAGACTCACATTGACAGAAACTTCATGTGTCTCTCTCCAACAGAACAGTAGTGGCCTCGGAAACTCACAAGGACGCATAAATTCATAACACATTTAGGAAACATGATTCCTAACATAATTGGAAGAGTAAATTTCACAAATGAACAATCTTCGAGCGGATATATGGTTGCAAGAGAGAAAACTAATCTGAACATAACAACAATATATGTGGTATGGAAATAAAAGTTTGCAGGAGAAATTAATTCAGAGTTCATTATTTCACCAACACTCTACAACCCACGAGATAAGCCATAGCCAAGGCAAAAGCTTTGCAAACTAACAATTATCCAGTCGCAGTGTGTAGTTTCAATGAGAAGTTTGTAAGTTCTATAATAAATGCTTTCCCTACACTGCAAATAAGCTTTTTATTGTTTTTTTAAATTATGCATTTTGTGCTTGGATTATCCAGAATTCCAGATTAGCAGAGTTCTACTGTACTTTTACGAAAGTGAATTTAGTAAACTGCAAGAGCATTATGATTACCAAGGCCTTCATAGCTTCACCCCTCTCCAATGACTAAGCAGTATTCATACTACTTGCTGTGATGCTCAGGACATAGTTATAACTAGGCTTAATAGGAGAGCTACCAAAAGCATTAAGTTACGCACGTTCTGTCTGTAGAGCAGACACGCAGATCTGGTTCCCCACACTGTGCTGTCACATGCATTATAAATGTGCATAACTTGAATCCTCTTTAATGTAGTGGACCTACTAAGTCTAGTTATAACCAATGATATGTTGGCATGAAAGGGAGAGTCTAATTACTACTTCGTAATTGGGGCAATTGTCTCTGATGTAAGACTACCTTTGTGGTTTACCGGGAGAAATACAAATTGGTTGGAGAATTTAATGTCTTTCTGGCAGGTTGTCACAGTAGCTTAACAGAGCACCCGCCTGGTTGGCAGAGGGTCTGTGGTTCAAATTCCAGCTATGGCATTGAATTTTTCAGTTCCAATTCTAACTCTCAAACATTGCCCACACATGGCTTGTGTGTTTAAAAACACCAACAGTAAGTTTGTTGACATAAGTAAATAATAATTACCATCTGAAGGTTATTTCAAGCACTGAATACTTAGGGGTGATACTAACTAAAAATGGAATAGATCAAGAAATTGCCACAATGGGCTTTCTTCTTGCTATAGGGAAAACAATTTAACGGCAAATCCCAAGAACTCAAAGTAGCTGAATTACACTAAACTGAAGCACTGCCAACCTTATTCAGGGAATTATTACTTTCAAGTCAGTAAATCAAACCTTGCTTTGTGTTTTGAAACAACACAAGTTGATTAAATCACTTTCCAGTATTATATTGTATTTAATAGGAAATAGAATTATAAAAACAACAAATAAAAATTGTGGAAAACCTCTTTAAGCACTAAAACAATGAGATAAATGCTAAGACCAAATATACATAGGCAAAAACAAATTTGAAAACTGGATTACAAGAACACCTCCATTGCATAAAATACAAACAGACTGAAAAATCAGCCATAGCAGCACATTTTTAGAACAACCCCGATAACAATATTCAGGAAGTTAACCTTCTCAAGACAGAAAGATACCCAAATGAGCTCTCAATTTGGGATGTGATAAAAATTGTAAGTTGAAATGTATCAGAGGAAAGATTAATGCCAATATTAAACATGCCAAGTTGTTTAGACGTAACACATGTAAATATTGTAATGCCATGTGATTACCAAAATTATATTTCTTAATCCATGTCCCAAATCTATTGTCAAACGAAAGGAAATATGCTCGAGATCGATCACCATATGATCGATGCATGACATTCAAATCAATAATCAATCGCGGTTGCTATGCCCATAACTAGGGGAATAAACAATTACCCCTATAGAGAAGTAATGAATTATTAATAGTGATGTATGCATCACTAAAGACAGATGTATATCTGTACTGCAGAATAATAAATTTTGTCGGCAATCCAACAATGTTAAACTATATCACCAAAGGACCTGTGGTTGAATACCATGCATAAATATTCAATATGTATAAATATCATAAACATCCTAAAATATTTACGAAAGAAGTAGGATTTAATTTGTACGAAACCATGAAGTTCCTCAAAACAATAGCTTTGGGACCTAGAGTATTATCTCTTACAAAAGAGTGAAGATAATATATGTTGTTGTTAGCTAATGCTGGATTTCTGACAATGAAGTCATTAATCCTCTTGCTCTCCAATATTTTTCACTGATGGATGGGGCATTAGAAGTGGCCGGGTATATTTGAAGGTGGTGTTCTCTAAAAAGCGGTTACTATTACTGCTGTTGCTCTCTTCAGTGAAAAATATTGGAGAGCAAGAGGATTAATGACTTCATTGTCAGAAATCCGGCATTAGCTAACAACAACATATTTGAAGGTGGTCTTGATCCATTTCCCCTTGCAGATCACACAGAGGACAGAGTGGTGAAGAATATATCCCAATTCTGTTTAAATGTTTTGCCAGACAATCATGTCCTGTAATCAACCTGAAGGTTGCAACTGCTGTTTTTCGAGGATACTCAGGAATTACTGTTTGAATGTTTGGTAGTTCCCATCTTTTATTTTTTGATTTTTCATAGTAATATTTTTCAATAATTTTTTTGAATTCAGAGTTGACTAATCTTTTAGCTGCATAAAATGGTAGATTAACTATAGATTTTTGTACACCGCTGGTACCCTTTTTTGCAAGAAAATCAGCTTTCTCATTACCACTCAGTCCACAGTGAGCTGGTATCCATTGGAAGACTAGGTGTTTTTGAAGTGCTGTTAGATGGGTAAGGATTTTCCAACATTCTATAATTGTTTGGTTTTTTGGTGACAACTTGGAAGTAATTGCTATAATTGCTGCCCTGGAATCTGAGAGAATAACTGCTTGCTGAAAATCTGAAATTCTGTACAAAAGATTTTGTAGGGCCATTCGAATTGCTTCAATTTCTCCATTAAAGTTTGTAGTTCCATAACTTAAAGATTAAAGATTATTAATATATTCAAGATAATATATTCAAGCGTTGCAAGTTAATGATAATAAAGTTGACAGTGAAAAATTTGAATGTTTATCGGGAATAATAATACCACGCCCTTATTTGTCCACCTGTACCCATAATGCCCTGGGGATGAGACCCATTGCTGCATTACTACATCGTTAAAAAGCCCATTCATTTAAAACCACTACATTAAGAACCTTTTGTAAAAACCACTACATTTGGCTACCCAATCATGGGGCACTTCGTAAAAACCACTACAGGGAAAACATCATTATCACAAAAAAACAAAGACCAAATTGTGAACTTGGATTTCTTGTCAACGGGACAGATTAGCAAGTTTATACCACCACCACCAGCAGCAACCTTCACCATAAATAGTATACCAAACAACACAACTACATCAGTGATTTGAAAGCAGACAATGGCAACAAAGGTTCCCGAAACATGTCCTAATTTTCAGAAGTAATTGAGGTATAGTATAAATAAAACTGACCTTAATTTAATTATCTGCTAGCTTCAGACTGCCACATATAGAAATAGTGAACTTAAAACACCCTGGTTGCCACAACTTTCCCTCCGCTGTTCTAGTTTCCATATTATGCTTAACTTTATGACACTATACAGCGTACAGTTTTAGAAAGCACATGAGCTGAACCAATGCACCCACACGGTGGCTGCACTGCTGCCAATTGATGCGCCAGAGAGTGGAAGTTACAGGGAGGGAACGAGGAAAGAAACATTTGTCGTATCGCAAATTGTCTGAATGTAAACTTACGCAGCAAAGGATAATGATAACATTATAAACTGTAACACTCAATATCAACATACTTATTTACACGCACTTCCTCAGATGCCAATACCTTAAAAGTACTGTACACTAAAAATAATATTTCTGGCCTGAGAACGGAGTACTTTACCCTTAGTACCTGCGCCACTGGTACTAGGCTTTGAAAGTGACATTGTTAACACTTCACTAACCATAATGTTGTTGTTAGCTAATGCTGGATTTCTGACAATGAAGTCATTAATCCTCTTGCTCTCCAATATAAAGATAGCAATAGCAGTAATAGTAACCGCTTTTTAGAGAGCACCATATTAACCATAATGTAAACATGTGAATTTTCTGCTTATTGTCACAGTTACACAAAGCACAATTTGTGTTATGGATTGGTCTTGAACCAAACTAAAAAATTTGCACGCGACTGCAGTGATCCATGGTCAGTTAATTTATGAACTAAATATGCGCAGTTCCTAACAACACTTCGTAATGTCTTACTCCGTAACATGCGTAATGAAAAAGAATAAAACACAGGCAAGATTGGATGTTGCATACATGAGCATAAACACGGGAGTCAGTTGTTTATTTTCGAAGCGATAACTCGATAACCATACGTCGTAGAAAAATGGCCCTTGTACAGACTGCCTCAAAAATTCTTGCCGCATACACAAAGGCATATTAGAATGTCGAATTTCCCTAATAATTTGGGACACATGAAAAAGAGAAATCTCTGTTGCTTACGCTTGTGCTGTGCGTTCCGAACTAGGCAACGCTGTACGACTATGATAAGATAGTCACTCTAGGCGAGTTCTCTTGAGCTCTGCCTCTTGTGCCTTCTCATACTGTACGCCTTATAGTATGTAATACAATGCAATAAATAACTTACACAGCAAAAAAGTGCCTCTTAACTTCAGATTAAAATGCACTTCAGGTTAATTCTATTATTTCAAACCAAACAGGTAATCAGTGTGATATGTTAAGTGCTTACGTTTGATCCTTACCTTGTTTTAAGGACATTTGTGTGCTTGTAACAACACTTCTGCCAGCTGGTGTAGCAATACTACGAGGGACTTGTACCTGCAAAAACAAGAAAGATTAGTTAATGAAGAAAGAAAACAAGTACAGCAGAATCCTGACTGAGGTGCTGTATTATACAAGCTCTGATTAACCTAAGCATCCCATTGTCCGGGCTAAATGTTTAAAATCCAAAATTACTTTTTAATCCAGTAATTCAAGGTTTTGCTTTAAATACTGCATCACAAAATATTGAGTACATACTTTTAAGGTTGCAAATGCTGTCACTTGCAAAGACATTAGATTACATAGCTAATTTGTTAGGTACTGGGAGCAAATTATTATTACTGTTGTTCTTAAAGTAGGTTAATACAGTTATATCTGCAATGTTAGTCCTGATACAAAATAAATCTGAGCACTTGTTTGTACCAGGGTTTAAGTTACAACCGCTTTTGTCATATTCACTACTCGAGGCAGAGCAGAATGTGACAAACTTTAAAACAGTATTCGCAAAAATGTGACTATGCCACAGAAAGAAAAGATAGAGTCTGTAAACACAAACTTTCAACAAGCCATACAAATTTGTCACAGAAACAAATGATATGCTGCTCTCCCTCCAAGCCAGTGGAACTCATATTTGTGTGGTCCACTCATTCTTGTCAAATGTACACTGTGTATGTGTGTGCCTTTTTAATTTCTCTACAACGTATAGTAGGTAGAGGAAGTATTATATTCCACCCAAAAATTTGATGCTGAGATTTCACTGGAAATGTATGATTTGAGGCCCCCTGAATCCAAAAAAAAGCATTTTTAGAAAAAGGTCTGTGTGTGTCTGTCAGTCTGTGGAGAGCATAACTCAAAAAAGAAAAGTTGGTTAAAAACCAAAGTTGGTATATAAGTTTAATATCTTCCAAGGACACGACACAAAGATTTTGAACGGAATTCCTCCACCCTAAACTACCCTTTACATAGACCATTTTTTGAAATGTTTGATTTTCTCAAAAAATGGCTAACGATTTTGATTAAAGTGCCATGTGTTTAAGATATTTTTATGGTTTTTGCATAAGTAGTAAACCATAAGAGACAGACCAAATCTTACTATACAAAAAATGTAGATCTTGCTAAAACACACAATTTATGTCCAAATAAATTTTTTGTAGAGTGAACCATTTCAGAGATATTCGTTGTTATTTGTGAGAGTTTTAGAACACTTAAACTTTTGTTAAATGGAACATCATTATTCATTTTTTTATATCTTAGACATGCAAACAGAATGGAACCTCAAAGCTTTACAAGATTTCACAATTGCTCAAAGCCTACTGTATTCCCATATTCTCCTTGAACCTGCAAGGAAATAAGCAACAAGATAATTTCTGCAAATGTTTATCTCAACTAACACGAAGAAGATATAGGAATAAGAGTTTGTAAGAATGGTTAGCACAAGAGTAGAGAAAGTCATGTGAGTGCAAAACATCAAATTTTTTAAGACACAATGGATAAATTTATTCTAAGGAAGAAAAGGGAATGAAATCCTAGTCCCAGTGAAACTGCAAAAATATAAAACCTGATGCTAAAATGGGCATACCAAATAGGCAGTGGAAAGTGTTATATAAGTGGTGCAAAATGCAGCGTTCTGGTATTTGTCTGTAGTTTATGTGAGAAGACGAAAAAGAATTATTTCCAGTCTTGTGAGGTTTAAAAACATTGAGCTTTCTGCCATTATAGACTCCATGGCCTTCATCAGAATGAGCGAAAAGTTAACTGTCATTTTTCATTCTGATGAAGGCCATGGAGTCTACAATGGCCAAAAGCTCAATGTTTTTAAACCTCATTCATACCTTCAAGAAATAGAAACAAATGCCAAAGATAAAACATGGATTACACTACTTTCCAACCCAGATATAATCCCCCAGAGACCAAGGAAAACAGCGGTTGCAGCTGGTTTGTACAGACATACATACTGGGAACAACAGGTAATGAGTGGAATTTGATGTACCTGATTCCTGGGAGCATCGCAGCCTTCCACATGCAAAAACTGACGCTTAGTCTTTTTCAAAATTCAGAAAATTTTATAAAGTATACAATTAATGAAGGTTACATATAAAGTGATTTTTCTGGTTATAGCCCCTGTAGTCATATTTACTCTGGACGACTTTTACATAACTGATAAACTTTAACATCTCGCTTGCAGATTTTCGGACTCACCATATTCTTTCATACACTGAGACCACGGAATAAGTCCATTTACCACATATAGTGCCAATCTGTTTCTGTTGTTGTTGTTTTCTAGTGCCTTGCATCTGGCAATGAAGCCATTAGCATTCGTGCTTTCCAATACTTTTGAACTGTAGTTTCTTCTGATCTTAATGCTTCACAGGTCTTCAAGTGGTCTTCGTTCATTTCTGCTGGATCGTTACACAGGACACATATTGGTGAGGCTGAGATACCTATTCTGTAGAGATGACTTGCTAAGCAGTCGTGATTTGTCAATAGTCGGAAGGCTGCAACCGGTTTTCCTTGGTCTCTGGGGGATTATATCTGGGTTGGAAAGTAGTGTAATCCATTTTTTATCTTTGGCATTTGTTTCTATTTCTTGAAGGTATGAATGAGAACATTTTTTAATGATCAAGCATTTTATTGAGGAATATGAGAAATTGAATTTAGACTTTTGTTTTATTGTTGTCCCTTTCTTTGCAAGTGAGTCTGCAGCTTCGTTCCATATGACTCCACAGTGTGCTGGAATCCATTGGAGATGAACAGTCTTATTAACTTTTTGGAGTTGTGTTAACATTTTGTAGCATTCTCTATTTTCTTCAAAATCTTTGTGTCGCATCCTTAAGACATTAAACTTTGGTGCAGTTTTTATAATTAAGCTTCGTTGAGTCTTTGAGCCTTTGAAATCTTTGTGATCTCAGGGCGTGGTAACGGATGGAATGAAAAATACACGATGTTTCTTCACCACAATGTATTATTTTATTATCACTTTTTCGATATTTTACATTAAATAATTCCTCTTAGCATCGTTCTAAATCATTTAAATCTTTTCACTTTTTTATTTAAAGTGGAACAAAAGCCTGATGAAAGTCTGGTAAAAGTTCTACAATGCTCACACGTTACATCAACACGTCCTTACACCTAGAGTATACACACGCTAGTGGGAAGATTATGGCGTCACCTCACGTGACACTGCCTTTTTCGTATACATCTGCATATGCGTCCATCAAATAGTTCTTTCTTGTTAGGGAAGCGATCCCTAACCATCCTCCCTTACTTTTATTATGGAACACATATAATTCTAATATTTATACATATATATTAAAATCAAATATGGAAATATTTATGACGTCTTTAAACTAACTTAGTTTTTCATAACAACGAACATTTGCAACACGTTTTCGTCATTTAACCAACTCATACCAACATCAAAAAACAAATTACACTTTTAACAAATATTCACATAAACGATTTTCTTTTGGGGTCTTCTAATATTCTGTCTCAACTTAAATACCAACTTTGGTTTTTAACTGACTTTTCGTTTTTGAGTTATGCTGTCCACAGACACACACACACACACAAACCTTTTTCTAAAAATGCTTTTTTTTGGATTCAGGGGGTCTCAAAACATACATTTCCGGTGAAATCTCAACATCAAATTTTTGGGTGGAATAAAATACTTCCCCTACTTACCTGTAGAGAAAGTAAAAAAGTTCAATATGTTACACTCACGTAACTTTCTCTGCACTTGTGCAGACTTCGTACAAATACATTTTCTATTTAGCAAGATTTTAAGTTTACCAGTTATGCAAAAGTCATTCAGAATGAAGACGACTTGTGTGGATCTCTTCAGTTTGGAGTGTTTGGGTAATCAATAGCAGATTTATATGGACACCATTTTTTAATGTTTTGGTGGTTATTTCATCCTATCACAACCCTCAGTGTTCCTGGAGGATTGTACCTGACTTTTTAGGACACTCCCAGAAAATTCAAGATATACATTCCATTTGTCAACTAGAAAATTAACATTTGATTCTGTAAAACAATAAAAAACAAATATAAAAATTTCAACAAAATCAATAACATTGCAATTTCTCAAGGAAAAAATTGGAAAGTTCTTGCCCAGAATACAAAAGTAATGAGATCTACCTAGGAAAACAGCAGTTGCAGCCTTTTGATTATTAACAGGACATGATTGTATGGCTAAACATTTACATAGAATTGAAATATACAAGTCCCCGCTTGTCCACTAAATGAAGAAATGGACTACAATCATCTTCAAAAATACCCATCAGCTCTCAATATACAAAATGATTATTAAAACTATTGGAGTGTAAGAAGACTACTGGCTTCATTGTCAAATGTCGGGTATTAGAGAACATTTCATTTGTTATGACATCTTAAACATATGGTATTTTAATCAAAATCATTAAGAACCATTTTTGAGAAAATTAAAATTTTCAAAAAATGTACTATATAGAGCATATGTTCTTGAAAATCTTGGTGTTCGGAAGATGCTGAACTTACATACCAAGTTTGATATTTAACCAACTTTTTTTTTGCCTTTTTGAGTTATGCTGTTCTGCCAGCCCCCTCCCCTACTCTCTTTTGCACTCACATATGCACACAGACCTTTTTCAAAACAATATTTTTTTTTTCGCATTCAAGGTGTCTTAAAACTTCAGTGAAATTCCAGCACTGAATTTTTGGGTGGAATACAATATTTCCCCTGTTTACTGTAATTACACAGCAGAGAAAGTAATATAAAAAGTATCTGGCAGGAATATGAACTTTGCATTCATATTTTCAAATTCTAGGGCAGAGAAAGAAACATTCTGTCTTCAAGCTTGCTAACTACCAGACTTAGCTTAATTTTGCACAAAATGTAAGCAATAAAATTCCAAGGAATAAAAGTATTTGACAAAATCCTTAAGCTTAACAGAATTTCCATAGCTATGACTATAATTGTTCAAGATTAACATAGAGTACATTAATACTGTTAAAGAAATTGTTTTGTTGTCACTTTTTAATTATTTATTATATTTATTATTTTAATATTAATAGAATAGTTCGAGAATGGAAATAAACAGTAAATAGTGGAATTTGGTCAACAAGAAGTAAAATAGTCCAAACAATATTATATGCAGATGATAAAGTTTTACTCTCAAATTCTGAAGACTGCTTACAAATGGCAGCATACTAACTATTCAAAATCGCCAGCAAATGTGATATGAAAATTTCTACTTCAAAATATAAAACAATGGCAATGTGTGGAAAAAATATATGTGTGAAAATCAAGATTGACAGAAAAATTATAGAACAAGTGTCTGATTTCTCACACCTAGGAAGTGTATTTGCAGATCACAATTGATATTGATACAAAATTACAAAAATACAATAAATTGAACATGAAAATGAGGAGACATTTTGGCAAACAGATGACTGATACAAAACTAAGACTACATAATGTCACATCAAAAGCTACCCTCAGACATGGAAGTGAAATTTGGATTTTAAATAACAGAAATTCACACAAACTTGGAGTAGCCCAAATGCATTTCTTGCGATTACTGTTAGGAGTTACTAGATTGGACCACCAAAGGAATACAGACATCAGAGAAAACCTTGGAGTTTGATTGAGGAGATAGAAAAATACCAATGAGAATGAAAGAACTGGGCTCCCAAAATTGGCATTCCAGCACGCTCCAACTGTTCACAGGGACCACGGAAGACCAAAACAGCACTGGAAAGACCAAGACCATCATCGCTAGGTTTATTGTTACAGGCCACATGGCCTAAAACAAACTTATGACAACTTTTTAATTTTACATCTTTTCCTATGATTTGGAAAACATTATATTCCAATAAACTGAATAATACAACAAAAATCAGTTGAATATGACATATGTTCCTTCTTAACAATTAAATGATGCTTCATTTTAAAATATAGGAAAATTACATACAATGACCAAATTCAGTGGAAACGCTATGTGGCATCTTCTATCCATCCAAAATAGTAAGTACTTCATTAAGATCCAAATAACAATCACAATTCACAAATCCACACCATGCTTTTTAATATTGTTTATTACAGTTGTTCAGCACACACGTAATGATGCATACAGGAAAATGGAAAGGGAAAATCTAGAGGAACAAATGCATAACTTCATGACCAACAATAAAGAACTGGACAGGTATTTAATACACTAACAAAACTATGTTAACTGTGAATTAATCAGTCCTAACAAAAGGCAGGATGTGACATGCAGTTATGCAAAACAGTAAATGTGTGTGGTTAGTTCTTCGCATTCACACTACTTTGAGCTCTCTTTAAAAATGTAAATAAGTAACTTTATACAGAAGTCAAGATGGGTTATTAAAAGAGAATAACTTTAACTTAAATTTCAAGAAACAGAAAGAAAGCAATGAACAAAATTATAAATATATTGCTCTTTTGAATGAAATGAAACAATGCTGAAAATGTATTTTGACTGCCTTTTCAGTCCAGTGCTTCCTGCCTTCCAAGCTGAGAGGTCCAAAGCCTTTTTACTCGATACAACAGGGAAATTTTCCTTTTCATTCTATCCCTTGCAGAGCTTGCATGTGTGAATGAAATGGCTTCACACTATACTCCATCCAGCCTTAGATCCAGGCCTTGTATCCCTACACAACAACCTGGTGTTTGTAGCAGCTGCGACAAACACAAATGGCCATGTGGACTCATGTTTATGATGCAACAGAACGAGACTTACTCAGGAGTCTTAGGAATAGCGCTATCAGGTTACATTCAAGTAATCTTTACCAGGGTCATCATACATCTTGAAAACTCACAGATAATTGCCTATATTTACGGTACTATGTTTTGTGGTGTACTTTGGTTTTGCTCGTATTGTGGGTTAGTTGTGACAGCTTGTGTTTACATCAAGTTGGAACCTGAGATTGGAGCAATTATATTACCTGACAAAGCCATGAAGCGTATCGGAAAGAATGTGAAACTGCCCAGTTGTTTATGCGAGCTTATCGCATAAACATTGCTAGACAGTGTGCGTAAACTCTGTTCAGATGCAATCATATCTCCATATTGGCAAGTGCGAGAGATCATCTATTTGTGTTTTATCACTGACTATACTCCAAGTTACTGATATTTCACTCTTCTAATAAACAAGATAAGCGATCGCAGCACTCGACCACCAAGCTCAATACACCTCAACACTTTGCCAGGTAATACAAAGAAATATAAACCTAAGGGGAGATTAAATGCCAACTTGCACTTTTTGGCTTTCTTAAGCAGTTTTATAAATGGTACTTCCTCTTTAATATTATATTCAGTTTATCACTGTAGGGACAATACTTGTGTTCTAAATATGTATTTAAAAATAGTAGAGCATCTGCATTTTGTACTCCAAATATGCACACCTTAACACTTTCAAGTCTAAGCCTGAGTATAGCTATGACCACTCGAAATGTTCATGAGACACACACCCAAGTATATCTTGGGCACATACTTCTAATGATTTTAACGCAAATCCACAGCTGTACTTTTGGCTTGGGCTATCCAGTGGTAGCCAGGTATCTTATATGTTCCACCTGGCTGATTTTGCTGCCATCTGTCGTTGCTTTAGGAAATATAAGAGAGTTGGTAATATCAATTGCTCTCATGCCATTTTTCTAATAGTAGTGGTCAACTGTTTAGTTTCATTTAAACCCCAGCACAATAGCCCATGAAGGGCCAAGGCTTGCCACCCAGCCGCTGGGTCCCCCACCTCTGCCCACTACAGGCGTCATTGGTGGGGGGCAGTACTGGAGGGTGAAACCGAAATTATAATGTCAATATATATTTGATAATAGAAAGAAACAAAAGGAGATTCTAGTCAATAGTTAAGGGGAAGACGTAATAAAGCTGAATATGTTAAAGTCTCAAGAATGGAAGCCTAGGCAGATTTAAATGAGTGATAAGGTTACAATTGTTGTTTGTACGAAGCCATAGTGATTCCGCGGGCTGATTCCTATCTTACCATGACGTGCTCTAAAGTTAGCCCATGGAAATCGCTTCCTTCATGTTGCTCACGCAAAAACAAATGCAACGCAACACACACTCGTCTTGAATCGAGTCAAGATAACACACGTGCAACTTGGGAGTTGTACGTAAGCTAGCGCGTATACATAATTCGGCGGTTGCTAAAGGGTGACAAAGTTAAAGTGTTATAACGTTGTAGTTGAAGTTACAAAGTTACATTCTATTTAAATATCGTCGGCAGTTCTCTACAAATCTGGAAATTTACAAATAAAGTGATATGTTGGTTAATTCTTCGTTTGGTTCCATTCCTACCATAACTCATGCATACCCTGCAAATTAGGACCTCTTGCTAGAGCTAGTCCGGACACCAAACACGAGATCTGATAGGTCTTAAAGGCGACGTCTTCGACGGAGAGGAACGTTTGTGTCAAGGGTGAGATGTGGTCAGTGGCCCAAGCCCTCCCGGCCAGTTATGTGGCCTTCTTGGCCTGGGGCTGCTACTTCTCCATCAAGTAGCTCCTCAATTGGGCCCCCCAGGACCTAATAAGGTTGAGTGCACCCCGTTCCAGACCTCCCAGTGGGGGAAATAGCCCCATTATGGTACCGGGAATCGAACCCGAGTCCTCTGTGCATGAGGCAAGCACACTACCAACTGTGCTACCGAGGCTGTCACTGAGTTACGTTTGGTGTGTGTAAAAGTTAAGATGCAGCATTCCCTTGATTTTCTGCAACCTGAGGTTAAATCCCGATGGAGCTTTTTGAGCTTTTGGACAAGGAGCATTTCTTTCATTCTTTGTAATGGCTCTGGCATATGCATTCGTCTTATATCATGAAACAAGAACAAATAAAAAAATTGTCACTTGGCAATTTTAATGTAAAAGGTGGGTGACAAATTTGTTGAAAACTGATGTATGTTAGCCCAGGAAAATACAACTACCTCAAATAATTAGTAATACGCTTATTGGAAGACACTTCCAGACAAAATACCTCCCACTGATAAAAAAGCACATCCCACTACCTAGCAGTGATGATGAAAATGATCAGTGTTAAAATGTGCGAAAAATCAGACTAATGAAAGGAATGATTGCTTTAAGTGATATCTGTTCCTTTGTCAACATCTCTCCATAATTTGTTGTTAGCTAATGCTGGATTTCTGACAATGAAGTCATTAATCCTCTTGCTCTCCAATATAAAGAGAGCAATAGCAGTAATAGTAACCGCTTTGTAGAGAGCACCATATTTTGATGTTTTGGCAGTCACATCGCTCTCTCACAACCCCCCAGAATGTCTGGAGGACCACACCTGTCGTTGGTTTATGGTCTCACCGACCTGACCA
The DNA here is from genome assembly GCA_030765045.1 of Tenodera sinensis. NCBI lineage: Eukaryota > Metazoa > Arthropoda > Insecta > Mantodea > Mantidae > Tenodera > Tenodera sinensis. The sequence goes on from CM060974.1 coordinate 43,704,145, forward strand.
GGAGAGTTATCAAAATAAATTCACCGACCATATCCTCTGATTACCAATCAGAGGACGTATTACATGCCATGACAGGTCAGCATGTTAGGGGTTAAGATTTTATAGAGGAATTAGAGAAATGGAGAGGTTGGAAAAATAAAGACTCCCTAGCCCTCAGGAACCCTAATAGCATCAGGGTCGGAAGAGAACAAGAGATGACCAAGGTAAGGTCAGATAGAAAAGTTACAGTGAGGAGCAAAACACCAGTAAGTGGAAGTAATGTTCTGCTCAGCTTGGGTACCTTGTGGTCGCTATTCACATATCCCCTAGACGGAGACCCCTGAGTCAGGTACTAAGTATTTATGGTAATAATTTGAAAATTTTAAATTATATATTTTTTGGAAAAAGTTAAATCAAAATTTCAATTTGTCTTTTGAATAAATTTCTTAATTAGAATCTTGTTGCATATCACTGGAAAGAGCATAAAGAATGCTGCAAAATGACACCTTTTCCAGCTCTTTAGCTCAATTAGGACAGCTCCTAGAGAGATTTGAAAAACGTATTCACTCTTTTTTGGCCGACTTGAAAGTTTTGCATACCCTTACTTCAGAAATGGTTTGAGATAAAAAACTGAAATTTGGTATTTTCCTTAGTTGTAGCACCCACTATGAGTACATAAAATTTTAGCAAAATCTGAAATGGTCAGGTAACATTTTTATTTAAAGCAAATTGATTTCACATGGAATGACCCAGGATCAGGGAAAGGTAGAATCAAACACAAAGTTCAATGCAATAGCCAAAATTTGAACTATGGATCTTCTAATTTCCATCCGGTTGCCCTAGTCAACTGAGTACCCTAGCAACATGGCAGCACAACATTAAGTTCTCCGTATGACTCTCATTTTTCCTAGTAAATTACAAGATGATATACCCCAATGGCAACTTAAAATGTGTAAATCCTGGGTTTCATATCATTAGATGTAATCTTTTATCTATTATTTTCTTCAGTTAATTTTATATTGACAGTACAATTTGATCAATATACCAAAGTAATGTAATTTTTACAATGTAATGCAGAAAAATTTCAGTAGAAATTAAGATGAGTGAAGCTTACAGTCTCCAAGATTTGTTATAACCTTTAGTATTTTTTTTATTATTCTTGCTATGTTAAGTTATTGATCCTCATTGTTTAAGAGCTTAATTCTCACTCAGAAGTTATTGAATAATAAATATAAAGTATATTTCAATTGGTGTATCTGTCTCTCTTCTTTCTCTACGAATTAATAGAATATTTTGAGATACAGTCCACAGATGTCAAAGTCAGACACTAAGAAAACTGAATGTCTTCTGGTTCAGGTAAATAAATAGAAATAATTTGGACCATATCATGATAAACAGGGTGGGAGGGTATAACTCAAAAACAAAATGGCACATATGCACCAAATTATACACTTATAACATGTTTTAAAGATGAAATTAAAAAATATTTAGAATTATTTTGTTGTTTAATGATGCTGTCAATTGCCAGGATCACATCAGCATCGCCAGTGTACTGGAAGTTTGTCCTGCAGTTCTTTTACATGCCAGCAAATCTACTGACATGGAGCTCTCCTTTTTAAGCATACTTAAAAACCATCAGTCTGGGCTGGATTTGAACCTGCGATCTTGGGATCAGTAGACCAGCATCTAACCCACAGAGCCACTCAGACCAACTTTAAAGATAAAGTTTTTCAGGGAGTTATCCCAGACTTAAACATTTTTTACATGGGAAAAGTTTCTGTTACTTTTTACTTTCTCAAAATCATTAACGTTAATGTATTCATTACCTATCCAGTACTTGCATATTTTATAGAATTTACTTTTGATTATTTAGTGCTAATAATTATTAAAAACAATATGGGTTACTTCCAGCTCACAAAAATCATTCAGCTGTACATTTTGCAGTTTAAGTGCATCATTGAATTAATTAAGACTGACTAAAATTAGAAAACTGAGATAATTGGGCTGTTTCTGCTACTTAGAGACGTGTTTCCATCATTACCTATCTAAAACGACATATTGCAGTACCTTGCTCATTATACTACATAATTACTTGCATGCTTCTTGCTATTGATACTATCTCACTAACAGGTCAACCATATTGTTATACTACTAACACTACTGTATAAATTACTTCATCTGAGAGGGGGAAATCTGGACATACAGTTAAAGAAAATCTGCTGGAGTTGGTGCTCACCAACCTCTCCATAATTTTACAACAGTTAAAGCTTTATTTTATTAATTTGAGAAACAGTATGTATACTAACATTTAAAAGCATTTTACACATGTTATTGATTTAATTGGGGTAACTTAGTGATTAAAACTATACTTAATTGAATTAACAAAAGCTTAAATATAATGCCTAATGTATACCAAACAATTTTTAAAAAAAATTCTTAACCTGAGTATCATATTTATGTAGGGTGTTGTGAACACCCCACTTCCCCAGTTAAAGGTTAAGGATCACAAATGGCAGAAGCAATGTTAGTTGCTTCAACTACTGTGAGCACAGAAAACAAAACTCACCACAAATTCAGCTCAGAAAATCATGAGCTTATAAATGCATGGGCCAGCGACAATGGAGTGGTCAGAACAAAGCATTTCCAGACAAGAAGCTGTTCTTGTTCCAGGCTTCCTTACAAAAAGGTGTATTTCAAGAAAACCTGTACTACATCATTCTCGCCTATACAAGCAAATGCAGTGTTGAGAGAAGCAAGTCAATAAGTGTTGAATGACACAGTTGTTAGTAGTTGATTAGGATTAAGTGTGTGTCTGTGTACAGTCAGTGCTGAGAAAGTTTGAGTATCATTAAAGACAGTTGTAGACATTTAATATTCGTATTGGAGCTGTTGTGTGAGCCAGTTTTTTAGTTAAGCCTGTTAGAGTGAGTGTAAATGTATCGTCGGAAGCAATTTATAAGACAGAAAGAGTACAACTGAGAAGCAGTGAAGTATTTTGTAAAACTGATGAAAATGAAGTGTTTAAAACAGTGGGACACAATAAATTGAAAAATTGGTTGATATTTCTAAACACACTCTGCTCCAACTTGTAATAATATTAATCACACGACTACTTTCAGAGAAGGTCCTCTTCATCATTCAGCTGTTGATGAATTTTGACATACCAATCATATAGTCGGCACAGTTTATCGGCAGTCCCCAGGAGTTCAAAATGACTGACATTACACTAAACAGCTGACAGAAGTATCACAAAAAGCAGTCCTGCCGACGTACATAATAAAGCCACTTCTAACCTCAAATATCACAGCGTTAAAGTAACATACTTTCAAACGATAATAATGCTTGAACAACGTTACTACACAACACATGATGAACATACTTATCTTAGGCAAATTTTGTTCTGCAAGAACACTTTTGGATAAAATTACTTCTGAGCGCTAAATATCCTAATATATACGAGACGCACTACTATATAGCGAATAGAAAAATAACACTAACTATAATTGCATATACTGTTCTAAAACAATTCAGAAAAATGTCAAGGTTGTTTTTTGGGGTATCTCAATAAGCTGCGCCGACTATAGACAATGTCTTACGACTAGCCAATAGGAAGAACAGCATACCAGGCAACGAGAGAAGGGGGAGGCAGTTACCTGATGTTGAACCAGTCGATCAAAAGCTGAATGATGGAGAGGATCCTCTCCGAAACTAGTCCTGTCATTAACATTATTAGATATGTATGTGCTTAGGCTTTTACAGCTAGTGTCCATTTAGAATAAAATATCTTCTGAGCTTGTAGGCCGGGTTGACGTGTAGGAATTGCTCCTGACATTTCACTCAAATCTGTGTTGAGCATCATCACTCATTGTTAGGTCCTCTGATGATGCTCAATGCAGATTTGAGCGAAATGTCAGGAGCAATTCCTACACATCAACCATGGCCTACAAGCCCAGAAGATGTTTTATTTCAAACATTGCTACAAATTGGAGCAGGATGTGTTTAGAAATATTGACATATTTTTCAATTTAGTGAATTATATGTCAAGGTTACAAGAGGACAGAACAGCTGTAAGTTACAAGTTGTAATTTGTGTTAAGGATAAACAGGAGGACTGTGTTTTTCTGATTCAATTTTAAGGAAAACAAAGTGACAGGAAAAGTAACTGGATTTTGTCATTTGTCACAATACGTTTACTGATAAAAAATGTTTTTCTAAGAGTATCAGTCAAAAATGGCACATAGAATATACACCTAGGAGTTAGTTGTAATAGCTAATAATTTAGATGATTTTGAATGCAGCGATATAGATGAAATGGAACGTAATAGCGAATTTGAAGAATGTTTCATACATAATTTGAACAATATCTAGAGCTTTGAAATTTATTTCAAAATGAAAGTTTATGTTTATTACCAAAGTGTTTATGAGCCATATCCATTTATTTAATAAGTTTTGTTCTAAAGCAGATGACTAGTTTTCAAATGCTGTATCATAAAATCAAATCGTAAATTGACAGCAATAATTATTTGAAGATCATTAAAATCAGCTGTTTTTAGGGGACTGCAATCTATGGGCCTGATAGAATGTTAAAGGATTTGGCATAATTTATACAGTACGGTGTAATAAACAATATTACATCAATATTTGCTTCATTTGCAAACTTTTGATTTTCCTTGTTAAGAGCAGTATGTTTTCAGGTTGATTAGTACTAGTGGCACAGTAAGCATGACAGTGTCGTGATAACGAATGGTGTACTGCAACCAAGTTCCAATACTTTGAGACAGTTATTATGTACCAAAAGAAAACATTAATTTGACTTTGTTTATTCAGTATTATTCTTTTGTTAATTGCTACATTATCAATTTGTGGGTAATGTTAATTATTGTCAATTTCAACATTCTGATTATGTAATTGATTGTTTTATGTGAAAAGTTTTATAATGTAAATCAACATTAATTTTTGGCATATCCAAGATAATTATGGTATTGAATATTATACACGAAATATGACATGACTTCATGAGAGGGTATTGTTAAGCAACGCAATATCCTGATGATACTTCCTTGGCAACAGATGAAATAATTTTCCAAACTCTCTTGCATCAAAGTATTCAAGTAAAATGAACATCTTTTCTTGGCAGTGTTTCTAGAAAGTGGAAATTGTGTAATTTCAACTCTAACGTCAATGTATACAATGTATATGCTATTTCTCAGTAACATCTGAAATATTATAAAATAAATAGCCTCAGACGTGCCAAAGGAACAAGAAATGGTAAAGAAAGTGACAGTATTATATAATGACTTAGTGATTGCAATAATTCATAAAGGTGCAAATAAATATTAATAAACAAGAAAATAATGAAGCTATTACCATCTGATGGCCAATAAAAAATTTACAAAAATTTTTAAAGAATGTGGTCCCTTGAAATAAATTTAATATATGAAATTTACTAAATTTTTCTAAAAAGGATAAAATTCCAAATTATAAAAAAACTGGCATTTATCAATTTAGCTGCTTGGATTGTGATAGGGTTTATATTGGTAAAACTAAACGTCATTTAGAAACCAGAATAAAAGAGCATTTTAGAAATATTAAATATAAACAAACTGATAAATGAGCTGTGGCAGATCATTTTTTATATTTAATCATGAAATTAATCCAGATGTTAAATTATTAAAACATTTAAGTGGACCTATAGATTTAATGGTTTGGGAAAAGACATTTATTTCAAAAAACAGGAACCGTATTATGAATTTTGAAATACCTCCAATAGATTGTATTTATAGGTTTTTGTTTTCAGAGGTTGGTGATTAAAATGAAAATCAGTAGCTATGGTAACTTTGTATAGCTTTGAGAATGAGTTGGAGTCAACTTGAAACGTGTCAGCAGCATAAAATTTTGCAATATTACTAAGATAAGTGAAGCTTTAATTTCTAATTTGTTCTTACTTTAGATAAATATTAATCATTTAAATGGAGTTCAGTGAATGCTTTATTCTGTAACTACAACCAGACATAGTAAAAGAATCTTCATTGCTGTAAACACTGATCGCCGAAACATACGAAAATATCTCACCGCAAAGTGAGAACACATTGATATTTATGAAAGAAAGATAGAAAGACACATTAATATATTTATCAAGAATCATTGTTTCTTTAAATACCGCACAAACTTTCGCACTACTTAGGCCAAAAGGTCGGGCCCGAGGTGTGAAGCAAAACAGATAGTATATACTGGAGGCACTCATTTCGTGGCATAATTACAACCATGCAAAAACCATCAGGTTGAAAACTCTTGTGGATGGGTTTTGGGAAAACTGTTAGATGAAAAGATAAAGCAACTAAGACACCAAAGTAGGTACATACTAAGGTACCAGTTATCAAAATACATGCATTTATATGCCTAACAGCCGGTATTTAGTGCAATGCATTAAACAACCACCAGCAAAGTTTTAGCTATACTCACAGATGACTGCCTGTTGGGATCAACTGTTGATTTGGCTAAGTCGACAGGAAGCCTATCCTGTCCAGCGTCTCCCGCACTCATTCTGCACCTGCATCAAATTATATGCTAATTACTCCTACTGCTGCAACATTATACCATTATAATGCTTTCACAGATTTATCAAAATCTACAAAACATAAAAATAAAAGCCTGATATGTTACACTCATATGTAATAATGATAATTTATTTGTATATTCCTTCCATGGATTATTCTTACAAAAGCTTATTTTTTAGCCTAATTTACATCAGTTGAGGTGTGCTGAAATGGTTTCTTTCATTAGACATTTGCTTGTAGGTGTATGGGGAGCACAGGAGGCTGAAGCAAATATTTTAAAAGCTACTTACTATGCTGTCTATGAAATTATGTTCTTTTTATCTGACAGCACCATATATGAGGCGTTGAGTGCAACAGTGGCCCAACCCACAAAAATTCAGAAACTGAGTTATTAGCACAGACATGTTCCCCATATCAAAATCTAGGAGAGCAGTAGTGGCCTATACCACATTTCTACAACCACCAACAGATGGCATGAGAAGTGTGTTATTGCATGGAACTGAATCTGGCTTCCTGGATAGAAACAGTGGCCCAACTTTCCTGCATGTATGTAAATATGTATCACAATGTCGGTGCTATATTGATTAAAATTTCCAAATATCATGACTCTTTCTTAGTTATTAAAGTCAATATAAAACTTTCAAATCACATATTTTTTACACTCCATTATCTCCATTATGTACATTTAGTGGTTGGGCCACTGTTGCGCTCAACGCCTCTGCTCTTCAAAAACTGAAAACCCAAACCAATACTAATTCCACAAAAAATGTACTTAACACTAATGGATGGTTTGCTAGTATTACAAAATTATGTCAAATCCATTCCCAATGAAGAGAACTTTACAGATCATTTGCACAAAATTGAAGTTTTTCTATCCATACATATCTCTTAAGGTTGATTTAATTTATAATTAACATGTTTTTGGACTTTGTGAGAGTGACATGTTCACTAACATTTAGTTATACTGAGGTGATTTTTCACACATTGCTTACTTAAAAAAAGGAAAAGAAAACATAATTGCTTCTCGGGTGATCACCCACGTCAAATTTATAAAACTCGAGCTTTTGGCCATGGAGTGTCAAATGGCTAAAAGCTCAAGTTTATAAATTTGACATAGCTGATCACCCAAGAAGCCATTATTAGTAACATTCGCGTGAGAGTTTTAACTCTCATTAAAAAAAACATGTTTCAGGAGCTTATGCTCCCATCTGCAGTTCCTCATCAATAGCGTCAACATTTATTGTGATGGTTGCATGAACCTCTGTATTTCACATGATAGAATTTCAACATTAAAAATGTGATGTGTTGCACTCACATGACTTTCTCAACTCTTGTACTAAGCATTCTTACAAACTCTTATCCCTATATATTCTGTGTGTTAGTTGAGATAAACATTTGTACAAATTCTCTTATTGCTTACTCCCTTGTAGGTGTAAGGAGAATATTAGAATACAGTAGGCTTTGAGTGATAGTCAAATCTTTAAGTTTTGAGACCCCGTTCTCTTTGCACGCTTAACATATAAAAAATTAACAATGTTCTATTTCACGAAAGTTTTAAGTTTTCCAAAACTGACACAAATAACAAGGAATTTCTCCGAAATGGTTCACCCTACAAGAAAATTCACTGAGACATAAGTTGTGTATTTTAGCAAGATCTACATTTTTTGTATAGTATGATTTGATCTATCTCTAATGGTTTACCAGTTATACAAAAGTCGTCCAGAGTAAATACGACTACAGAGGCCATAGCCAGAAAATTCAAGATATACATTTCATTTGCCATAAAAATATCTCAAACATATGACATTTTAATAAAAATCATTAGAGCCATTTTCAAGAAAATCAAAATTTTCCATGTAAAGGGTAGTTTAGGGTGGAGCTATTTTCTTCAAAATCTTTGTGTTGCAACCTTGAAAGACATTCAACTTATATACCAACTTTGGTTTTTAACAGAATTTTCGATTTTGAGTTATGCTGTCCACAGACACACACACATACACGGACCTTTTTCTAAAAATGCTTTTTTGGATTCGGGGGGTCTCAAAACATATATTTCCGGTGAAATCTCGACATAGAATTTTTGGATGGAATACAATACTTTCCCTATTTACCAGTAGAGAAAGTAAAAATACTTTTTTTGATTCAGGGAGCCTCAAAACATATATTTCCAGTGAAATCTTGACATTAAATTTTTGGTTCTAAAAGATCTATGTACTTATGCTAATGTTAAGCACGTTAATTTGAGACAGGCCACAATTCCTATAAAAAAAGCTCTTCAGAATTTGTTACTGTACATACAGATGTTTGGCCAATAACAAGTTTTACCTTTCACTTGATTGCAAAGAAAGGAGCAGGGAGTTCAACATTGACTTTCACACATTAGTAGCTTCAACCCAATTACCTGCTTTCTTTTTACTAGCGAAACAAGATCTTTGGTTACAACAGCAGCAACTTTATTGAAAGCAAGTTTTTCTTGTGCTTGTCTGTGCTACCAGCAACATAACAAAAAAAATTTCACTATAGATTTTAAGCTAGATGTTTTGGAATTCACTGAAAAAAATGGTGTATGAGCAGTGGGTCAAGAGTATTCAGCATAACCAGACAGAGTTTGTTACTGGAGAAATTAGAGAGATAAACTTAAAAGCACAAAAAAGAAACTATCTTTTTGTGGCCCTAAGAAAAGATGCCGTGCTGCAATGGATGATGCAGTGATGGAGTGGGTGGAAGAGAAGAGAAGATAGCGCTGTGTAATGACCTGTGAAATGATGCAAATCAAAGTGTAACAACAGTTAGTATTTAATAAAACATTAAATTCATAGTTCAGTAATACATTTCTTACTTTCATTTTCTGAAGTACTGCTTTGTAGCACACTCCAAATTTTTCGGCCATAATTCCATTAAAAAAGGGGATCTTATTTTCGAGTAAATGTGGTATTATGTGTAAAGTTCCTACTTAGATTCTGCAATTAACTGTGGACATTCTATAGTGTACTGGCCCAACTTGGCACTTTCTCAAAGTGCTTCAAACACTCACTGTAATAACACAAATAGAATGTCCTTAACTTTTACATACTTCACTGCACAGCAGTCTGGTCTTACTGCAAGAATTGCAATACACGGCATACTGAAAAATGAACCAATTGTACATGTATCTGTTGTTTGCCATTTCATTCTTCCTTTGCAAAATGCTGAATTACCTTAGCAAAATATGCTTTAACATATATGAAACTCGAGAACAGCCTCTAACCGGTTTTACTATAGTTGAAGTTCAACTGTTTGAATACCAGGACAGCTAAATAAGTTTAAATAACAAAAATTGTGCATATTTTTATTGCAAATTATTCAAGGCATCCAAATGTTCTAAACCTTCCTTGTTGTCTCAATTACTGGGAGGCACTCTGGATGCACTAAATTTATTTGCTAAGGAAAGGCTTCATCATTGTGTAGAATCGAGACACATGAAAATTAAAATAACATTCCTAATATATTTTGTTACACTGTCCGCAGTTATCCACGGCGAAAAAAAAATTAAAAAGTTCTTCGTAGCAATAAACATTCTGAAACATCTTTGAAAATTATACTAAAGAAATGGTTAAGCCTAATCAGGATAAATACCTTCCCTAACTATTTCAATTTCTCTTAGATACACTGTGATACTGTAGATACAGTCGATTCCAACACAGTTAAAGGAAAGCCAATTCCTCCCATAACAAATAACGTTTAAGACCACACAAAAAAGCACTCTTCACATACAATAGAGGCATAGCATATTTTTTTGGATATAAAACTAAACAACACAGCACAACAGGAAGTCAATAAACAATTTGTACCTAATGAATTTAAAAGCTGCAACAAATGTATCTACCACGCAGGTTTCTATGCAGCTCAAATATGCCTTCAAAAGCACACAAAATCCACCAAATTACATATATACTTTTCACTATTCCTATTTTCATTTCAACGTATAACAGCTGTATTCACCGATTTCGCTTCGGAATCACAGCTGTGCAAAACCAGGGGCCTCATTGGATAATTTATTTTGACATCTCAGCAATGTATGCAGCTATTGGCCAGGCTATTTTAAGCCAGAACTGCGTTCTAAAATCACGGAGACACTATATCGACTGGAGAAAGCTAAACGGCCTTCTAACAAATGAAATCGACAATGCGGTTGTGCCATATTGGTCACATCGCTTCCATAGAGGAGTATATCTCTCTGCTCCACTTACGTTGTTTGGAACGAGGTCAAAAGATGGGATTACAATGCGTTGGGGATGATTATAATAACGCACAAAGGTCTGAAGACAGGTTAATAGCATTTACTCCACATACTTTTAATTACGGCATACACTTCACATGTGTTAATATAATTTATAAATAATAAATTTAACACGTCAAATATAATATATAAATACCTGGTAGTTTTTACATCATTTTCATATTTAAACAGGTTTCCCTAATCAAGGTCTGGTTCTTATTTAAGTGAATTAATACAGTTCGCGAGGAAAATTGGAAACCCTCAAGATAAGCAGGCATTGTAATGGTCATTCCACAAACGATTTTTGCAAGGTGAGGCCTGCGGGAAAATAAAATAAATTGAGTTTGTAATTATAGGAATTCTTTAACTGCTATGGTTTCCCGCCTTCCCACTCTACTTGGGCGAAGAGCCTTTACATTTTCTCGGGGGCTTTTTATCAGGCTCGAGGTTCTTTTACGTGATCTTAATCTACGACACGGGACCACCGGCTTTACTTTTTTTTTTTTTTTTTTTTTTTACCGTGGAGGGGAAAACCCTGGTTACAGGCCCTTAAGGGGGAGGGTTACTCACTAAAAAAAAAACCTCCACGTGTTACTTCCTAAATTGCTATTTTCTCGTGCATCATCATGCGTTTGCCGGGTCCCGCACAGCAACCCGGTTAGTAATTGAATGCTGTTACGCCGGCATGCTGTGCATGTGAGCGCGTCTAAAGTTACTTTTTGGTAATGCCCATGAAACCTGGACAGAACCAAGCGAATTACGTGCGTTTGATATGTAGCTTTGGCATAGGCGTTGACCTGCCAGTCATTAGCTAGATTGTTAGCTTAATGTTAGGTTAATTTATAATATTCGTGCTATTTTATGTCAGGTGTTGCAAAGGTATAATAGACCTTAGTCTATAAGATAGTCGGTAGCTAAATTGTTAACATATTGAAGGGCTCTGTGGGAGGGTGCGGTCTGAAACAAGGAAAAGGAAGGTTTAGTTGTGAGATAGATGAGGGAACAGTCCTGTGCCAACGTCTGTGTCAGTCATGTAGTAGATTGTTCAAGAACGCCTGTTTTGTGTTAAATTCCTGTCGAAAAGCGCTAGTGGTCTGGCCTGATTGTAAATTTCCAATGTGTATTTGTCTAGATTCGCTACTATTGGGTTTTGGTGCTTGTGTGTTTATAGGTGTCGTGTGAGAGCTTTTTAATGGATTGTTCTATTGTGTGCATTTTTAATTCGTCGTGCAGTATGTCAGCTGGAGATGTATGAGGCACTTTTGCTATCATTCGTAATATTTTGTTTTGGAGTCTTTGTAGGCGCTTGATGTGCGTTTTGGCAGCATAACCCCAAACCGGAGCAGCGTATGTCAGTAATGGGCGAAATAGCGCCTTGTATAATGTTGGTCCCATTTTGAGGTTTAACTGTGAGTTCATGAATATAAGGGGATAGTTTGCCTAAGTGGACGTTTGCTTTTTCCCCTTATTTGGAATACATGATGTTTCCATGTGAGTTCCTGGTCAATTTGAAGCCCTAACCAGCTGACTGCTTCTCCACTCAATAATTTCTCCGAATATGGTGAGTGGGGGAGGTTGGTGTTTCCCTAGTACATGATTGACTTTTTGGTGAATATGATAGCCTGCGTTTTCTTGGCATTCAGCTTAATTCGTCATTTGGTGAACCAATCCTAAAGCTCGTTGAGGGCGTTTTGTAATCTCCTATGCATGAACTGTGTTTTTCCCGATTGCGCGACAATTGCTGTATAGTCTGCATAGATGAATAAATTCGTGTGTTGTGTTGTCGGGATGTCGTTCATTGTTATAGTAAAAATATTCGGCCCTAGTATACTTCCTTGTGGGACTCCCACTTTTATGGGGCGAGGGGAGGAGAGACGATTGTTCACTTTAGACTGAAATGTCAGATTATATAGGTAATTGGCGATGCATTTTTATTAGAGGTTCGTGTATGTTATGTTTTTTCAGTTTCTTGAGTAGTCCCACGTGCCATACTCTGTCGAAAGCGCACTCTACATCAAGTGTCGGTCTGGGTGGCTCAGTTGGTTAGACGCTGGCCTACTGATCCCAAGGTCGCGGGTTCAAACCCGGCCCAGGCCGATGGTTTTTAAGTGTGCTTAAAAACGACAGCTCCATGTCAGTAGATTTACTGGCATGTAAAAGAACTCCTGCGGGACGAAATTCCGGCACACCGTCGACGCTGATGTGATTCTGGCAATTGACAGCGTCATTAAACAACAAATTAATTTCATTTAATTTCTACATCAAGTAGAAGTGCGCCTGTCGATTTTCTAAATGTGTTCTGTGGCTCTCAGAAGTTGCAGGATTGTAGAGTGGTGGCTGCGGAATCCAAACAGTTCGGGTATGGTTATATTCTGTTTTATTAATTGTGCGTTTAGGCGTTTTAGATTTACTTGCCCAAGTAGTTTTCCCAGAACGCTTAGTAGACTAATTGGTCTGTAGTTCTGTGGGTGCGAGAGGTCCTTCTTGGGAAAGTGTGCGACAATTGCCGACTTCCACGTGTCAGGGTAGTACCCGCTTTCTAACACGTAGTTGAATAATTTCGACAGTAGTATGATGGCATATTCAGGTAGATTAGTTAAGGTTGCCGTCGGAATGCTGTCTGGTCCTGGGACCTTTCGCTTAGGTAGATGTTTAATGAGCCATTTGATTTCGCTGGGACATGTTTAGCTGATTTTATTGTGCGTTATTTGGTCTTTGTATTCTCGCGTTTCTTCTTCCGTTTCGGCGGTGAATTGTGGGCAAGAAGGAGTAACGTTCGGTGTAAGCGTTTCTTGTAGTGCATCCGCCTTTTCCTGGTCGGTGGTGGCTATAGTCTGGTTATTATGGAGTGGAAGGATTTGTGTTTTATCGCGTGTTAAGCAGCGAGCTACCTTCCACACGGAGTCTCGGTCATAATCGATATTCTCCAGTGTGTTCTGCCATTGCCTCGAGACGTTATTAAAAATAATCTCGCCTACTAAGTTATTTAAGTGTCTGAGGTACTCGGGATCTGTTATATGCCACGTTTTTTGCATCTGCGTCTGACTCTATTTCTTTCGGCTGTTAAAGTGGTTATGTCCTGTGGCTGTTTAGTTTGATGATGCCTAAGCTGGCTCATCGGCACCGAAGCTGCCGTTGCTATCTTTATAGCCCTTTCCAATTGGGTGACAGATTTATTGATGCTTTCGTTTGTGTTTAATAGGGCAGTACGCAGGTTTTTGCTAACTGTTTCCACGAACTTACCCCAGCTTGCTTTGTTACAATTTGGATGTTTTATCAGTGGGACTAGAGTTGGATTGCCCTCGAGGGTAACTATGAGGGACAAATGGTCAGATGACCGCTCATTTATGACTTTTAGATGAATTCTGCGATTCAAGTTTCTGGACAGGGCCAGATCTAGTATGTCAGATCTGCGTGTTCTGCAATAGGGGATGTATGTGTGTTCCTCGGGAGTGCGGATTGTCAAGTACTGGTGTTTTCTAGGTGTAATAATGCTCTTCGCTCTTTGTTTGTCTCGTTGCATCCCCAAATTTGGTGTTTTGTATTGAGATCCCCCGCGATGTGATTAATGTACCGGGAGCGGCACAAGCCGCCGCTATGAGTACTTCGTTGTTGTCTAGTGTGATGAGTCCGCTGGCTGTTTCTAAGTTTTGGAGTTGCGGAGAGGGGGGGCATATCGTGTTGAATGTCGTGTTTTGTAATGACCGCGGTACCACCCCCACGCCTATCTCTGTTCGATGTGTGGTGTATCCCAGGATATTGAGTCTATGATTGTCTTTAAGTAGTGTTTCTGTGACTAGGGCAATATATATTGCTAGAAGCAAGGGATTCTTTGAACTCTATCTTTTTATGTCTGAGTCCTCTAGCGTTCCATGTCATGATATTTATATGTTGAGGTTGTTCATCTTGTCGTTCAGAGGAAACCGGGAATTACTAGGAGCTGGAAGAAGTCCCTGTAGGCTGCCAGTATGGAGCGGACCTCCGATAATTCCGCTTCCATGAGCAACCCGAGAATGTGCCCTGCAGATTCCCTCAGTTCGCTGGTCTCCATTCCAGTGCTTATCACTCGCTGGTACCTGTGTTACTGATGCTGAAGTCTGGGGGTCCCTGGATTATTGTGGGTCTGGTCGGTCCTTCTACACTGTGCGAGGCACACCACGTGGCTGGCGGGGCATCCGTGGTCTGTACCGCTCTTCCGTGCCAGGCGTCTGCGCCGTTGTCCCGGCTAAACTAAAAGGAGATGAGGCCCGCATGGATGCAACTCCTTGCGCCTCTAGTCCAGCCCCCGCAGCCATGCGTCCACCCGGCCCATGGAGGCTACGTGCCGCTGGTACTCGGGACATGCCCAATACTTAGCCCCGTGGCCCTTACGTAGGCATAGCGCGCATGTTCTCTGGGGGGAGGCGGAACTTCACACTTTCCCTGCTAAGGGTTTTTATACCCGAGAAAATAGACTCTCCTCGGCCGAGTTTCAAACCGCAACCTAGAGAACCAGAGGCTAACGCGTTACCCCTAGACCACCGAAGGAGACGAGGCCTGGGGAAGAAACTAAAGCTATTGAGATATAATGCAGTCCCTTCTATATACAGCTTACCTCGTCACTTGTTAAAAATTAATTAAATGAAAATTGCTGATTTGGTCACCAGCTGACATTTCCACCTATAATTTATTTCTATTGTGCTGATTGCACGTTCGGCTGTTTTTTTTTTTTTTTTTTTTTTTTTTGGGCGGCGCTGGCCCGCTAGGTAGTGCTGTCGTCTTGCCCAGCTTACGTGAGGGAGCGAGAGAGAGGGTAGTCTGTGTAGTAGTCAGTCGTGATTGTAACCTCCAGAGGTATGTAGCTCTTCTCTCTCTCTCTCTGTTCTTACTACTACAGCCGTAACTATGCGGGATCGAATTGGAGATATAATTATTTCTATGGGACAATGATTTTGTGGGATTAGGTCGTCACTTACGCGGACAATAGTAAATTCAGATTTCAAATAGGTAAACTTGGTATATAGCTGTAAAATGTGTTCAACTCACTTCATTTATATTTACTGTAATCGTCCACTGGTAATCCTTATCACCCGATAAAACATAGAGACATATGATTGTAATTTCATCAAGCCTCAAGATTTGTAAGTATCATTAATTAAAATTTTGTTCATCCAAATCTTTCGTTTTATTTCTATAAAAAAAAGGGGGGCACTCCTTTGACAGAAAAGGTCCTGCCGTTTCCCCACTAGGGTGATCCTACTTCCACGAAAGAAATTGACTACATCCCGTGAAGGGCAGTGCAATTCTCTGGTAACAGAGCGTGGTTACTTTTCAAAAAGTCGTAAGTGGGATTGTTAGAAAGATAGTTTGGCTTTTCGAAATTTGGTTTGGGTTGGAAGACTAACAAAATGGTTACTGTAGTGGACGCGGCCTTTCTACGGAAAGGTGAACTAAACTTTGAGTTGGCTATACGAGTTGGAATTTTGATTCCAACCGCGGATGTTGCGACCACATTGGAAGAGTTCCGTAAGGTGAAAGATTGCCCCATTAGACGGTTGTGTGCTGATAATGTGTTGGTGCAGGACGCGCCGGGTGAATGCGAGAAGGCTTTCGTCGAATTTAAAGAGTTGTTTACTGATTCCGACTTGGGAAAGGCACTCACCAAACAGCAGCTTAGAAGGCTTTCTGCGAAGGTGACCCATTATATTCGAAGACTTGAATACCTCGTGAAATACTTTCCTGACCTTTCTTTTGGAACTTCGTTGCCTCAGTTACGCGAAGGGTTTCAGTCTATTTGTCAGAGTTTGGACGGGGTAATGTCCAAAGATGGCGGCCCCGAACTATCCAACGAACAGGTTGCCGAAGTTTCTAGATCGATAAATCCCCTGGGCAGTGAACTGGTATCGGCATATCAGCGGATTAAGTTGTTACACCCGCTACAGGAATTTGTTCAATCCCAACCTGATTTTGTAGTGACAGATGTTACAACGGCTGTGGAGTTTCTGAGATTTTAGTACGTGCGAGTGAAACAGCTGAAAGGGCTGACGTGCCGCAGGTTGTGTTGTTACAGGCAATTACTAGCAAGGTTAAGGGCAATACTTATGCGTTAGTGACCCCTTTAGTAAATTTGTGTGGTTAAATCCTTTACCCAAGGCCAATGCCAGAGGCGTTATAAAGGTTTTAGCTTCCATTTTTGCGGCCTTTGGTGCTCCTCGTTATCTGGTTATGGATAATGGCTCTCAGTTTACCTCAAGTGTTTTCAGGAACTTCTGTTTTGGTTGGGGGGTCAAAACTATCGATACCACTCCGTATTACCCTTGCCCTTCACACGCCGAAAGGTTCAATAGAAACCTTAAGTCAGCCTTAATAGCATATCATCACGATAACCATTCAAAGTGGGATACCAATTTACCACGTCTACAGTTAGCCTTTAATTCGGCTCGCCATGAGTCGCATGGCGTTACCCCATACCGGTTGATGTTAGCTTACACGCCTAATTCACCATTAGCTAATCTTTGGCACTTGAATGATTTGTTGCCTCAAAAGTATACTCAAGAAGAGATACGTAAGACCTGGAAGTCTGCCTTTCGTAATCTCATCAGATCTCATGCTCAGCTAGAGCGACGCTATGACGTCGGCAAGAGGCCTTCGCCGTACGCTATAGGTCAGAGAGTGTTTTGTAAGTTCTTTACGCAATCCTCCAAAGGTAACGCGTATGCCGCCAAGTTCGCCCCGAGGTATGTCGGGCCGTATGAAATTATAGATATATATAAAAATGTTTCAGTACGTCTAAAAGGCTTACGTAATGGCAGAGAGAGGAGAGCTCATATTTCCCAATTAAAACCTTTTGTGTAGGTTAATGTGTAGAACCTCCCTTCTACTTCATTCCTTGTTGCTTTTCGTCATTTGTTTTGGTTAGTGTGTTGTTATCATGTGGAGTTACTGTTTGTTTATATTTGGTGTTTGTTTTCCTTTGTATGTTATGGTTATGGTGTGGGAGGAGTACTTTATTTTGGTATGAAGCGTGCCTTGTGTTTAGCGGGTAACATACCTTCACGGCTCCACTAGTTTTTCGTTCCTCCCCGCGCTGTTGTGATGTGTGTGTTTGTGGTATGTTTGAGAAGTGTTTCTGGAGTGTTTGCAATATGTTTGAGAAGTGTTTCTGGAATGTTTAGAGTGTATGTGTCTGGTGGCTTTTCTCGTTTACCAATTATGTGTGATATGTTTTGTGTTTTTGTGTTGTCTGGCCAGTAAAGGGGTTTTATATGCGCATTAATTTGTACAAGGCCTTGTTTTTCAGCTGATCATTTAAATAATGTATATTGAATGTTATTACTTTTGTCATTCTTAATATTACCTTTATATTGTTATTGTTAAATAATTGATATCGAATGTTATCACTTTCTGATTTAGTTACTAAATTGCTTTGCATTTTATATTGTTATTGTTAAACACTTTATTGTTAATTGCTATCACCTTTTGTGATTCTAAAATTAATTTGAACTTTTATTTCCTGTTAAATATCTGTGCTTGTAGATGGTCACACTTGGTGGTAAGCTAAATTGCCCAAGGTTATATGCCAGTGATTCTATCTAAGAGTTCAGTAACAGCCTATTTGAAATCTGCGAATGTTCCTTTTTCTGCCGGATTTGATTTCTGTTTACAGCCTCACCAATCCTTTGTCTACCCCTCCGAAAGCACCTGACCATCTCAAGTTGGCACTGTTGAGCGATGAATCTGGCGATCAACTTTTGTTATGCTGCAGCTATAAGAGCCAGAATGTGGACTGCTGGTGAACAGGGTTCCGCAGTTACGATGGGGCGCCGTTTCCGTCAGGTGTGTCTACGTCGGGTGTTCACGCACAAGCATCTTGGCAACATGACGCCCATTTCAGCGAGTGCTAAGACTCATTCCCAAAGTCAGGATCGACGGCCTTCGCACTCGACAACGTGGGATTCTTCTGACGAAAGACAATTGGCGATCAACTAAGCCCCTCTGCCAGTGAACAAGTGTCCCCAGTGTTACGGTGACCCCAACAGTGAATTGGTGATGGTGATAGTGTTCTATGGCAGTGATCTCACAGTGACCAAGACAAAATAATCAGGTGGTTCAAGGTGTATCCTTTAAGTTCTTGGCTGTGTCTTAACCATGTTTAATCTGCCTTTATCCTATGGTGAGGTGATATTGTTTGATGGGGAGGGGGTGATTGTGCTGATTGCACGTTCGGCTGTTTTTTTTTTGGGGGGGGGGCGGCGCTGGCCCGCTAGGTAGTGCTGTCGTCTTGCCCAGCTTACGTGAGGGAGCGAGAGAGAGGGTAGTCTGTGTAGTAGTCAGTCGTGATTGTAACCTCCAGAGGTATGTAGCTCTTCTCTCTCTCTCTGTTCTTACTACTACAGCCGTAACTATGCGGGATCGATTTGGTGATATAATTATTTCTATGGGGCAATGATTTTGTGGGGTTAGGTCGTCACTTACGCGGACAATAGTAAATTCAGATTTCAAATAGGTAAACTTGGTATATAGCTGTAAAATGTGTTCAACTCACTTCATTTATATTTACTGTAATCGTCCGCTGGTAATCCTTATCACCCGATAAAACATAGAGACATATGATTGTAATTTCATCAAGCCTCAACATTTGTAAGTATCATTAATTAAAATTTTGTTCATCCAAATCTTTCATTTTATTTCTATAAAAAAAAGGGGGGCACTCCTTTGACTGAAAACGTCCTGCCGTTTCCCCACTAGGGCGATCCTACTTCCACGAAAGAAATTGACTACATCCCGTGAAGGGCAGTGCACTATCGCTCTAGTTTTTTGTAAATTCGTGAACTCTTTACAACTCACTATGTTTATTATTAGTTCCGTCATACATTTGTACGATTGCTAAACTCAATATGGAACACTGAGCAGGAATTTCCTTCATTCCCCGCGAACTATTTGTATTGGTTTTACTTTTCTTCACACAATAACGCGCTTCCACCATAACGGTACATCTCGAACGATTGAGGTTTGAACAGATCTAGAATATTCTCTTAACACAATCAGTTATGGGCTTAATATATAAAATGATTATCCGGGCTTGTGGACCGTGGTTTAGTGAAAAATCTCGTTCCTGACGTTTCGTTCGAAGCTGCGACGAACATCCTCAGTGGTGTGACCGTAGTACTCTGTTACTCTCGGCTACAACTAATACGGAGCCGTTCGGTTTCACAGGTTTTATACACTTAGCATAGCTTAGAGTATAACGGTTGATCTGGTCTATGTTATTGGTTTGGCTGCCGCATGAGATGGTTTTAAGTGGTGATGCTTCCATTGTTGTCGATTGTTGTTGATGGGCTACCATTTACTGTAGCTGAAGCTATCGATGGTGTATGATCTTGAATTTGTCTCCGGACACGTTTTTTTTTTTGCGTGCTTTGTATAATGCTGGATGCCAATCTTTATTTAAACGTTTTTTTTTTCTTCCTTTCTATTGAAGTTACCATTATGTTTGAAAATCTCCATGCCTTCACGACTTAACCGGGCGTAATAATGAACTGTGTAAGATAGGATAGTTGTGTGTGAATGCTGTATAATGAGTTTCCTCGGCGCTAGTAATGCATGTTCTGCGACTGCAGACTTTTCTATTTGTCACAAACAATATCACTTGTGCTCTGTAATGCGTGCGTTTACCGTACGAGCACGGAATTTTGTAAACACCCGCAGAAGAGAGTGGTTCTTTTGGATCGTTTGCTGAATGTAGCATGTTCTGTATTTGTTGTGTGGGTTTGTAGATGGTGTGGATGTGTTTTTTAAGAATAAAAAAAAAATCATTTCCCCAATGCGATTAGTAATACCTCTTATGTGTGGCAGATATGCTTTATTCTTATCTTTAGTCATTTTGTTTTCGTTTAGAACGGGTCTTCCTTCTGAGGTGGAACCAAGTAAAGAGAAGTATATGCGCCTATTCAAAATACATTTTTCGTTCGTTTCTTTTTTTTTTTCAAACTTTTCTGGTGTCTTTTGGATTTTTCACATTCTAGTGCTACAGTGGAACGATTTTTTCAACGTAAATCTGATTAAATTAAAAGGAACCGGTTCTCGAAGGAAAACAATGTGCTAATTATTACAAAATTATTGCACGTGCAAGGAGACATCTATCAAATTTACACTCATTGTTAATGACAATGAAAAATATTATCTATGGTAATGATTGTCAGTAACTTGTATATAAGCAGGATTCTCAATTTCTACTTGTATAAACTAGAGAAGAATCTATATAAAATCTGCTGATAACTCCTGCTTTTTTAAAAATCAGATCTACTTTTACTTCCACCACCCAAAACTACTCCTTATATGAAAAATTGTTCGAGTATTTATTTTCTCAAAAATGGCTCCAACGAATTTAATTTAAATATCACCTATTTAAGATGTTTCATGATAAATGAAATGTATCCCTTAAATTTTCTGGAATCTTTTACTTGGCTAGACATGGCAACACGGTGGGCAACATGGTAGGTTTTAATTATCCATTGGTTGAAATCTATTTGTCCAATCAGAAAGCTTGCTTCAAATAATTTTAGCGGTCAAATAAGCGGAGGTAAACAAATTTATTTACATATACAACAGAATGATATTTAATATTTACGTGTAATATATATAAAGGTTAGATTAGCTGTATTTAAGCTGTTATCCAAGACAATTGTGGTGTTATGTGTTGCACCATATTTTACTAATATATTCATAAAATAAGTTAGATCCGAGTTTAGGTTAGGTGAGATGAGGTGTATATAAGTTTTAAGAAAACTTTGATTTTAAGTATTGCAGCCCACGAAGAATTAAGTGAAACGAGCAAAGCGTGTCACATATAAAATGTATCAGATCTTTTGTTATTGTTTCATTTATACAAACACTTGTCATATTGGTGACTGTCATTACAGATAAATCCTTAATATTGCTGTCTTCTTGACATTAGGTTTTAGTTTTGAATTTAAATTCTTTATTGCTTGAAACACATTCATATTCAACCCTAATTCACCTTTCCACAATCTGTAGACAGCAGAAAACTTCTGAGTAAAGAAAGATACCTATGCCTGAAATTGAACTTGGGAGGTTGAGTTCAGAAGCATACAACTATTTGACAACAGCAGTAATCAGTGTGAGTTTTATAAATGCGTGTAATAAATTAATTTCCACATGCACTACACCTATAACTACTTGAATTTCCAAAGTAATAGAAAAGAATTTGACAATTGTGCAACTCAACAAAACATTTAATGGTTAATACTTAGTCATTGAGACATATACAGAGTACACTAGTCGGGAGCTGAAACAGGAGTAACTGAAACACATGAAGTGAGTGATATTTTCATTCCATGATTACTTTAAGAGATTTATCCAACAAGGGGGACACCAAGTATACCAGAATATATTGACTAAACAGAGGTATTTGTTGGCTCAGCATGAACAACAAACAGATATTATTTTAATAATTGCAGGACCAAAGGGCAAACAGAAGTATACAGGTGTAAGGCGTATGAGTGTGCAGATTCATGTGATGGTAGACTCAAATATGGCAAATAAATAAAATTCCAATAACAAATTCATCTACAGTGGAGTCCCGCCAATCTGAACCCTGCCAATCTAAACCCTGTTAACCCAAAAATCTGCCCAATCGGAACAAGGCTAGGGGGAAAAAATCTACCAAATTTGTTTTCAATTTTTAAACAGGGAAACTTAAAGATTAAGATTAAACTAGCTTTTGCAAGTAAAGACATAAATTTGCTAGCACAGAAAAACATGAAATAAATGCTGTAACATTAAATAGTGAATTTGTCGGCTATGTTGTACACAAAAAGTAAAAAGTGAAAGGCCTAGATCTACTAACAGTGTGCATAACAAAGTTTGATTGCAATTTTTTTATATTAAGGAGAAAAGTAAATCAACACTTAAGAACTGAAGTTGGTGATCTTTTGACGCAATACACCAAAACGACTTGGAGAGGCAATGTTTTGCCAACTTCCATTCCAATTTTCACCAGGCTACTCGTACTAGGCAGACATCAAGTGCTTATAAAAACATTACAGTAATTGATTTTCGAGCCTCAGAATGTAGTTTTAAAATAAATCACACCATGCTGTGCTAATTTCATACTTTCAGTTATTTTAAAACATAAATGCTTAAGGTCAACATGTTGTACTTGACCAAAATCCACCTATCTAAATTTTCATTAATCTGAACAGGGTTCTGTCTTAATTAGTTCAGATTAATAGGATTCTACTGTATTATGAAATGTAAAGAGATAGTTGAACATATTTAATATATTATCTGCACAGTCTGGCAACAAAGTAGGACTGAACAGGCAAAAGTTTTGTTTACTAATTGGCCTCCACTACCATGGATGCATTCACACCTGTGACGAGTGTAAGTTCAAAGTAGGCCAGGGCTCAAATACTGGTTTCACTTATGCTGTGTGTTTCTTATCAGTCATTACACGTAACAAAGTGATGGGAGGTTTTTTTTCTGAGCAGCCAACACAAGAGTTTGGTAGGTAGTTTTTACTGTCAACATTCCTGACCTTCCATCCTACACATACGTTGCAGTTGCATGCTTGCTAAGTGTATGTTCACGAATTTATTCTACATGCTGGATTCTAATTATTTAGTATCAGTTTGTGGCTAAATGACTCATTTTAGCAACAAATAGAAATTACATAAATAACTATTGTACCGCCAGCGGATCTCTAGCTCTGACATTTCTCAAGGCCTCGTGACGCAGTGTTGCCAGTTCTTTAGCGGGAATTTCAAACAGGGTGTTTGAAACATTTCATACATCCACAGACCGCATTGCTACTTCGTAAATTTACATATAAATAATTACAGAATAGTACAATATGGAACAATTGTTATACCGTTTAACAGACCTGCACAAACACCAAAGCAATTGAAACCACGTGGTCCTTGTAAAACAGAGTTGGCAACAGGGTGCTACAGTTGGAAACCATGCCTAGCAGTGAGACCGCAGATTGGTGCTGGCAGAAAGTTTTAACATCCGGTGTGTTACTCGCTTCCAGTACTGCCAAAAGTAAGAGCTACTGCCCATAACAGATGTAAAGGTAATACTCGTACAGAATAGTGGTGTAATGAATATATTGGATCAAAATAAAGCCAAAACCTGTATCTCAATGCTTTAAACTTAATAAATATCATATACTTGCATTGTTAGGATAATTTAGAGAATCCATTTTCTGAAACTAATTACCTATTAACGCTGGCAATGTTAATCTTCCCCCTCCAACTAAGCACAGCTGTCAAACGTCAGAGCTGGGAGATCCACTGGCCATACAATAATCTCTATGTTAATTTGTCGGTGTGGGTGGCTCAGTTGGTTAGATGCTGGCTTACTGATCCCAAGGTTGTGGGTTCAGTAGATTTACTGGCATGTAAAAGAACTTCTGCGGGTCTAAATTCCGGCACACTAGCGACACTGATGTGATCCTGGCAATTGACAGCGTCGTTAAACAACAAAATAATTTAATTTAATTTCTATTCTAATTGCAGAAGTAAATGATACAGAAGTGGTGACATATTGGGCAATCAAACATTTGACTAATTTTACTTTTTATTCATGCAACCATCCTCTATAGAGGAACTTAAGTTTCAGCTTAACGTCAAGAAGTCGCCGTTAAAGCGTATGCACTCATATCCCTAAGACCTTGTGTAAAGAATACACTCCTTGCTAGGTCTCATATCCAGGTTTGATTTACTCCTGCAAATACTATGAAGAATTAACTTCTAAGTCAGTCAGGTGTGTTAGCTCCTTGACTATCTGGAGGCCCATTCAGGAGTTCCACTTTCAGTTCACTGAAACCACAGAAGGTGCTCTGTAACCATCGACTACCAGTTAATTGTGGGTAGATGTATGGCTCTCATGAAGAATAAACGAAATTCTCTGTTGTCTTCAATATTTACCACAGTTTTAATGTGTTGTGACAAAATGAGTCCAATTACTTTTTTATGCTTTATTTTTCTTCTAAACTTTTGCACAAATACACAGCTTTTTCCTGTCATTAACACAGTCTACAGTCTTTCTTGGTATTGCAACTCACACCTGTTACTTCTCGTGACCTTGACTCTGTGTTTTCATTTTCTTTAGTCTCTCTCTCTCTCATACACCTCCAACGATACAGTCACTTGACGCAACATATCTTTTATAACGATAGTACCACACGCACACAGCTGTCTTGCACTTACTGACACATTGATCGACTCATGTCTGTAACTACACTAATTCTCTGCTGTTTCCTCTTCTTATCTAGCGGGGATGACATCACACAGACCTTTTGTGAACTTAGACAGCGGTGATTACGTAGTCAAATCTTTTTCAAAGGCTCTGAAGAAAACCCCTTTTGGTTCTGCCATTCGATTGTTGTTAGTTACATATACACAAACAGTTGTGTGAAGCAGCCTTATCTCGAGCACCTTTGTTTGATTGACGGCCTGGTAATTGGTGTGAAGTAGCTTAGCCCAGACAGTCCTTTGTTTTCGCCATGCCCAGCATCATAGTATAGTATTTTTATTTACTTGCTTAAGAACAGGTATTTAAACCTTCAAGTACTAAATAGTTACAGAAAACAAAAAATTTACAATTTTAAGTATCTGGGAGGGGGGGGGGGGGTTCAGCCCTCTGAGCCTTCCTCCCCATAACTTCGGTTTTCCTATGAACATTTATACACCCAAAAATCACTTACAAACAACCTTCCTTTAGAAAAAAAAATGAATTAGACCTTTTATGACCTATACTCTAACAATTTTCTCGTAAAGTTAAATTAAAACTTAAAATCACATTCAAATTGAGTTCCATTAAATATATTTTGAATTCAGAGTGTGCACTTTTTGGGTAGTTTTGGGTAGGATGGCGACTTACTGGGCTATTTGGTCCTAATAAATCTGCCCCCATGGCACAACAGCCCTTTCTGGTCCACCAGCCGGGTGCTATGTCTGCCCATCACAGGCCTCATATTTGGGGTGCAATACTGGAGGTGGGATGTGGTCAGTGCTCTGGTCCCTCCCAGCTGGTTATGCAGTGTTTGCAAACAGGGGTCACTACTTCTCTATCAAGTAGCTTATCAATTAGTCCCTCAGGGATGTAACGAGGCTCAGTGCACCCCAATCCAGGTCTCCCAGCGGAAGAAATTCCCCATGCCGGTACCAGGAGTTGAACCTGGATCTCCCACTTGTTAAGCAGCAGTGCTACCACAGTGCTAAGGAGACAACCCGTAATAAACCTGTAACATATTATATTGGCTACAGTGAATAAACACATTAGCAAGTGACTTTTTAATTTGATGTATGACGTGATAGGTGAATAGAATTTGTCAGTATATTTATAACATTTGCAGATTTAACAGCAAGATGAATGAAACCAATATCTTGGGAGCAAGTCACGTCGAGGACTATAGTGATGCAATAGTTAGTGGACTGGAAGTCTACAGTCTGTGTGCAATAGAAAACATCAAAGAAAAAGTCGCAGGTAAATGTTTTTCATGTATTATAGACATGTCATTACAGATTAGTTCTGTAGGTATGAACACTTCGGATATTCTTTAGAAAGTGTCCCATGAGAGCTTCGTGAGAATTTTGTTTAAGTCCCACTCGGCAGTGTGCACGAATTCTTACGAAAGTTGCCGAAGTTGCTGTGTTGTTGGAGTGTTAATTCAGCACTGCCAACAGCACTATTTCTCCATTCGTTGCCAATCTGAAATTTGGATGTTTTAGTGGGACCTGGCAGTATGCTAGTGAACTTGTTAAAAGCAAGTTGTGAGAGTGCCATGACTCGCTTCATTAGCATAGTAGATTTAGCACCTTTGTGCTATAATGAGGAAGAATGTATGCAATTCCTCTACGACGAGAGCCTACTGAGAACCAGAATGCTATGCAGGGAATGTGATGCCGTACTACACCCCATTACAAATGGCTTCAATGGGTTTTATTGCTCCCTTACAAAAAGGGCTTGAAAATTCCAGCTTTTTCCTTCATGTGGGGTCATCCTGAGCAGTTTTCGGAGTGATACTCTGAGACTTCGGACAGGGGCCAAGGAAAAGGGGTAGGTAAGGGAAAAAAAACATTCTCTTGTGCAGTATGCTAAAACATGCTCAACCCCATAAAGAAATAAGTTCACATAAATTTGGGAGCTTCATATTTAATATGCATGTGACGTCCCTTGTGCTAAAGGTTACAGGTGAAAATGTGTATTGGAAATGGGTACCCACAATTAGTCTTATCATACTGGTATTCTATATTATCCGAAATCTAATTATAATTAAAAAGATATGCTGGCAGTATATCTGTGGCAGCATGATGTGAAAAATAGATTAGCCAATGCGCGAGTGCATTTGTGTTTAGTGTGTTGGCAACAAAAACTAGTGTGGTTGAAAAAGCAATGTTGGCATATGTGAAAATCATCTGCTAGTGACAGCTAGCGCATGCAGCGCAACCTAGTGGCGATTCTGCTAATGACTGCCGGCACATGTGCAGTAAGTACCTTCAGACTTAGAATTTGGCCGGCAAGTGTTATGGGACACTTTCTAAAGATGAGCCAAACACATCTGATTCCCTTCACACGTTTGTACAGATATGAAGATCAATTTATTTTAGAAAATCATTGTATGCTGAATTGACATTTACATGAATGCCCATTTTATAGAGCTTAAAGAGTCAATTGCCCAATTGAAGGAGGAAGAGCGGTGTTTAATGAAACAAGAACTAACATCCAGTCATGAACTGGAAAAGCTTGAAGAGCAGCTAAAGAATACACTACAAGAAGCAGTAAGTATACAATATGTTTATTTCTTTATTTAGTGGCAATCTAGGAAGAACATGTTTATAGCGGCTGGAGATAACAATACACGTTAGGCATGTAAAGCATATAGTTATTGGGAATGTTTATAGTTTTTGGGAATAATAACGTTAATTGGCACATTTATTCTTTGATTTTAGATTTAAGAATGAGATAAAAGGGGGAAAAAATGTTAAAGAAATTACATACTCCTACAAAAGTTGTTTGTGTTCATTGAATAAAACACTTAGTGATCAGTAACATTGTTCAGAAATCTTCAGCAAAAAGCATAATTGCAAATTCCTTTAGGGCCAGTTTCATTAATGGGTGTTAAATTTTAACTCTACGTTAAAGTGATTTAACACCAAAGTTCAGAATGTTTCTGTTTCATTGAATAGTGTTAGCTTTAACTCAGTGTTAAAACTCATGTTTTATATGTTAAGCATGTAAAGAGAATGGGATCTCAAAGCTTTCAAATATTTGACTATCGCTCAAAGCCTTACTGCATTCTAATATTCCTCTTACACCTACAAGGAAATAAGCAATAAGATAATTTGTACAAATGTTTATCTCAACTAGCACGAAGAAGATATAGGAATAAGAGTTTGTAAGAATGGTTAGTACAAGAGTAGAGAAAGTCATGTGAGTGCAACACATAAGATTTTTCACTTATGTTTGTGTCGTCATCAGGAAATAATGAAACTAACTTAACACTTGTATTTGGAAGCTTTTGCCATTCTGAACCGGAGAGTAGCTGTGCGCCAAAATTATTTTGACATTGTGACAGAAGAGGAATTTTTAGAATGATACAGACTGTGAAAATGGTGGTGAGCAGAGTCATAGAAGAAATATGAGAGAAGTTATAATATACTACCAACAGAAACTTTCACCTTTCTCTGATGTGGCAGGTATTAATAACCCTGCGATTTTACACTACTGATAAATTTCATTTGGCAGCAGGGACAGTGTGGGCATTTCAAAAGCAGCTGTGTTTAGAGTTACACGGAAGGTTTCTTAAGCGATCACTTCATGCTGTGCAGGAAACAACAAAATTATGAAATTCTAAATTATAATGAAAACTGAGTTGGATTGAAACACTTAACATCACTTACATGTAATCAGTCAACCATTCATAACAGAATTTCAATAAAGCAGAACTTACATTATTGAACAAATGTCTAAAAACGGTGTTGGCTACAGTAATTCCACAGAAAACATAATTGCATATATCGACATTGCCACAAATCAGTTAGATGAAAACACCAAATTAGCAATTCTGAAAGAATGTGGAATAGTCCTAAATGAGCTACAATCTATCAATCATAATAATTTCCCAACCAAACAAATCATCCAATTCCCTTAGATTCAAACCAGTCATCTTCTCAAAAGCAGATAAAGGTGGCAAATTAGTTATACTGGACAAAGAAGATTGTATTTCCAGGGTAGAAGAACTTCTAAAAGAAAAAAACATACACAGAAATAAAAACAGATCCACTCAAGTCTCAAATAAAAGTCTTCAGCGATACAATGAACAATGTTAAAACCTTCACAGAGGAAGAAAAATCTAGAATAAAACCAAACCATCCCACTTTGCCAAGATTATATGCACTTACAAAAATCCATAAACCAGGCAATAAAATGAGACCCATGGTAAACAATATTGACTCCCCCACATATAATTTGGCAAAATGGCTTACACAGAAATTTACAAACCTACCCAAATACAGCAGTCTAAGCGTCAGGAATTCTCAGAACTTTAGTGAAGAAAATAGAACATTTAGAATTAAATCCAGAAGACAAACTCATATCCTTAGATGTCACAGCACTCTTCCTTAGCATTCCAACAGATGACCTTATGAATCTCACAAAAATTTGGATCACACAAAATAGCTTCACTTTTAACAATAGATTCTACCAACAAACTTCAGGCTTAGCTATGAGAAATCCTCTATCACCATTCCTGGCAGATTTCTTCATGAGTAAATTGGAAACACACATAACAACCTCTTTTCCACACATGTTCAAAGTTCGGCACAGATATGTAGACAATATTTTTGCAATAGTACCTAACAAGTTCATCCAGGATTCCCTAAAACTTCTGAACTTACAAAACAGAGCCATACAATTCACCATGGAAATGGTAGAGAAAGAAACTTTACCCTTTTTGGACTTAAAATAATTAGATGCCGAAATAAAATCAGTTTTGGTATCTACAGAAAACCTACCCACTCAGAAAACTACATAAAAAATAATAGCTTCAACCCAGTTCCACACAAACTTGCAGTCCTATACAGTTTATCTTACAGATTGGTTTTTACCCCATTATCAGAAGAATACAAAAAGGAATACAAACACTTAGTCAGCACAGCAATTAATAATGGATTCAACAAACAAACCATTGACAAGAAAATAGCACAATTCAAAAAACAGAAACACTCAAAAGAGATCACTAAACTCAACAAAAAAGCAATATGATTTTCCAAAGATTTGGATACCATTCAAGGAAGCACTACAAATTCCACATCCGTGGTGCACCCTGCTTTTAACAGATGAGGCTCTGGGGACCGAATCACAGCGGTGTAACTGTTTCATCTAAAATGGAGGAAATGTCATTTACATATGTGCTGCCCTATCACAGCACAACAGCGTCCCTCAGAGGCACATGAGGGGAAGGTCGGTGGATCTAAATATCATTTATTTAGTCCTCCCGGCTAGGTCCGATGGACCCGTTGACCAACGATAGGTGTGGTCCCCCTTGCAAAATGGGGGTTTAAGTCGGGTGATGTAACTGCCACATTGTAAAACTGGTGCCCGTTAAGAAAACAGTTACATGAAAGCCACATACATGAATATCAAAGTTAATAAGACTGTTCATCTCCAATGGATTCCAGCACACTGTGGAGTCATGGGGAACGAAGCTGCAGACTCACTTGCAAAGAAAGCCACAACAATAACACAAAAGTCTAAATTCAATTTCTCATATTCCTCAATAAAACGCTTGATCATTAAAAATTTTTGTCATTCATACCTACAAGAAATAGAAACAAATGCCAAAGATAAAAAATGGATTACACTACTTTCCAATCCAGATATAATCCCCCAGAGACCAAGGAAAACAGCTGTTGCAGCCTTCCGACTATTGACAAATCATGACTGCTTGGCAAGTCATCTCTACAGAATAGGCATCTCAGCCTCACCAATATGTGTCCTGTGTAACGATCCAGCAGAAATGAATGAAGAACACTTGAAGACCTGTGAAGCATTAAGATCAGAAGAAACTACAGTTCAAAAGTATTGGAAAGCACGAATGCTAATGGCTTCATTGCCAGATGCAAGGCACTAGAAAACAACAACAACAACAAATTCCACATCTTCAAAAAATACAACATTAATTTCTGTTTAGAGAAATTACTGTGCAACAAGTCAAAGGACCAGATACCACAGAATAAAAAAGCAGGAATCTATCAAATCAGTTGCCCAGATTGTGACTAGATTTACATAGAAGAATTTAGAAACCAGGCTAAAAGAATACATGAGATGCATCAAATACAAACAATTGGATAAATCTGCAGTTGCACACCATTTTTGGACATCCCACCACAACATTACGCAGAACATAAAACTTTTAAGAGCTACAAAACATGCTGCAGAGTTGGTTACCTGGGAAAAAATTCTTATAATAAAGAACAAGCTCTGTGTAATGAACTTTGATTTGCCTCCACAAAACTCTAATATGGAAGTTTATCGGCTCACCACTCAGCTCAACCAACCACACATCAAACAATATCAACAAGAACCAGTTGGTTAATTCTGATGATGAGAGCAAGTTAAGCTGTTGAAACCGGACTAGACTAATTAAATGTAAGTGATGTTAAGCATTTCAATCCAACTCAGTTTTCATTATAATTTAGATTCACATCCTGTTACTGGCTTATTAAAAGATACATAAACAAACTCTAACCTAAAAAATGTTGTCTGCATTGCAAAGGAAAAGAGAGGACAAATGTACATCAGAGCACTTTCAGAACTTTTTCCTGGAAAAGCTTGATGAACCTTAAGAGGCTTCACATAGAGTTAATTTTAACTCGAAGCTAGTAAACTGTGTTAGGGCATTTTTAACATGCATTGATGACACTGGCCCTCAGAGAGTTTCGTATTTTAATCACTTTCTTATGAGAAATTGTCTTCTCTTCCCTAAGTTACACCTTTTTCCAGTGTATTGATACCTACTTGTGTGGTTTCTTTTCATTATATTACATTGAAATGAATTAAAATAAGCCTCTTATTTTCTTTTTTGTTCAGCAAGATGGCATCATTGTTGAAGACAGTAACAGAACCTTTTATGCTGTCATACTTTAAATTATATCTTAAAAGGCTGTGAGTAGTTGTTTCTGCAATTGTTTTTTCCAAGGTTAGTCAACTGCTAAAGTAAAAGGCTGAACACATGGCTCCTTTGTTTACTATTTACAAGATTTTGCACTGTCATTACTGGATGTGCTTTATTCATTTAGTACTTAAAATTACTGTTAGAGTTGAATTACTGTTGCAGAGAATGTAATACAGCGAAACACACAAGTGGTAACACTGGAGTATTGACAATGATGCTCAGTTGTTACTCTAACAAAGCACAGGCCTTCTCGACTTGGACTGTCTTGTAGCACTAGATTCCAGTGTTCAACAATACCCTAAATATGAAAATATATGCACCATAAAACTTTACATTCAGAAAGACATGAACTTCAAATATACTCCTAACTTTGTTATATCATATCCCTTTTTCTTTCTTTTTTTTCCTTTGCCTGATTACCTTCCGCTTATGTAGGATTTACAAACCAGTGCCTAGGGTCAGAGGCCTTTCGGGGAGTGCAGGAACCTATGGACCGGACAGAGTGAACACTTGGAAGCAGGTGGTCAGCCAAGCACCAGGTATGATTGTGAGGAAAAGGATTATATGAAATGCATGCAAAATCAATGATTGGAAAGGTGATAATGGAGCAATTGGTGGAATGAGTGGTGGGGAAACCGGAGAACCCAGAGAAAACCCGGCTTATCACTGCTTTGTCCACTGCGAATATCACATGCGGGTCCCTGGGATCAAACCCGGGCCACCTAGGTGGTAGGTGAACACTAACTACTCGACCACAGCACCGCCATCATATCATGTATAAAAGCAGAAAATACATACATTTCCATATAAATCTGATATCTAGTAATGACTTTTATGTGATATAGTCACTATTGGGTTTGGCTGCTAGACTTAAAAATATTTTGAGAGTTTTTGCCATTAATGTACTTAATTACATATTTGATATGACTTTCGAATCTAGTTATCAAAGTTTAAGGAAGTGTTTATTGTAGTTGCCCATAGCAAGTAAGGGCTATCAAATTCATCATAGAGGGCCTTTATTTAGCTTTACTTCTATTTTGTACAACTTTTCCTCCAGCATTACTTGAATCCATTAACCTAACAGCCTCCTTTCCAAGAAGTCCTAGTCCAAGATTTGAAAAAATGAGTAATAACTGGAGGGCAGATTTCTGTATATTTGCATGTATTGTTCCTTCAAATATAAACATATGCATGGAAGAGGAAAATGTGTTTCATGTCATTTGGAATCAATTGGCAAAGTTTTATAGTGCATAGAAATGCATATTCACAGGATTAGCGCATATTTCACTGATATATGCATATGGGTGCCTATATTACACTTTTTCTCCATTTAATGTTAAAATATTAGTTTTTAACCCTGTAAAATGACAAGTTCCTGCTTTATTGTAATGTTTTTGTAAATGATAATTTTGTTTCCATAGAAAGCCAGCATCCCTATGTACTATATAAAATATTTGCCTTTTCACACAACAGTGACAATGCCAAGCAGGGTTCTGCAGTTTCAAATCTCAACAGGCCAATAAAGGTATCTGGCCTGAACCATTTCGGAAGAAAGGAACATGCTTGCCAACAATGGACAGTTGGTGGTAATTTCCTTGTTTCTGTTTTCAACCGGTGATATTCTTTGAAGTTTGAAAATCAGCTTTATTGTACATTATTGTTGATTATAGTGACAAAACAAAGTGGGAAATCTAAGCCAGGAATCCAGGACAGTTTATTCTGGGTGTGAACAGTGTATTACAAGGTGAATCTGCAAAAGAATTTAATTGCTATTCTGTGAATGACATAGGCTCTTTGTGATACTTCCCTGTGACCTCCTGTGAAGTGGAGAGATCATTCTCTTCATTCAAACACATTTTAAGTGGCAGAAGGAAGGGCTTTCTACCAGAAAATTTAGAAAAATATTTGGTTATTTATTGTAACAAAAATTGATATGTGATTGATCATTAAATGATTGTTGACTTATACTTCATATTAATTAGGTAATTACACACAAGGAGAATGACAATATAAAATATAATTAATTTCAATTAGGAGCAAAAGGGTCAAAATATTACCGTTGTTGCTTCATAAAAAAAATTAAATGTGAGGAAATAGTGTATTTTACTATTAGAAGAAAATACATTTTTGTGCATATTTTTTAATTTTAAGAGCATATTTTCAACTTTTTTGTTGCATAGTTGCAAGCATATATTTGTGGTTTTTAGTGCATATAAATCCGCCCTCTAGTAAGAACATAATTTGTTGAGAGTTATATGTTATGTGCTACAAATTAAGTAATTTACATTCTTTATATTTTGAAAGGACTTACTGACGAAACGAGTTAATTCTATGAAATTGGAAGAGTTGAAGCTAAAAGATGAAAGTGAAGTTGCAAAGAGAAGAAAGCAGCCAAGTCAAAAAGATGTCCAGATACTGGACAAACATAAGTAAGTCTTTGTGTGTACTCAGTGCATCTTTTCAGTTAAATTTGTGGAATACTTGTGGTTACCAATACACATGTACTCCCAAAATACCTGACCTTACAAAGAAAACACAACACATATGGGGAAAATATCTCTATTTCTCTGCTTAGTCTCTTTTAGCTCAATATATTTTTCCCATCGATGTTCAACAGCGTTAATATTCTGGAAGTTGATGACTGTTGTTGGATCACATTAAAATAGAAAAATGGGTTGATTAATAACACTAAACAACACTTACTTTTTAAATTTCCCAAAACATGTTTCAGAGGTTAGTTTCCTCTGTTATCAACCGGGCATCAACTGGACTTGTTTGTAGAGGTTGGTCCTTCCATAGACGGCTCAGGCAGTGATTCTAAGAACTTGTACAGTTGGGAGCTTAGGCTTTCATGGCCAGCATCTATCCAGTAAAATGTTTCTGGGCTTCTTGGCCGTGGTCCACTTGATACATGAACACCTGACGTTTCGCCCACCATTCTGACGAGCATCCTCAGAGGGATAGTGACTACTAACTAGTTAAGTGGCGCTCATCAGGAGCGTCCATCCTATATATGGTGGGGCGAGACCACCCCCTCTCTCCCACTGGCTGCGCATCAGCCAATCGTGGCCTGCATCTATATATAAGACGGATCCTCCTGGCGAGCTGCACTTAATAACTAGTTGGTAGTCACAATCCCTCTGAGGATGCTCGTCGGAATGGTAGGTGAAACGTCAGGCATTCATGCATCAACTGGGCCACGGCCAAGAAGCCCAGAAACATTTTATTTCTACAATAGGGCGCTATATGGGATATCAAAATTGAAAACTCTCATTCTTCCAGATGAAGATCTGTTCCCTTGTTGATAATTCTTAGTTTCCTGATATGTGTTTTAATACAGAGAGACCCAAAGGCATCCAAACTGCTGCACAGTGTTTTTCCACTGTACATGCTGAAACGTGATAACACAGCTGCTGTACACAAGGTCATGCAGTTGACTTGTATTTTTCTGCTCTGAAAGTGCAGTATTGAGCTAATGTGATAGTGTGTGATTGAGTTATTACCAGTGTGCTTTATTATTTTGTCCTGTACTTAGTCACAAAGTGTATTATGGCTCAATTTGTTTTCTACTGCACAGTGTGTATTTATTTATGATTCGTATGTGTTAACTCAGTCAACTCGCCAAGTAGAAGTGCGATTTGCAGAAAGATTTCCAGGTGATCTGCGATTTCTTTTTCTGGGATAACTTAAAACAGTATACAAGACGAACCCACACACCCTGGAAGAATTAAAACAAGATATGCACCAGGATTGCCAGCATTTCTCAATGCGAACTATGGCGAGTGATGGATAGTTTCCTAAAGAGGTGCCAAAAATATATGGACAATTATGGTGGCCAGTTTTAGCATCTCCTTTAATAACATTGGTAAATAAAGCCTTTAAAAGTAGTTTTAAAAATGTTGTATGGTTTCATCCGTGCTGATCTTTGACAGTGGCAGTTGGCGATGAGCGCACAGGCAAGCGCAGCTAGTTCGGAGTCTTTTGGATCACCTGATAGTTTTGGATCTGGGTTAATGTCATTTTCTTTCCGAACCAAAAAGGAGATGTCATTCAAAAAATTCACTTATCACCCACAGACTTTAGACAAATTCAAAAAGATTTTTAAGCAACATAACATTCAGTTGGCTCCAATTAACAGATAAAGCATAAAAAAACTTACTTGGCTCAAAGACAGCATTCCAGCAAATGAAAAATCTGTAATCTACCAAATAGAATGGAGTAACTGCAACAAAACCAAGAGGAATTGGGAAACAAGAGCCAAGGAACATTTCAGATGTATAAAACACAAACACTTACTAAAATCAGCAGTTGCCACCCATTTTTGAAAAGAAAATCATGACATTAATCCGGATCCAAAGCTATTAAAACAAATATCAGGAGACCAAGGATTATCAACATGGGAACAGATTTTCATCTGGAAGAACAAGGATAATTTTCAATTTTGATATCCCATAGAACGACCCATTTTCTTAGAATCACTGCTGGAGTAGTCCACAGAGGGACCAACCTCTACAAACAAGTTAATTCGATGTCCGGTTGATAATGGAGGAAACTAATCTTTGGAACATGTTCCAGGAAATTTAAAAAGTGAGTGTTGTTTAGTGTTATTAATCAACCCATTTTTCTATTTTAATAAGATGTTCAACAGTTTTGATTATAATAAGAACTGCCAAGCTCAAAAAGCCATTAATCACAGACTCCACCTCCTCATTTTTAGCAAATCTTTTTCCACCGAACCATTTCTTCAAGTTTGGAAACATAAAATAATCCAAGGGAGCTAAATCTGTGAACAGGGTGCATGAGGAAGCAATTCAAAGTTCAACTCATCAATTTTGACCATCATGATAATGTGTATGAACTGGTGCATTGTCTCGATGAAACAAATCCTTCTAATTTACCAAATGCAGCCATTTTTTCTTGAAACAAATGCTGCAACAACTTTTATTTAATACTCTGTTGATTTTGATTTTTCTCCCTTTTACAAGATAATCACTGAAATATGTCCCAAAAACTGATGTCATGATTTTGCTTGCACATGAAACTGCCTTCATTTTCTTCTTCTTCTTCTTGTTCTTCTCCTTCTCCTTCTTCTCCTCCTCCTTCCCCTCCTCCTCCTCCTCCTCCTTCTTCTCCTCTTCTTCTTCTTCTTCTTCTTCTTCTTCTTCTTCTTCTTCTTCTTCTTCTTCTTCTTCTTCTTCTTCGAAGCCCATTCTCCCCTTTCAGTCCATTGTTTTGGCAGACAATGGAACTGGATTTGTCATTTGTCACAGTATTAATGACTTAAAATGTTAAGTGATCCTTTTATCATGATCTGTGTATAGTATGTATATTAACTTTGTATTTCAGGCCTCCTTTATGCAAGAATGTACCATTTTGGGGGAATATTTGTTATGATGAACAGGAGACAGATCAAAAAATAATTTGTAAAATGTATATGAAAATAACTGAGGTAGTTATGTGATACTAAACATTTTTTGTTCTTTATTACAGAAAGAAACTGAAGCAGTACAAAAATCTGATCGGTCTGAAATGGGACTATACAGCTCCAGAAGATCACAGTGTTGGATGTATCCTTTAATTTGGACTGCATATTGTGA
Organism: Tenodera sinensis; assembly: GCA_030765045.1. NCBI lineage: Eukaryota > Metazoa > Arthropoda > Insecta > Mantodea > Mantidae > Tenodera > Tenodera sinensis. The sequence continues at coordinate 43,741,719 of CM060974.1, forward strand.
CAAATCCCGCTCCTGACACCAGTGTGACAAATGACAAAGTCCAGTAACTTTTCTCTGTCATTTTTCCTCAAAAACACAGTTTTCTTTTTATTGTTAACAGTCTACAGTTCTTCGTGACCTTATAACTCACAGCTGTTCTGTCTTCCTGTAACCTTGATACATACTTCAGTCCTTTAGTTCTACTCTCTTTCAATCGACCGTTCGCCTATCACCTAGGTGGCCCAAGTTCGATCCCAGGGACCTGCATGCAATATTCATGGTGGACAAAGTGGCATGTGGGTGCATTTTCTCCAATTCTCCGGTTTCCCCTTCCACTCATTCCCCCAATTGCTCCATCATCACCTTTCCAATTGCCCATGTTCCGGAAACCTAGTAATAATTTTAGAACACTAGTTGGAGTATCACTTTTCTTAACTTCTTCTGTCAGGTGTAAATAATGTCTAATGTTTGTGTTGGATTGACTTTAGATATGAAGTTTTCCTTTGAATTAGGAAGGTATACTCTTTTCTTGATGTCTTGAATTTTGGAAAGAAAGTTCTCCTGAGTCTTTAGTGTATGTGTAAAATTTCTCTTGTTCCATGTATTGAATGGGAGTCTGATCAATTTTTCGTATTGAATAAGAGCTGTTTTTTCTATTTCATATTCAATGGGTTATTGGTTGGTTAGTATTTCCATAGCTGGTAGAATCTGTTTTCTGGATGATGTTAGTGATATCACATCATTATATTTCAACTTATTTATTGAACATGTTTTGTAGATGATGTTCTCCATATCATATTTGGACTCATTTACATATTGAACATGTTTTATAGGTGATTTCCACATCATCAGCAGATTTTGACTCACTGAGTATATTTCATAAGTGAAGTTTGCTATCAGATTTCATCTCATTCACTGAAGACGGTTTTTAGACAATGTTACGTACCAGTGTAAGTTTTTAAAGAAGATCAAACATTTGTTCATTAGACTTTTATGTGATTTAGCAATATCATTTATATTTTGCATTGTACCACTTCCAGTTTTTGGTTCTCCGTTCTGTAATATTCAATTGTTGCATTGAGGTGTTAATCACAATATAAGTGAAGTTACCTTTCCTTGTGTTATCTTGAAAGTGCTTAACCCTTTAATTGGCAGTGTATCTTATAAGCTACATATAAATTTGTTAAGTTTTGAGATGCCTTATTGTCTATTTCTTTCTAATTTCATGTTATGCTAGCCTAAATAAATACAATTCAAGTATTTGCAGTCATTTCCTATTGTAAAAATATTACATTTTTGCAATAAAACTTTTTTCATATAAAAGAAGCAAAATCCACGCAACTGCAGTCAAAAGTAACCCTGTGAGCTTCCAAGCATTCCATTACACTGATTATTTTACTTGGGCCTCCCCTTCCTTTACCACAGGCACGTTTGGCTGCAATTGCTGGGATTCAAACTTGCGATGTTTGCCTTTGAATGAATTGCCAGTTCATTGTGTATTGCCTTAATCATCCATCTATCTGAATTACTTTGGCTGAGGTGCCTCCATCGGTCTGAGTGGCTCAGTTCATTAGATGCTGGCCTACTGATCCCAAGGTTGCAGGTTCAAATCCGGCCCAGACCGATGGTTTTTAAGTGTGCTTAAAAACGACAGCTCCATGTCAGTAGATTTACTGACATGTAAAAGAACTCCTGTGGGACAAAATTCCGGCACACCGGCGACGCTGTGATCCAGGCAATTGACAGCAACGTTAAACAACAAAATATTGTTATTATTATTATTATTATTATTATTATTATTATTATTATTATTATTGTTACTGTTATTGATATCTTTCATTGTTACTGTTGTTGTTATTGTTATCGTCGTCGGCATCGTCAGCGTTGTCCGTGTTGTCGTCATCGTTGTGATTGTCGTCATGATTGTTGTTGATTGTTATTATTGATATTGTTATTATTGTTGGTTTTGGCATTGTTGTTGATGGTGTTGGTGTTGTTATTGTTATTATTGTTATTGTTGGCGTTGGTGGTGGTGTTGTTGTTCTTGTTGGTGTTATTATTATTATTATTATTATTATTATACCGAGGTGCCTCCGAAAGAGATATGAAAACTGGTTTAGGAATTAGAGGAAGAATGGTTTATGTAGCAAAACAACTTGCCAATTAAAGGGTTAATATATGTAACTTAAAACAAACTTCTCCATATGTTCTTAACATTTAAATCTAGATGTCTTCAATAGTGCTACAAATGCTGTGAAGCCTTTTAATTTTGACAACATGAATAGTGCTGATAACATTTGGGCATTGGTTAAAGCAATAGCCAAGCCAGACTGGGAAAAGATTAAATGATTTTTGTGTGTCACAATACAGGAAGCATCCATGCAACATTCCTTGTTTCTGCTATTTACTTTTATTAATGTATGGTTAAGTAAGTCACAGAACCCAATGTATTTCTGAACATGAAATTGAAATGAAAGCTGAGGCATAAAAATTGGAAGAACTATGTACATTATGCCAAAAAATGTAGTAATTGTTTGTAAATGTGTTAAGTCCATAAGTTAATGTATTATTATTCTTTGTTTTGTGAAATCAAATAAATCTAAATGAATTTGAAAGAACTGTATCTTTGAAATTTTTATTAAAACGATGGACATCTGTATAAATTTGCTTTTTTCTCATTTATTTTACTTCACTTAAACTATGTGGTCATATTGCAACAGATCTTTTAGGACAGGCACGGGACTATGCGCCTGCACATGCTCTGTTGCCTTTGCCACCCCTTCACTTCCTCCACGTTTTCTGTTGTGTTTTGAATACTGACAATAAAGAGCTGAGAGTATGGCTCATAGTATCAGGTGTGCACAAAGTCAACATTTTGCAGCATAATAGGCTACATGGTAATTTTCAAGAAGCTTGGGAGCATGAATATTTTGTTTTATGGAATGATAAAGCCCATTGCCTCATTTGTTCAATTGATATTAAATATATTAGGTACTATAAACTAGACACCTATGAATGCTATTCTAATATTATGGAGAATCTGTTTAAAGAATTCATGAGGGAGCCCAACCATGAGCGCCTTTGTTTGCTCGCTAGCCTGGTATGTGGTGCGAAGTAGCCCAGCCCCAACCGTCCTTTGTTGTGTGCCATGCCCAACATCACAATATTAGTATTCTCCTTTGAGCATTCTTGTTATAGAGTAAATCAAAGTGAACCTTGACAGGATGGCTGTTGGCAGCCTTAATACCACTGGCCTAGCTTATATGCCCATAAAGCATATCAGACAACCTCTCCACTAAGTCCCATAATTTTCATCCTGGCAGCAGAATAAATTATGAGAATAGCTCAAAAGAGTGACATAGTAGTATACGTGTATGCCGACGATATAGCTGTCGGTTCAAAAAACTTCAAAACATAATAAACGATAGGGAACAGTGGTGCCTCAAACACAAATTTGAAATAAACACATCAAAGATGGAAATGATGATGTTTAGACAAGGAGAGAGAGCTCCTGCTTCGGCGGAAATCTTTATCAAAGGAAGGAAGATAAACATAGCAAAAGAGTTCAAATACCAGGGAATCACATTGCAAGCAAGTGCCAAATTTTTTACAAAGCAGTGACAGAGAAAGCAGGGCAAGTTATAAGAGTGATGTATGAAATCAGCTACGTTATTCTAAAGTAAGAACAAAATTAGAAACTAAAAACTTCACTTATCTTAGTAATATTGCAAGTTCTTTGGTGCAAAGCTGACAATGTTTCGAGTTGACTCCAACTCATTCTCAAAGCTAACAAACCATTAGTTCTCTCAACAGCAATGGTGCTATTTAGAATAAAAATCATGCCAATCCTAACATATGGGATAGAAATCATATGGTCACACCTTAGCAAGAAGAATCTATTTCTACTTGAAAGAGTAAAAGCTCTTCATATCAAAAGGGCTATTGGAGTATCAAAAACCACCAGATCCAGACTTGACTACCATGTTTGGCATGGTGTATGGTGGGAATAATGTTACATGTATAGTTATAGTGAATACATAGTTTATTGTGTTAAATCTGCTTAAACAGTCACATTTAGACTATCAGTTTGAATTTATACAGAAATGCCCCAGTTTTTAATAAATCTACAGTAAAATTGATTGGTTGTGGGAAAAATTTAAACTGACTAGATCCATGTTAGACAAAAAGAAACAGGGAGCCAACAGTTATAATTAAGGGAAAATGGATGAAATAGTGGAAAACAGTCCCAGAAAAATTTGCTACCTTGCATTATATGTTTTTCCTGCTAATAATTGACTGACTGTCCAAATTTAATCCGTGTTGGGGATAAAGTTTATGCAACAAAACGAATTAGAAGAACTGATAAGCATTTTTAATATTTCAACAGCAGAAAATTATAGAGCGGTGCTATCCAGTACGGCTCCTGGAGGCGCTATGACGCCCTTCTTAGGCAAACTTTACTCTGATGATTTCTAACATTAATTCAAATTTTGAGACAACTTATTTCCTTCCAAATATTTTCCCAGTACACACCCATGAAGTATGTTTTTGTACACCTAAAGCTGTATTTGTTACTTTCCTAACCAGTTTCCCTTTTTTCCTTTCAAAAGAAGGGTACTTGCCCTAATGGTGGTTGTGATGGCACCTGCACCTCCTTATGTATGAGTTAAATGTGCCCACAGAGTTGGACAGCACTTATAGAGTGGTGATGTATATTTAAGGGTGTTCAACTATCATAGGTCATCAGCACCCTTATAAAACAAATCATGGCAAAAGCCAGAGATATAGTCAGTACAAAATAAAATCTTAGCAAAAGTCACAAATATATAATACTAAATTCGTAGTGGAAGTTTAACATTGAGGCAGCACCTTGGCCGAGCGGTTAGACCGTTCGCCTATCACCTAGGTGGCCCAGGTTCGATCCCAGGGACCTGCATGCAATATTCATGGTGGACAAAGTGGCATCTGGGCTGCATTTTCTCCAGTTTCCCCTTCCACTCATTCCACTAATTGCTCCGTCATCACCTTTCCAATTGCCCATTTTGTGTGAATTTCATATGATCCTCTTCCTCAGCCTTATACCCAGTGCTGGGCTGACCACCTGCTTCCAGATCTTCATTCTGTCTGGTCCATAGGTTTGTCTGCTCCTTGACAGGTGTCTGACCGTAGGCACTGGCTAGTAAGTTCTAGGGGGTGCCAGTCCTCTATACAGGGAGCCTATCAGATAAAAATAATTTTAACATTGACAAAAATTTGAAAACCCTTTCAACTGCTTGTTTATTGTCTGCTTGGACCTCTGCAAGACTGACTGTCAGAGAGCCTCATAGGTGACCCAGGGAAATACACACTAGCAACACTTGACAGACCAATAAAAGTTTGCCACATAGCAGACAAACAAGAGCAGTGTCCCCCTTAAAAAGCTAACCGTGAGTAAAATTGCTATAGCCAACACGCAACTGAGCCAAGGTCATCTCCTAGCGACAAGATACACAAGAGGAGGTTACCCAATTTATTGTAATTTCCTTCCTAAGCTTATTTCTGTAGAGACTGACCACTCTCTGCATTATGGCCTAAAGTCTTCCGAAGTAACATGAGATATTGTAATACTTTGTTGCCAAATCTGCCATTTCATTTCTTGGCAAACCAATGTGACCAGGCATCCATGCACACACCATGTTAACACCAGAAGTGTGTAAAATATGAGGGCATCCTAGATACGTTGTACAATAGGATAGTAGTTGTACAGTTCATAAAAGCTAGGGGGATCGCTAAGAGGATCACCCAAAATGAGGCAGTCATCCATTTGTGAGTGAGACCTAAAGGTAAGGAACAGGATATATCTGGGCACAATTTATTCTTTTCCCTTCCTCTGAACCTAATACACTGAAGTAACAGCCTGATCTTCAAGATTTTCTTGAATCTCCTCATTGAAAATCCCCTCCAATGCACAGATGGCCAGCCAGTTGGAATCACAACTGAAGAAATGGTGAACAAAGTTCATGGTATTGCTATGGAAGGCCACTGACTGAAAATCTGTGAGATAGTCAAGACTGTAAACATCTCAAATGAACAGATATATAATATTATTTTAATTTAAAGGGTGAGTTAATTAATAACACTGAATAACACTTACAACATATTTTTCCGGGATGCGTTTCGAAGGTAACTTTCCTCCATTATCAACCGGACAATAACTTATAAGTTATTGTCCGAAAGTTACCTTCGAAACGCGTCCCGGAAAAATATGTTTTAAGTGTTGTTCAGTGTTATTAATTAACTCACCTTTTAAATTAAATTAATTACAACACTGTTTTCAAACTTCTATGAAAGGAAGATATAATATTATGCTTGAGTATTTGGGAATGAGAATGCTGTCAGCAAGATGGATGCCACGACTGCTCACAGTTGACAGGCAGAACTGAGTGACCATTTCACAGGAACATTGGAGCATCTTCCAGGGCAGTCCAAGTGAGTTTTTGCAGTGCTTTATTACAGTTGAAGAAGCTTGGAACCATGCATTTCCCAAGGCATGATATTCATCCACTACATTATCTGCAATACTGAATCAATTTCACAAGAAATTGTTAGAACAACAACCCCATTTGGTGAAGAAAAAGGTTTTCTTTTACCAGAATAACGTGTGGAACATGCTACCTGCCGTTGCTACCTCCTCCATCATATTCTACAAATTTGACTCCAGGCAACTTCTTCCTCTTTGCAAATCTGAAATATTGGCTTGGTGGGAAGAAATTCAAGTTCAGTGTAAGGTTTAGTGAGCTGAAAGCAGACTATGTTGAGAAATAAGGTTGATTTTTGGAAAAAAAGATTTATTTTCTTTAAAAAGTAATGGAATTATCAATGTTTTGTATTGCATGCATTATCTACATAAGAAACCATGTATTGTTCCAACAATGCTGTGAGAGCCATGGTTGCCATTCATGTTCAAGAAAAACCCAGTACTTGTAATAGAGATAATTAAAACGGTAACAACAAACTAAAGACATTCATGTGTTAATTGTTACTTGCATTGTTAAGGTAAACTAGCAGCAATGAAAATAAAGATCCCTTCCAATATATCCTGTGTGGATCAAGTGGTCAGTATGAATATGAATATTTATTTCAGTACTAAACTACAAATTGGTAATGGCTTGGAATTAACACTTGTTCTTCACCAAGCCATGACAGTACAATATTAGCAATATTGAAACAGTTTAAGAGGTAGAACTGGAACTTAAAAATTCAATGCCACAACTGGGATTTGAACCACAGACCTTCCGCTTGCCGGGCGGACGCTCTAACCACTGAGCTATTGTGACAAACTGCCAGAATGGCATTAAATTCTCAAGCCAGTTATTATAGTTGAAACAGTTATTATAGGTGGCCCCAGAAATATTTAAAACAAACTTGAACTTGACTCGGTTTATCCAGCATTATTCTTTTGTCTGTAATATTGTTAATGTATCGATGTAATGATCGTTGTTAACTTTTATATCTAAATTGTGTTTGCATAGTCAATAATTATTTTGTATAAATATCATGTTAGAAATGTTGTTTTCTAGTGCCTTGCATCTGGCAATGAAGCCATTAGCATCATGTTAGAAATGTTAAAAATATAAATTAGCACTGTTTTCTTGGCATGTCCGAGATTATTATTATATGAGAAATATGCCATCAGACGACGTCATGAAAAAGTGTTAAGCAAGACAGTATCTGTTATCATAGTGACGCAGTAAATTTTAATTTTCTTCTTCGATCGACGGTTCTGAGGAAGACAGATGCCATTCTCTGCAAGGCTTAGAGAAACTGGAAATTATATGGTTTAATACCCTTGAATTGAAGTTTTATAAAGATAAACACTGTATTTAGTGATATTTTGCTATATCATAAGTATAACCTCACATGTGCCAAACATTACGAAGCAGTATAAAAGAAAAGTCCTGAAATTGTATAACGATTCATTATTTGTGTTATTTTATAAAGGTGTGAATAAATACCTCAACAAATTTAAAGGAGTTCAATAATTAGCCTTATTCAGTACCGCGCCCAGAGATACTACAGGAGTCATCAAAGCCACAACTTCATAGCCACACTAACTACAAATTAAGAAAAAGCTGTCACAATATACAAAATGCATAAATAACTATTACACTCCATATGTGCTTATCTATTGACCATGACCATTTATTTTTCACTTTGAATAAATATTCTCCTAAAGACTGAATTTGTGTTCTTTCTTCTTTACCCTATTACCCTCCGCTTATGTAGGACTTACACCCCCTAGGATGTACAAGCCAGTATCTAGGGTCGATACCTGTTGGGGAGCAGCACAGGAACCTATGGGCCAGAGTGAAGACCTGGAAGTGGGTGGTCAGCCAAGCACCAAGTATTTTCTTCAAAATCTTTGTGTCGCATTCTTGAAAGACATTAAACTTAAATACCAACTTTGGTTTTTAACTGACTTTTCATTTTTGAGTTATGCTGTACACAGACACACACACAAGGACCTTTTTCTAAAAATGCTGTTTTGGATTCAGGGGCTCTCAAAACATATTTCTGGTGAAATCTCGACATTGAATTTTTGGGTGGAATACAATACTTCCTTCTACTTACCAGCAGAGAAAGTAAAAAAAAAAAAAAAAATAATATTGTCAAAGGTAAATTCTCCAATTGTGACAGCTGAGTATGCTGTAAGGATTTTATGAAATCTGAGTTAATCATTCAAAATCCCACAAAACATCTGGAATAATATTGGTACAATATAAGCATAACACAGGGCCCTGTGAACATCCAGTGCAGCTTTCGTCATTTGCTGTGGAGATGTTTGACCAGCAGCTGGAAGATGAGCTATTTTTCTTCTGATTACTTAAGTGAATTTTCTTTTAAAACGATTAAATATTATATAAATACATTTTAATTAATTATAGTCAGGGCCGTATTTACGTAAGGGCAAACCGGGCAACTGCCCAGGGTGGCACATTTTAGGGGGCGGCAAAATTACTGGAAAGCTGCACCAAAAAAAGCAAAGACATGAAACATCAAGTTCCTTTTGATTCTGGATAAATTGATTGAAGAACTGAACAACAGAGTTTCTTCCTACAAGGAATTCAGTGAACCATTTATGTTTTTGACAAATCTGAAGATGCTTAGTCCACCTGAAATTCAGGAAGCATCATCCAGACTTCAGAAAGTCTACAGTTCGGACCTTGAAGATTCAGCATTTGTACTTGAATGCTTACACTTCAGAAGCTACATAGAAAAGAATGAAAATACGACGCACTCTCTTACACAGCTGTAAGGTAACTGTCTAGAGAGTGTTTACCCAAACTTAAACATAGCTCTACAAATATACTTGAGCACTCCTGCTTCCAACTGCTCAACTGAGAAATCATCTTCTGCTCTAAGATGCATAAATAAGAACATCACAAGTGAAGGATCATCTTAGTTATCTTGGTGTTGTTGCAATTGAATCTAACTTAACAGTGAAAATGGACTATAACGAACTCAAACTTGTTTGCCAATGACAGGGCAAGGAGGAAGCCTCTTGTTATTAAAACAGCATATGTTTTGACATCTAATATGGGGTGACGCCTCTTTAGTGTAAGTTCTTTCTATTAAGATGTTCCTACTTAAATTTTAATAACCTCACTAATGGTGTTTGCCACTCATACTTAAGTATCCAAACTAGTGAAACCATTCTCTATGTTGTGAAAATTTAAGTAATATATGTATTGGCAAGTTGGGGGGGGGGGGGGGGGGCAGCAATTTTTTTTTGCCCAGGGGCATCAGAGGTCCTAAATTCGGGCCTGATTATAGTATTTATCTTAATTCAGCAATTTTAATTTTAAGATTTGGACTTTCAGCTAACAATAGTTGGCACAACTAATATGTGAGTCACTAGCATGCATAAACATGATAGGGATGTTTGCATAGCAGATTCCTCCTACTTGCCTTCTGGTTGGCAGACAACAGCATTGGCCTGTCTTGGAACTTCCTGAAGAAAGTGGACAACTTACTTCTCTGTTAACTAATGGCAGCAGTGATGAGTGGTGGTACCAAGTGGGATGGCTCAGGCAGTAACATCCATGACCTATATTTGAGAGGTCACAGGACCGATTCCCATAGGTGATCTTCCTGACCTTGGGTTTTTTCAGGGTTATTTTTTCCCAGGTCACATAGGCAAAAGCTGAGGATATTCAAGGGGCCTCAAGACATATATTTCCAGCTAAATCTTAATATCAAAATTTTGGGTGGAATATAATACTTCCCCTAGTTACCATATGTAGTAGAGGAAGTAAAAATATGTCGTTTTATATGATAGGTTGCAATACTAGATGTACTAAGCGATTTTTTAAATACAGATTTATATAGGACAAGCCGTCACATGCCCACTTCACTGGGCATTCATTTTAACCTACAAATCAATGCCTAAACATTTAACAAAAATATTATTATTTTACTGGGTCCTTCCCCTTCCATCAGGCGCAACCGGCCTGACAGGCACAGCATGGAAATTTTTATTTCCCCTTTCCCTCCTGATAGTCTCCTCTCTGCACCTGAGGTTTAAAATGTTAATACTCATTTGACTTGCTTCAAGGAGTGTAGTTATCACCATATTGGCCTTATAGGCACATTTGAAATTTGTTTATTACTAGTCTCTATTTTACTTATTTCATTACTATATCAAGCACAATTTGTGGATAATTTTTGGGACTATGCCTATTTTTTTAGCCTGGCTCCCTAGGCTTATTGCGCCCGAACATGTACTTATGTTGATGTTTTCTCTCATACTTTTCAGCTTTTCATGTAAAATAGCACGGATATCCTACGATCTCTCTAATCTGAATCAACTTGACAAGATAATGACTTTGTGGCGAGATTTCAATGCAGAAGAAACCTCAATGAATGAGGATTTGGGGGAGGAGAGCAATGTTGCTTCTCAAGATGGGATAGAACAACGTGAAGGTGATTCAGAAATACAACATAAATTATCAAGAGAGAGGGACATCACACCCACTGATGTCATTGTACTAAGAACTTTCATTGGCTTATTGTATCTAGCAAGAGGTCTCAGAGGAAATCACCAAAGTTTTGAGGAACTTTGGGGGAAAGAAGATGACGGAGTAAAAAGTTTGCCATTGTGATGCACATCAATCGGTTAGACTCCGATACATTCCATTTTGTAATTTTCTAAATTAAAATTAATCTTTTAACAAAGAATTTCGTTTTTTCACCTCTAAACACTTCCACAAATGCTAGTGAATGATTTTAGAATGTTAAACTTAATGTAAGTGTACATTAATCACCATTGTTGTGCCTTGAGCATATCAGGCACATTGCGCCTGAACATGTCAGAGCACATATTGCACCTGGCGGAGGGTTAGCCACAGGTGTATTTGACTGCAGTTGCTGGGATTCAAACTTGCGACGTTTGACTTTGAATGGATGGACAGTCCATTGGGTACCACTATAACGACCACAGCTACTTGAATTGCTTCGGCTGAGGTGCCTCCGAAAGAGACATGAAAACGGTTTTAGGAGTTAGAGGAAGAATGGCATATGTAGAAAAATAACTTGCCAATGACAAAGGGTCTATGGAATCCAAAAAATAAGTAGCCTAAAACCATCTACGAACATTTCTGTTTTGAATGGTCACAGTCCATTATTGATTCGTTCAGTAGTTTTTGCATGATTGCACCTCGAAGAAAAGTCATTTTCATTTCATACAGATAGATATAGCGGCATACCCGTCATTTAGAGGGTTGTTAGCTTAGAGCTTAGTTTGGTTAGCACTAGGTTAGTTGGTTGGTATACCTGTTTCATTGCCTCTTTGTTTCCAACTCCTTGTTATGCTAATCTAAATAAACAGAATTCAAGTATTGGTATTAAAAATTATTTTGTTGTTTAACGAAGCTGTCAATTGCCAGGTTCCCATAAGTGTCACCGGTGTCCCGGAATTTTGTCCTGCAGGAGTTCTTTTATATGCCAGTAAGTCTAAAGACATGGAGCTGTCATTTTTAATCACACTTAAAAACCATTGGTCTGGGCCTTGGGATCAGTAGGCCAAAGTCTAACTAACTGAGCCACCCAGACCGACTCGTAAGTATTTGCAGTTGTGTCATATTGCAAAATTCAATAAAACTGCAGTGTTTTTTTAGTATAAGAAGCAAAATCCATGAAACTTCAGTCAAGTGTATCCCCGCCAAATTCCAAGTGTGCCATTACACTGATTATTTTACCTGGGCCCTCCCCTTCCTTTACCACAGGCACATTTGACTGTAGTTGCTGTGATTTGAACTCGTGATGTTTGGCTCTGAATGAATGGCCAATCCTTGAGTATCGCTCTAACGATCATGGCTATTCGAACAGCTTCGGCTAACGTTTTTTTCTAATTTCTTGCTGTGCTAACATAAATAAACAGAATTCAAGTATTTGTGGCTGTGTCATATTGTAAAAGTATTAAATTTAAAAGGTGACAAAGGGTCTATGGAATATTAAAAATAAGTAGCCTATAACCATCTAAGAATGTTTCTGTTTTGAATGGTCATAGTCCCTTATTGATACGTTCAGTAATTTTTGTGTGATTGCACCTCAAAGAAAAGTAATTTTCATTTTATATATATATATAGTAGCAGGGCAGTTAGTTTAGTTTGTGTTACCGCTAGATTGTTTGTTAGTTGTTTGGTATACCTGTTTTATTTGCTCTTTCTTTCCAATTTCTTGCCTATAAAGACAAATGTATTAAATGACAAAGGGTCTATGGAATCCAGAAAATATGTAGCCTGGAAGCATTTGTGCACGTTTCCCATTTGAATGGTCATAGTCCCATATCGATTCGTTCAGTAGTTTTTGTGTGATTGCACCTCAAAGAAGTCATTTTCATTTTATAGACGAGGGCTGTGAATAAAGTAGTGGCAACATTGATAGAACACAATATGTATTGAACTCACAAGTACAATTGCATTACATTCCTTCAGTGTAGTCAACCGCAAAGTCCCTGACCTTTTACCAAATGCAGGGCAGCCGCTGGAAACCATTGGCAAGGTAATCTCTGTTGATGACTGCGATGGAGCACTCTACTGCGCAGAGTACAGATGCCACGTCAGGAAATCAGCGGCCTCAGAGGGGTTTCTTCAACTTCGGAAACAAGTCGAAGTCACAAGGACTCATGTCTGGTAAGTACGGCGGGTGTTCCAAGACCTCCCAATGCCACCGTTGCAATAGCAGCTGGACAATGTTTGCGACTGCCCACGAGTCATCAATGGCAACAATAAAGCTGCACAAATGTGTCTCCTTCATTGTGGTATTTGTCCAGGTGGATGCCAGCCAGTGCATACCGGTGCCATTTCTGTACCTCAGTGAGTCAGTGAGTCAATGTGGAACCCAATGGGGCACAGGTTTCCTCAGGTGAAGATATTTCATCAGTATGTGCCACACCATTTGATGACTTAAGACCAACTTCTACGGATAACTTCTGGACAGTCCATCGATGGTCCACGATGTCAATCTGATCTTGAGGAATGGACAGCCGACCTGTGCTGTGCAAATCCGCAAACTCAGTCTGCCCCGCACCAAATGCCTTGGCTCATCAATAAACCGCCCCATACAGTAATGCATTCTCACCACAGGCTTCATGTAATCCTCAATAACATTCTGATGCTTTTTTGCCATGGGCAACCTCAATTTTAAACCACAAATGCTGATCGCCTTTGGTAAACATGCTTTAGAGCAGTGCACTTGACAGTGTTCATGTCAACACCACACAGCACCAGTACACTCCCAACTGGCAGCCCGACCAATGCACACTGGTCACCTGGTCGCTCCCATATCCTATTGGCTCATACCTGCTCTCCTGCGAATGTGGGAGCTATTTTACTACTACTTTCTTTACAGCCCTCGTATATAGATTTACACGGGACCATTAGATTTTGCTGTAATAGCCAATACGTCACTAAAAGTGATGTTGCTATAATTGGTTTTGATTGTACTATTTTTGCCAAAAGTTACTGAAGTTGATCAAGAATCTTCCTTTCCTGCTGAAATAAACACTGTCCTATTTTTCTTATTATGAATAAAAGCAGATGGCCATAAATAAAAGAATGGTTTCAATAGCCACCAATGACAAATGAAAGAACACTATGGTCAGTTTTAAGAATTCAGCTTTGTTTTCATTTTGACATTACCAATCTAGAGATAAAGCCCTTCAGAACAGATCTCACTATTGCAACTTATTTTAAATGCTTAAGCAAGAATGAATGATATTTATTTTCAGAGCATACATTTTCCTTCACATAATACTAAAATGCAATAATAATAATATATAGAACTAGATAATAATTAACTAAAACAGGTTTTTGTGCTACATTTTAACCACTCTTGTGTTCACTTTATCAGTAAGAACACCACAATCTTTGGCATGTAAATACACTAATCTTCTCACAGCCATCTAATGTGCTGGTCTTTCTTTGTCCTTTGGTTTTTGAGAAAAATCACTAAGAACATCTTACATTCTAAATCACATGCAGGAAGTTTATACCTAAAGTCAGTATACCTATATATAAAAATGACACTAATGAATTATCAAAACCTCATCTTTTTGAATTTATACAAAATTGTGTAAAAATGATTGATTTTCATATCCAGCATGCAAGTTACATTTGGCACTTATTAGATGTTTTCTTATAGAAACATAACAGTCCATTTACTTTCCTCTTACACTTCACAGCAGTGTTAACCATTTTAAAACAAAAATCAATGTTCACTTTCATTTTTTAAGATTTTTTTTATGGTTTACTCAGTTATATTCTTAGTATTTATGTTCAAGGAAGCTGAGTTTAAGGCTTCTGGCAAATTTCCACATTGTACTTCCACCTTTGTCATATAAAGAAGTGGAAGAATACAATGTAACACACTAATCAATCTGGAAAACCATACATATTATAGATTGGATTTCTTTTTTTTTGAGTTAGAACTGTAATGCTAAAAATACCTGACGAGGCTTGGTTCCATCTTCATAGATATGTGTGTACACAAACTAATCATTATAGGAGCTCTGAAAAACCTACTCAGGAGATTGTCTTTGTCCTTGACAGTGCAATCGTACTGAGGAGTGCGGAGCTTCCTGGTACAATGTAAATAAAGGAACACCAGCAGTTCAAAATTAGTCTACAGGGCAGTTCGAACTGTAAGCAGTGCCAGTGTTGCTATAATATTATATTGTATGGTTTCTTGTCACCAATAAACATAATTCATTAATGATGCTCTTTTGCGTAGTATTTATCATCCCGGGAAAGAAGGAATAAGTCACTTTTGAAGCAGGGTGTAAAACGTCAGAGCGAGAGGAATAAATAATAGCGCACTATCTCAGGTTCACTTGTGTCAACCACAAGGTCATAGCTAAACTACTGAGTCAAATACAGTAATATTGTTAACGAGGAATTAGCAAAAAGAATCTTCAAGAAGATAATTTATTACAGAGCTTGGATGAAATTAAGAAAGGTGCACAAGAAATGATATACAATGACAGAATATGAATGTGGGATTAAATGAGTTGGGAAGAGAATTAGAGCAGTTATTTGTCATTTGTTAAATTGGATTCTTATGCACCAAAAACCAGTGTTAGTGTGTGTAAAATCCAACGAAAGTAATGTTGTATAGTTTGTAAATAAGACATACAGCTGTAAGCTAGCAATAGCAATTTTAACTATTCACATTATTGAAAACATCCCCTCCCTGTGCAAAAAGTAGTGCCCTCAAACGTGGGGAAGGAGGTGCTTCTTGTTTTTGGCACTGATTACCAAACTCAAACATTATTTGGAGAAATGCACAGCAATAAACAATGTGTGCTACAGAAAGATGCAATACAATTAACCTCTGCAGTTCAAATTAAATGTTAACTATTACCAAAATTTGTCCTACTGCTGCATAACAATGCATCTTCAACCACTGACACATTGCAGAATTAGCTTCAAATTAGTAGCCTGGTCTTTGCTCTCTTATATTATTTTTTTTTTTTTGTGATTTAAGAAGCTTTAAGAGTTGTTGCTTTGCCACAAGCCAACACAAAAGGATGCAAGGAGGCAAAAATAAATTTCTCCCAGATATTAACTCTGCTACAAAAAAAAAACATAACCAAAATGTATGTACTTTGCTACTTAACCTTTAACAAGCTGGAGTACATAAACTTTCATAAGCATGAATAACATGTGAGGGTGGATCAGAAAGTAACACACAAACATTTTTTTAAAAAAGTGTAACAGGTTGAAAAAATGAAAAGATACTCAAATGAAATATCTTTTAGCTACTTTTCTATATAGTAGGCAACTTTATCAACACATTTCTCTCATTGCCATAACAGTTTCATTACACCCTGTTCATAGAAGTCAGTTTGATTGGAGTATAGCGACCTGCAGTCTGCTGATTTCACTTCTGCAAATGTAGTACAGCATTGACTGGCCAGAAATTTCTTCATGGGACAAAACAGTTGAAAGTTCTGATGGTGCAAGGTCTGGAATGTATAATGTGTGTGCCTGTAGTTAGCTTTCAAAATTGCTGCCCCAATGGCTATGACATTCTGTGGGATTGCAGCTGTTATCGACTGTCAGGAATGTGGTGAATCAAAAAGGTTATCACAGTCATCTTTGAAAAATGCACAACACCTGGAGAAATTGCTTATGTAACCCGGTGACACAACAGCCCATTCAGGCCAAGACCTACTGCCTGAGTGCTGCATTCCCCACCTCTGTCCACCACAGGTGTCATGTAGGGTGCAGTACTGGAGGTGGGATGTGCTCAGCACCCTGGTTCCTCCTGGCCGATTATGTGGTCTTCTCAACCAGGAACTGCTACTTTTCAATCAAGTAGCTCTTCAATTGGCCCCTCAGAGACCTAACGAGACTGAGTGCACCCTGTGCCAGACCCAGCAGGGTTAAAATCCCCATGCCAGTGCCGGTGATCGAACCCAGGTTCTCCGTGCCACAGGCAGGTGCACTACCACTGTTCTACGAAGGTGGTCGTTATGCTTCTTAGCCCAAAAAATTCACGCAACACTTTGGTGCTCTTTACAAATTGACGACAATAACATGTATGCTTTCTTTGTTGCATAGTTTATGCTTCTCTTGCTAAAACTGCACATAAAAAACAAATAGAATCTGGAGTGAAAATTTCAAATTATATCTTAGTCCAGCGACAATACCACGGCACAAGAAAAAAAGTGTGTGTTACTTTCTGATCCTCCTCGAGATGGCGTCCAGTTCAATTTTTACTCTTATGGATCATTTTCATGCTGCAGGAATAACCCAACATTAAATGTCACTGCTGTAAAGTTTGGTATTGTCTAAAACGTATAATTTTTCAGAAGAAAAAAAATCCCTTTCATACAGTGATTTTTTCTCCATTTTTCCTTAAAAATCCATTATTTTATTTTTTTGGTATACCAAATCTGTTTTGTAATACCTATAGATAACATTATCCAAGAAAATTCAAAGATAACACAATAACTTTGGAAATTTATTGTTACATGTGCAAATAGCTGATTTTGTTGCATCTTACTATTTGTTACACAGTGGCCTTCTATACCTAAAGTGGTATTGTAGCTTTTGTAGTTTGTAGATTAGATACCTTTAATATATTACAGTTTAATAAAAATATTCAACAAGAAACATTGAATATAATTTTTGTTTTGGGTTATATAAATATTATAAATGAATACTATGGCAGACACAAAATTTAATGGTGACAGATAGCTGACCATTACTATTCTCTTTCCAGTTGTGTAAATAAATTTTGTGGGCACAAATTATATTTATATCACCAGCTTTACAGTGTGACATAACAGTATGTTTAACTATACAACTTAGCAAGGTCTAGCAAGCCTCTGGTTGGATTTTGTGTTGAACAGCTTCTCCTGCCACCTGCCATTAAATTTTGTGTCAGGCAGTTGCTCCATGACACATTGTGACATCATATACATAAAACACTCATTTAAGTGTGTTTGATCCATTCAGTGACACCCTCTATTATTTATCTAAGTGTATCATAACATTTCATACCTTATCTGGACTACAGTTATATGTTCTGTTTCAATGTGCTTAGTAACCTAAGGTATGCAAAATTTGTGCCCTGATATCCCAAGTACTTAATGTTTAAATAATATAAGTCACATCAGTCATTGCTGATCTCTGTGACCAAACAGGTAACAAGAATCACAAATTTCCTTTTAATTCAGCAAGACAAATTTACAAACAAGACAGAACATTAAAAACGGCATAATAATAAAAGCCTGAATAGCGTCATGCATATACAAAGAAATAAAATTTAAGTTTTCTCATAGACAGTGCGTTTACAAATTTGAGTTTTTAAACTCTGAATATATTATACAGGGTCTTTGAAACATATGGTAACCCACTTGCAGGCTCTCTCCACTGTGCAAGGGAACCAAGAGTTGCTGAAGAAACAGTGCGAGCTGAGGCTACTAAAATTCTTACATCACAAACCGGCAGCATATCTTCTATTGTTTCACTAAACAAAATGGGCCTTTCTAGTGCTTATCGCACACCACACTCCAATTTTTAGATCATGTGTGTGTTTCACACAATCGTTAATAAATTTGAAGCTTTGGGCTTGGTGTTAGGCAAGAAACCGAGTGAGATGGCTCCATGCTAATGTGTTTGAGAGACCATGGGTTTGATTCCCACAGCCAATCTTCCTGATCCATGGTTTTTTTCAGGAAGTTTTCCCAGTCACCAGGCAGATGCTTGGAAGGATAATCACATCTCCCAAATTTCCTGTCCCTCTATTTCATTTCACCCTTATTTCCATCCAATCTTTTCAGGGTTGGAAGTGTTGGCAATGAGCAAATTTGGTGCTGCTGGGTAGGGACTTATGCTGGCTAGCGCTACTCATGTGGCTCCAACCAGATTTTATTCTTTTTTAAAGAAAAGAAAAAAGGAAGAGTTTTTTACTGACACAACTAAATGTCAAAATATAGTTTTTGAGATTCATTTTGGTCATGAGCACTTTTATTGTTGGTATTTACTTTCAGATTTTGCATTTTTTTAAACAGTTTTGTATAATTTCAAAAAAAATTGTTTGTATGAATATGGAAAGTTTACATCATCTGTGATTCGGATTCAATCAATTCCTTAGTGCATCTGTTTCTCACATTAGTAAAAATACATTAATTTTGCAAATTAACCGACTGAAATTAAAATAAAAATATTTAATTAACCTGGTTTGATAAAATAATGTGTTTCTAAATGTTTAATAACTTTAGTACTCACTACAACACTTCTTCTTCTTTCCCTGATTACCCTCCCCTTATGTAGGACTTAAACCCCCTAGGACTTATAAGCCAGTGCCTAGGGTCACACACCAGTTGGGAAGCAGAGGGACCTCTGAACCAGACAGAGTGAAGACCTGGAAGCAGGTGGTCAGCCAAGCACCAGGTATGATAGTGAGGAAGAGGAAATGCAGGTGAAATGGATGATTGGAAGGGTGATAATGGAGCAATTGGTGGAATGAATGGCAGGGGAAACCTGAGAACCCGGAGAAAACCCGCCCAGACGCTGCTTCGTCCACCATGAATACCACATGCAGGTCCTGTCTAGGTGGTATGCGAGTAGTCTAACTACTCAGCCACAGCGCTGCCATTGTACTTCCAGACTCAGGCTGGAGAAAAATTCCTACCCCCCCTGCCAGGAATCGAACCTGGGACCCCTTGCACAGCAGGCAGGTGCTCTACCAACTGCGCTATGAGGCCAGCCCTACAACACTTCTATTCTAAACAAATACTTACTAAACCTTGCATATATTAGAAATGTAGTTTTGTTCCTCAGTTAAGGGTTTGTTTGGTTCTACGGTGTATGCTATAAATAAACAGGTCCATCTTCGAGCTATATCAAACAAATATAAGGACGAGAACATAACAATGGACCATGATGCCACACACACGATCTCACGGTACAGAATAGCCAACTGTATTTTATTGCTGTTACCAATGTTCTCGAAATAAGCATATGGTTACACAGCAGTGCAATCTATCAGAACATTGCTAATTGCATTTTAGTGTCAAAAATTTATTTTCCTTCTTGAAAGTTAGGAAAACAGAAGAAACCATCTCACAGGAGGGGAAAAAAAAGTAAAATGTAAGATTAACCCCAAAAAATGTACAATGGAAAAATGTAAGACCTGGCAACTCTAGTTCCAACACCCCTGTAGAGTGCCCTCATATCATCCCTTTCTCCCTGTGTCTAATATATAATAGCCTCAGTTGGCTCAGTGTGGAATCCCCTCTGTGCATACTCTACCTCTTAGGCAAGGAACGTTCTAGATCAGTTTTAACAGAAAATAAACTTGATGAAATCAGCGCTAGTTTAGAGTGATTGCCTTGAAAATTGCTAAACAAACAAGCTCAACAAATTAATGTGAACACAGTCAATACTGTGCTATTGCGTGAAATGCCTCACTATGACCTGAAAATTGGAATGTGGCATGTGAGAAGCGCTAGAAGTAAAATAGGACCTGTTTTGCTTGATGAAATAATGAGCAGTGGTGAAGTGTGAAGTAAGTAACAGAGTAGACAGATTCATCTTGGCCTCATCCTTCATCATCAACTCGCTTCAGGATAAACTAGCCTTTTCTTTCCGAAAATTCGAAATTTCCCTTCATATATCTCAATTCAATTCAAATTAATCCCTATAAATGCTCTTGGAAAGTAACCAATAAGAGTGCTTGTCTCTTGGCTCCAAAACATTCCATTACAATAGCCAATCACAGTCAAAGGAGAAGGAAGCTCGACTGTCTACTAGGCAGAGAAATCTGGCTATATGGAAAGATTGTAGTTCACAAATCACTGTCAGATGGTATGCATGTTTCCCCTATGCTCTAAGCATGGCAAAATACACAGATCGGCAAATGTCTACTACAGGCAATGCAGTACTGCATCTCAGTAGCGGAGTCGCGCAAATGCTGGAATAGAGACGAAAATTTCCTAGGCGATAAATACAAATACCTGCTTACTGCAAAAGTTAAACTTTCTTTCCCAGAGTTTCTAGGGTAGACGCTGTCTATCCTGTCTCCCCTGAGGCTTTGCCCCTGATAATGAGAGATATACTGCCTATCTGTGAGGTAAGGATTTTAGTGTACCTATACCAGCACCATTTCCCCAATGGCTCTCAGTCCTCTCCTGTGAATGGGCTACCACAAATTTTAATGACCCTATATTACAAGGAATATATCAATAGATGCAATATAAAATTCTGAGTCTGTATTATAAAAATATAATTTTCTAAAAGAATTGCAGATATCTGATTTTTCGAGTGACCATGATTTTGTACATTTACATTTCATTTGGTGCACCTAGAAAACACAAAAATATTAAAAATTAAACTTTTGTCAACAAAATTGTACCAAAGTAGTATATTTGCTCACAAATTCTGCTAATCTTGATTGTAGTGATTTAGGCATACAGTTCATGCATGGTCTTCAATCCTTCAACCAATGCATACCATCCAAAACTATATGGCTTTTAATTTCTTTTTAATTTGTCTGGCAAAAGATAACTGTAATAGTACTTAATCATGATCATTATTATGGATCTTTTATTTGTGTTCTTTTCTGTCCATATTTCATTGCTTGTGCACTCATTAACTCTAAAATCTAAAGCTAAATGAGGGAAATCTCAAAAATAAATGAAATGGGTACAAATTGGACACGAGTGCTACAACAGATTTTGCATATTTTACTACAACACTGGATGTTCTTTAACATTTGGAAGGAGAACCATATTACTAGGATTTACATCAGTCTTTTTCTTATTGTTAATTTTCATCAGAGAAACAAATATGTTCTTACAACTAAGTGGCAGTGAGAAAAAAGAAAAACCTTTGGGATTCCTACTTTGTTGTGATCTGTTCGTTTATTTTGCATTATTTTCAGTGGTTCAGTTTTGCAGATGGATGGGAAAAGAAACAATTACATCTCAAACCCCTTCTTGATATCTTTCAAGAATTTTTAAGACGCCTAAGCATATTTCTTATACTGCAAGGTGGACTAATAATAATATAACAAAGCTGGACATTTCAGGCAAATGGAGGGTTCAGGATAACTTGCATTGAGGGCAACTTGAAAGGATTCAGAAATTAAAAAAAAATTTTACTTGTCAAGTTTTGCTACTCTTTTTCTTAAAAAGAAAGATTTTACTTCTGTCAAACTCATCCCCTAATACCTCTATGCTTTCTTTTCACTACCACTTTTAAAATATCCTACTTCTCTCGCCAAAATAATTTGTTGTACTATGCAATTAATACAATTTGTTCAAGCCTGTCCAAAGTATCTCTCGATTCACTGTGGACAGGCTTAGCTTTTACCTCCCCCAGTAGAGTTCATTTCATATAGAATAACAAATATGAACGTATCTACAATGTGGCCCAAAAGTTTCTTAAATGTCATTTAGTTTGCTTTTGATGTAAAGTTCTTGGGTCTTTTGGAGTTGCTTGTTTACCAATATGCTTCCAGTCACTAAAAGCAACGCGATTTTAAAAAATACTGAGTGTAATGTTGTAATAGTCCCACATTAGGTCTGTAGGTCCAGTGTTTTTATTTCCACCCTGAACATACCATACTTCAAGACATTTTTGCTTTCAAAGCATTCCACACCACCAATCATTGCTCAATTGCTTTGTACTTCTCACCCATACCCTACCAGTTGCAGTGTTAAGTAGAGCCAAGAAGTTCCTTTGCCATAACTACAACTGGTAAGTTATGTGCACGAATCATCAGTTTATAAGCTTATTAAACCCAATCTGACGCTGCATACAAATGCATATTTTGGCTTTTCTAATAAACACATCATATTTATATTAATTTACTGTTTTTGGGCATAAAACCGTCTTTTTTCCATGCAAGGTTAGAAATGTTGCAACTCCGAACTGAGCCGCTTGTAAACACGTTGGGGAAATCCGGGGCTACCTCCTTAGAAAGAATAACTAGTCTTAAATGAAGCACTCAAGCATTTGAAGAAACATCCAACTTAAATTCTATTTCCGGGAGTGTAGGGGAAATAGAACAAAGCAAAGAGTGCAAAATTAAAATATCCCAGATATGTAAAACTTATAAATGGAAACATTACAAACATGAACTATGTTTTACTGCAAACCAGTTAACATCGCTTAAGTACACTCTAGTATCATTATGTGATGTAGTGAGGAGTTTCTCAAGATATAAGCTCATCTTGAGAAATAACAGCCATTCTTTCAAGTTTGAAAACCATCATCACATGGCTGTTGTGAACTGCAATTCATCGCTTTTTATGGGTAGTGAATGAGAAGCTTCTACTTCTCAACAATAAATTTTTAGTTCAATTTTAACTCCCTTTCTTTATAGTGAAGAATATTATAGACCTAAAATATAACTATTTCAAGTGCATATTTATTGGCATATTTTGAAGTTTTTTTCAGAACATATTTGCATAAAGTGTATTTGAAGTGCATGTTTACCAACATATTTTTAAGTTTTTAGAGCATATTTGCATGCATGTTTCTTAGATTTTTAGGGCATGAACTTCTGGGCCCTGGTTATCATTAAAGCCCAAAAAATCAAAACAGGCAGGTATAAAATACAATACAAACATAATATACTGCATGGGAAGTTTAAAAAGGCGTTACAAATTTAAAAAGTGTTTATCAGTATATGAGAATAACATTTGGTTTTAAAAACTCATATCAATTATACATTTTTAAGGTGCATTA
The DNA here is from genome assembly GCA_030765045.1 of Tenodera sinensis. Lineage (NCBI taxonomy): Eukaryota > Metazoa > Arthropoda > Insecta > Mantodea > Mantidae > Tenodera > Tenodera sinensis. The sequence goes on from CM060974.1 coordinate 43,765,442, forward strand.
CCACAAGGTATTGCGGTGAATTTTCTTGTGCTAGATTAGGCCTGGGGAACAGTATGAGGTCAAGTATGCCTATACCTGATCTAGATTAATTATTTTGTTGTTTAACACTGCTGTCAATTGCTAGGATCACATCAGCATTCCCAGTGTGCCAGAATTTTGTCCCACAGGAGCTCTTTTACATGCCAGTAAATCTACTGACATGGAGCTGTCATTTTGAAGCACACTTAAAAACTATCGGTCTGGGCTGGATTTGAACCCACAACCTTGGGATCGTAGGTCAGTGTCTAACCAACTGAGGCAACCTGACCAACTCCTGATCTAAAGCACCTTTTATTACACAATTTGCTGATTTTTTACCAATAAGAATGGAAACAGTACCAAACTTGATCAAATGCATTTACAAAAATAAGCTTCTACAGAATTTATGGCCGTAATTGCAGAAAACATTAAAACTGAAAGAAAAGCTGTGTTTAATTTAATTTAAAAGGTGAGTTAATTAATAACACTGAACAACACTTACAACATATTTTTCCGGGACGCGTTTCGAAGGTAACTTTCCTCCATTATCAACCGGACAATAATGGAGGAAAGTTACCTTCGAAACGCGTCCCGGAAAAATATATTGAAAGTGTTGTTCAGTGTTATTAATTAACTCACTTTTTAAATTATATTAATTACAACAACACTGTTTTCAAACTTCTATGAAAGGAAGATAAAAAGCTGTGTTATCTACTACTCCAACAGTAATACATTAGAGAAGGCAGAAACTAACAAAAGCTTTCAATAGCATATTTCCAAATAACTCACTGTGTTGCAGCAGAACTTCTGTGACTTAAAAATAAAACTGTTTAATTATTTTACTTGTGTTATTGATTCTGGTTGCAGAAAACTCATGCCAGAATTGCTGTAATGGTGGTATTTTAATGACTTTAAAGCTTGCAATCCTCCAGGTTTCCTTTATTTGTGCAAATGGCATTATTATGCTGTGTTGTACTTCTGTCATCCCTTGTATTTGTAAAACTGTCAATTACTCTTCCAAAAGTGCCATTCAGAAAGAAAGCTGACTTGAATTTGAGGTTAAACAGTATTCTGAACTTAGATTTTGGACATTGTTTATTATTGCTGTATTATAAATTGCTCCTTGAGACAGCTCCGGCACCACATGATGTGACTGTAGTGCTGGTAGAGCTATGTTTCAACATTCTTTTTTTTTTTTTTTTTGGCTTTGGTCATCAAGGACCATCTAGCCATCCGGATGAAATATTTCTATTTAATTCACACACACACACATTTACTCTCTCACTCATACTTCCAGACATACATCTACACAAAACACACACATCCATAGGACTCAAACTCACAACCCTCTGCAAGCCAAAGACACTTTCTAGCGACCATGGCTACAAGGGCCTACATTGTAACCTTATCCAAAAAGGGCAACGAGAGGACAAAATGGACTGTTAAGAATGCTAATAGTGAATTCATTATTATGCATGATTAAATATAATCTTTCTCACACTTAACGAAAGAAGAAATTATAGTTTTTTAAGTTGAGTGTTCAATTGATCCCTTTCCTTTTCACTTCAGTCTACAACATATTTAATACAGTTGCATTGTTAACACCTTTGAAAGGAGAAATCAAGAAATAATAGAAATAACACTATAAAGGGAGCACTAAAAAAGAAGTTGCAATAGCAGCACAGTTATTTTGTGTGAAGATACTCACATTTATACTGTACTCAAACAATTAACAATTTGCAACAACAATACATACAGTAAAACTATTACGGCAAGGTAACAAAATATCCTTGTATACTGGCTTCATGATCTTTGCGAGGTAAGATATCAGGAAGAGGGAAGGCTACATGTTATTTGTGAGTAGCATTTCTGACAACAGAATACACATTTAATAACAGAACTAAACAGACACATGAGGAACATTGTAATGAATTAAGCATAAAATGCACTGCATAACAAATTAATTTACATGTAGTAATGGACAAATGTATTTGTAAACTCTGTGAACTAAATTGCAACAATTACCATGTGCTATATTTCACTAAGTGCTTAAAATCAGTGACAGAACTTGGAGTTGAAAACTAAAGATTTATTTCATCCTTGCACACTTGTGCATATTTTACTTTATTATTACCTACTTCTAATAATACCTTACTGTTTATTATATATTTGGTTAAGGCCTTGTCTATCTTTTGTATGTGCATGCATTCCTTCCAAGGTTCACAGGCCCAAACATATACAAATTACCAGCATTATGAGTAACTCTGTCAACAATGGAGGTGACATGTTTGGCTGGAGGTTATAGGCGTTTGTCAGTATCAATGTTGATTGGTTGTCACACCCATTGGGCTGAATGGACATGATTGTCACTGAGCTGTCTCAAGGGACGAGTTATAATAAGGCGATAGTAATACTAAACATTATCTTTGCAACATAGCCAGTTATATGTAGAAATTATTTAACTTTAACCTCTTTCTAAATATTATTTCTGTAACTGACTCTTGGCATTTGCAATGATTTAGAAATGTATTGTGACACTGGCTGGCAACTGCCATCAAAAGAGTACAGGTCAAGCTACCTCATGCCACTGGGCGACCTTGCGCCTCAAAAAGGAAACTCGGTATTAGTACCTCACACCAAAGTGTGGCACGTAAACATGTAACAATGAGTGTGGCAGAACAAAGCATTTTCAGATTGAGAATCTTTCGACTGCTGGTTTATTTACGAGAAGTTCGAGAAAAGGTAGATTTTGAGAAAAATCTGTGCTATGTCATTCTTGCCTGTATAAGCAAGTAAGGGCAGCAAAACAAGTTCTTCAGAGTCATTGAGATAGCTGTTTGAAGAAAGACACGAAGAGAATATTAGACTTAAACGACAGAAAGCTGTGTGTCAAGGTTACGAGAGGACAGAACAGCAATGAGTTGTAAGTTCACGAATAATGGTAGCTTGCGTTAATGATAAAAAAATAGGACTGTGTTTTTGTGCTTCAGTTTTAGAAGAGAAATAAAGTGACAAGAGAAAGTAACTGAATGTGTCATTTGTAACAGTATATAACTAGTTTTATTTTAAAATATTGGGGAGAGAAAGAAAGGCTTGGAAACTTTTGAACCATCTTGTAGTATTTAACATTTTTTAAGAGAAAGTTGTATTTTAAGCTAATAATTCCCAGGAATAGATCATTCTATATAATCTGAGCATAACAAAAAAAAATTCAGTTAATAAGCATTTAATTCAGGCATCCCTTGTCATTTATATTCTCATATTGCTAAAAAGCAGAAATCTTATCAAATTATTGATAACCAGTTCTTAATGCCATTAAATGCTGCGACCTCCAAGAACTTTTGCATTATTTGTACAATTTTTATTTGCATATCAGGTATTACGACTTTGAGTTCATAAAATAGTTTAAAACATCATGTCCCATTATGACTCATCTGTTATGCTTGAAATACTGTATACAGACTGGTGTATCCATTACATATATGTAGTGATTATTCTCGTTTCCCAAATCTCACAGCATAAACTCTTAATCAGTATCTAACACTGTCACAGAAATAACTAAACATGTTCTATTAAAACATTTCTCATAAAAATTTGTAATTTTGATACATACAAAAAATAAATACTTCAAAAATAAAACTACATACAAATGAAACACAGCCATTACAAAAGACATAATTTAATTAACATAATATACTAACATATTTAAGCAATATTGTAGGCCTTCCTTCAGAAAAGAGAATCTTTTTAAAAAACAATTTTGTCATAATCGCTTTTATCAGCTCTTATTATTCAATCTTTAAAGCAGGGCTTCCCAATATTTACAATGTGAGCAATTTGATTGTATTGTAAACAAAAGGAATTATTTCTTACAACTACTCATAGGCTAACACTAAGTAGCATGCAAATCTAATGACAGTGGCAGCAAATACTGAGCGCGCCAAAAATGTCTGAACCAGCTGCGCAGTCTTTTGCCTGTTCACATCCTGGGTCCTTGTTGCCGTCTGCTGCTATTATAGAAAAGTGCAGATGAAACTAGCCACTCTCATTGTCCATACATACATTGTTGGCACCTTTTTAAGGAACTATCCATCACTCACCGTAGTTCACATTGAGAAATGTTGCCAATTTACTAGCGGATATTATGTTTTGTCTTATGTACTTTAGTTTTAAGTTACCCCAGAGATAGAAATTGCAGGAGGTTAGGTTGGGGACCAAGCTGGGATGGGTTTCTTCTGGGTTCTCCAGTTTCCCTCGCCATCTCATTCCACTGGTGCTCCATCTTCATTCTGTGCATCATCAGTGTCACTGCCTGTGGTGCCGTATGAGGACGTCAGCAATCCTGCAGCAGCCACAGCAGTGTCATACCAAGAAGTAACCAACACGTTTACAGAGGAGGAGGTCCATGAGGCTATCATGTCACTAAAAAATAAGAAGACTATAGGACCTGACGACATATACAATAAACACATAAAAGACTCAACAGAGACACTACTACTGGCAATCTCAGATCTAATGAACCTCTGTCTACAAGTATGTAACATCCCAACATCTTGGAGAACCTTGACTATCAAAGTGATGTACAAGGGAAAAGGTGACCAGTCAGATTCGAACTCATACAGAGGGATAGCTATAGAAAAGAACATGCTGAAGATATTGACAAAACTTTTACCCAAAAAGATCACAGAAGCTGTAGAACACAAACTCCAAGAGGAACAGTTTGGATTCCATAAAGGAAGGAGCACCCTCCATGCCATTAACCTCATCAGACATTGAAGAAACCCCAAGGCATCAAGGAAGCAAATTCCATGTAGTATTTGTTGATCATGCAAAAGCCTAAACATGTTAAGCAGACCCTAATAACTGCAAAACTAGAAGCCATAATGGGAAAGGAAAACAACCTAATGACACTGATAAGCAATATACTGACGACCTACATACAAATTGATGACCGAGTTACGACTTCGAAATTGATAATGCAAACCAATGGAGTGCTGCAAGGTGATCCACTAAGTCCCTTGCTGTTTAACATTGCGACATACGATGTGGTAAAGGCAACTAAGCAAGGAAGAGAATTTGAAGATATACTTACACGCTGATGACATGGTCATTGGATCAAGTTCCCTGCACACAGCACAAAAAGCCATAGATAATCTAGACAAATGGGCAAAGGATAACAAAATGAAAATCAACACAGAGAAAACAGTGAAAATAACATTGAGAAAGGGCAGCCGAGAGGCTGCAAGAGATAGGATAAATCTAGGATCAACAACCCTCAAGACTGTAAATACATTCAACTATCTAGGATTGAGCTTGCAAACAACAGCAAAAAGCTACAGAATTCACATAAAGTTTAGAGCAGCAATGGTCACCAAAGCCACATACGACATTAAAACAATTACAAAGCTCTCACTAGAAACCGCAATGAGACTATTTGATGCAAAAATTGCGCCCATTGCCACATATGGACAAGACATCATATGGGAAAAACTGTCCCTGGCTGACCTGAGGATGCTAGAAGCAATCAAGTCACGCTTCCTGAAAGCTACCTTAGGAATATTAAAATACACAAAATCTAGACTAGCGTATGAACTTGCAAAGCAGACCTTCTTTATTGAAAACCTCCGAATCAAGCAAGGGCTACCATCCACAGACGCTTACGAAAAACTAATACTGGACAAAGTGAACAAGAGGGAAGAAATCTGGCCCAAGTTCTCAATGGAGGCCATGATGAATAGGACATGGACAGACACTAACCAAGACCTGCGACACTTTGTCAACTCAATGGAGGTACATGGGTATCACCAAAAACTGTGCAACACTGAGTACTTCCATGACCTAGACGAAACTTGTGTGTGCAAGCTGTGTAGTGAACAATGCAATTGATACCATGTAATTACATGTCAAAACTGGGGATCATCCATCATGAACTTTTGTACTCAAGCTTGTTAACGTTATGCACAATTTGTGCAATATATGTTTATTAATTATGATTAATAAAGAGTTTATTATTATTTATTATTAATTGTTCTCATCGAAAGATTGGCCATATGCACTGTTACTGAGGCCTGTTGAAAAAAGGCAAAATAACACTTCCTGTCCGTTAATTCTCTAAAAAAAAAAAGGGGGGGGGCAAAATTATATTCACTTATGTATGGGTGTCAACTGCTGACTTGAAAAATATTGGCACTATAACTCTATCTCTGCTAATGGTGCTCCATACAACAATATTTTCATCATGAAGGGGTACTTCATGAACAATATTAGGTTTCTTAGAGCTCCAATACCGATCTGCTTTCATAAAGTTGGTAAGTAAAGCTTTTAAAAGCAGTAAGCTTCATCTGCAACTTTCTATGATAGTGGCAGACGGCACTGGGCACCAAGGACGCAGATAGGCAAAACACCATGCAGCTGTTTCGGAATATTTTTACTCTCTGGGTATTACGAATATATAATCTGTATAAACTATGGACTAATCTTATTAATTAAATTAAAAAACAAAGACAGTTTCATAATACATCCATTGCACCTTCAGGTGATGGATGAATTATGGAACATACTATATCTTTTAATTTAATTAAAAACTTAAGTGAAGTAATATATATTTTTACAGATTATATGTTTTTAATAAGCTAACAATTTTATTTTTGGTGTTCTAATATTATAATATCTGGTTTTTCCTTCTTCCTATAGAGCCTTTAATTTTTTTTCCTATTAATTTGAGCTCGTGATACTGTGTGGTTTTTAAACTAGAGAGATAAATAAAAGCTGTATAATTAATCAATCTGAACAGTTCTGAATTAAAAATCATTATAGAGAGCAAAAAAACCCGTGAAAGAGGAATTAGCATACAAGTCAAGGTATGTCAAGGGCACATAATTTCCACATGTGAATTAATTCTGTTTATCTTCAAAGTAAACTACCAGATTCTCAATTTAAAACTGACAAGAGGCACTAACACTGATGTTATGTATCCAGCTGGGATTTGTTTCAGTGAAAGTATATCAAACATACAAAATACCTATGTCTCGGCTTTCTCTCCTGTAGGTTCATGCTTATTAAGAACAAAATCTGGTGCATGCACTCACATGACTTTTTCTAATCACTCCTGTACAAAATATTCTTAAAAACACTTATTCTTTTTTATACCTCATGTTAATCTAGATAAAGGCTTGTAGAAATCGTACAATTACATATTTCCTCTTGGCTATGATTGGAATAGGAGAATACAGTAGGCTTTGAGCAAAAGTCAAACCTTTTAAGAACTGGTTGCTGTGTGATGGTTTCGGAATTTAATTTTCTTTACATGCCCAGGGCACAAAAAAATCAAATGACGACTTCCCAGTTGAGGAAAGTATAAGTACTGGAAAATTCAAACAAACAAGGAATATCTTGGAAATGTTTTACTCCTTCAAAAAATGTATTTGACAAAAATTGTGCATTTTAATGAGATCTACATTTTTGTGAAGTAAAATTTTGTCTATCTCTTTTGGTTTACCAGCTATGCAAAACTCACTCAGAATGAAGAGGACTTCTAAGGACATTCCTGGAAAATTCAAGATATACATTACATTTATCATAAAAATATCCTAAACATGTGTTTTAATGAAAATCATTAGAGCCTTTTAGAGAAATTCACTTTTGAAAGATATTCCATATAAAGGGTAGTCTGAAACGGGGAATTTATTGAAAATTTTCTTGGTATTTGACCGACTTTTCATTTTTGATTTATATCATACACATGCATGCACACCTTTTTGTAAAATTGATCTTTTGGAGTTTAGGGAGTCTCCCCCCACCCAAAAAGAAGTATTTCTGTGAAATCTTGGCGGAATACAATACTTCCCTGTTTTTAATTCTCCACATAGCAGAGAATGTAAAACTTATTTACAAATTAGAATAATTCATAAACAATATTTAATTCCTTGCATATATTAGTGTTTTAAAAGTATTAAATAAGAACTTACAAAAAGATGCAAATTTTTTTCCCTTCATTACATGCAAACTTGGTTGCAAGTTATCTTTAGGGAGGTCTTGCAAGCAGATACTTATAGGCCTCAGATTAGGGCTACAATTATCATGTCCCAGGCAGCTATCATTGAGCAGAGGACCAACCTAAGTCATTATAACTTAACCCTTCATTGCACAAATTATTTTGCTACATGGGACACTGGGAGTGAAATTTGAAAGTTCCATATTACTTGATAGACCTTTTTTTAAACTTTTACTGTGTTTGTATTTATATGAGAATAGGATGTACACCAAATTTCATTAAAATTGGATAATTCATTTATGATACATAAATTATTTTATGAATTTAATAGGCACATTTTCAAAATGTGACATGTGTTTATTGACTTTTCAAAATTGGTTTATATTGGCAGAACTGGCCTCTAAGCCATGGGTAACAATTATATGAAGAGATATTTCAAATACGTTTGCTGATTGTGCTGCACATATTTTTTTTTAATAACAAAAAAAATTTAATCTTAAAAATTATTGATTTTTTTCATACAAAAAAAATAGTTTTGGAATTCATGTTAATGATAACATCAATATTGAACCATAGAATTATTTAGCTGCTATTTATGAATACTTTTGGAAATTTTCATTGAATTTGAAGCAACCTGATGCACGAGGGACATTTGGAATATGCAGAAATGTAGTTTTGAGGAAAACAGGCTTTTATATAGGAAGATGCTGTGTACGTTAAGGGAAGAGCACTATTTGAAAGGTGCGCAATGACCACATGGAGAGGGGGATATGAAAAATGTTAGCTGATCTAGATGCACAGGAGTTCCAGGAACATTTTAATGTAAAAAGAGCAATTTTCAACTTTTTGACCAAAATTTCACTCCCAGTGTCCCTTAACCCTACATTGCACAAATTATTTTGCTACATAGAGCAGCGCTCTTACTCTTAATTCCTAAATCATCTTTTATACCCATTTCAAGGCACCTTAGTGTAAACGATTCAAATAGTTACTATCATTAAGATGATTCAAAATAGTCTTGTCATCCATTCAAAGACAATGATGATTGTCATCATGATTCTGAGTCCCAGTGACTGCAGTCAAATGTGTCTGTCATAAAGGATGGGGAGAGCCCACACAAAATAAATGCTGTCATGGATTACACTTGACTGCAGTTGCATCGAGGCAAATAGCCTAAGTCCTTTATGTCACTTTTTGACCAGGAATCATTACTTCTGAACAACAGCCAAGGAAAGCAGTAAAGGGCATTTTGAATTTCACAACTGCAAATACATGAATATTTTGCAAATATGTCGCTATGAAAACGTCTTGTGTAAGTGCCAGTAGCTTTTCTTTCCTTGGCTGTCTGAACAATGCTAATATCAGGAGTAGGTCTCCCAAGTGTTTTAACATGAATTTTTTCTTCAAAGAATCGAGCAGAGAATGGATTCTTTAACAGAGAGTCCACTGAATCATTGCCACAAATTTTATTTAACATGGGTGCCTGAGAAGAGAATAACACACTGCACACATGCAAGCAAGCAGACCAGCAGAACCTATGTCACTAACTGCAGCACGGTTTATTTTTTAGTGTTTAACACCCGCTTTTACTACATACGGCACACAGGAGATGACACTGATGATGCATGGAATGAAGATGGAGCACCAGTGGAATGAGATGGTGGGGAAAACCAGAGAACCTGGAGACTGCCCCAGCACCACTTTGTCCACCACAGATCCCACATGTGGTAGCCTGGGATTGAACCCGGGCTGCTTTGGTGAGAAGCAAATGGCCTAACCACTCGGCTACGGCACGGCCTACTGTGAATGCAGAGTAGACGGGCAAAGGGAGAGGAGGGGTGAACCTATAACCTTGCTGTCTTTTAGCACTTTTCTGTGCTGCTGTGTACGACGCATGCTGCGTCTGTCCAGTACACTACTAGTAATAAATAAGTCATATTATATATTATCAAAGCTCATTTACAACTAAAGTGTTGTAAAATATTTAAAGTTGGTTATTTCTGAAATTGTTTAGCATGCTGCAGCGCGGTAGCATGTACAAAGGAACTGCCCCTGATCATACAGATCATACTTGGCTTTTAAACTTTCATCTCTTTTTTTGAAAATCAACTAAGGTTCTTTTTGAAAGTGATGACCATTAACTATTTTGTCTGGCATCAGCAGTATGTTAAAACTTTATCTCTTCTTGTGGCGTTGTTCACCACAAGCTCTTTCAGATGCAATGTTCCTCCATCTTCAGGCTAGAATCAACTGTGACTATCTTCTTTTGTTTGTTTCATCAGGAGCCTCCAAGGTGGTAATTACTGCTTCCTAGTGTCGATGATGCACATTGTCAAAGTCAGGAATCAACGGCATATCTGGAACTCTGCAATTTGGCTATTTGTATGGTAGAAAGACAAAGAGTGGCCATGCTGTGGCCAAGCGATTTCAACGCTTGATTCTCATCAAAGCAACCCAGATTCGATCTCAGGCGTCTGCATGTGGCATGTGTGGTAGGCACACCAGCACAGAGGCAGATTTTCTCCGGGTTCTCCAGTTTCCCCTGCCATCATTCCATCATCACCTTTCCTATCATCTTTCACCATCATTTCAGATAGTCCACTTCCTTGCTCTCACATCAGGCTTCAGGCTGATCACCCATCCTGATTCCTCTGAATGACCAGCTCCGGTTATGAAGATCGCATATACTAGCTGGGAGGGCTCGGAGCACTGACCATGTCCCACTCTCCAGCACTAGACCCCGCTCATGACACCTGTAGTGGGGACTCAGCAGCTGGGTGGTAGGCCAAGGCTACACTCAAAAGGCCGTAGTGCCACACGGCAGACAGACCGGACAGAAAGAGTGAAGTAATGCGTCATAAGGCGGCATTTCAAATTCACAATTCCACTTAAATTTGTATAAATGAAGAGCTTTCCCCAAATATACAACTTTCTTTTCAGTTGGAAAGGAGAATTTTATTGTACACCAGGAGAAATGCTTGAATGCCTATTGCTGTCTGTGCCAAGAAAAGAAAAAAACTGATGTATTGTGGTAAAACTTTCCTACTCTTAGAAACTCATATTCTTCTATTTCCTTTTATTTAAAATGTGCTTGCAATACATACTTATTCATTTGTTGTATCATACAATATGTAAAGTGATATGTCAGATGTTTAAAGAGCCTGTCACTATGTGGTGGCCTTAAAATTCTGTGGCAAGAAATAGTAAGTAATTTAGCGTTTGAGGAAAATGTAAGTATTTGAAAATTCAAATGCATATGAAGGAGTATTTTGTAAATGGCTGACTCCATAAAAAGTTTTTATTTTTATATAAATTGTGTGCTTTAACCAGATCCACTTTTTTGGTGCAGTAAGATTTTGTCTATCCCTTACGGCTTACCAGTTATATAAGTGATCCAGAATGTATACAACTTCAGTATCCCCATAAAATTCAAGATATACATTTCATTTGTCATACAAATATCTTAAAACATGCTATTTTAATTATATCATTAGAGCCACTTTTGAGCAAATCAAAAATAATGAAAGTTTTTGCAGTAGTTAGATTAGTATGGGGCAGAATTTTTTTTGATGATCTTTATGGCACATTCTCGGAAGACACTGAACATAAATACCAAGTTTGGTATTTAGCCAACTTTTTGTTTTTGAATTAATTATGATATTCTCTCTCTCAAACACATGCACATGCATACATTTTTGTCTAAAAATGCTTTTTTTGAGGGGATTCTTGGGTGGAATGGAATACTTCACCTATTAGACATCGTAGAAATGGTGCAGGAATTAAACAGTGCTCATTTATCTTGATATCTTTTGCCATTCACCTATAAAAAATTAGGTAAATGCACCTGTACCGTTTAACCTGTCATTATATAAGTGGGTTACTTGGGAAAATTTGGATGGCATAGAAAGGCACATTGCATCCAATATTATCTACACGATTAAAGGATATTAGAATGTTGTAGTAAAATGATTTAGCGATCATCAACACATTTAAAGTGGGGTACAAATATCAAACCTTTTTATTGTTCTAAGTTGAAAACTGATTAGAAAATTCTATCATGTTATTTTAATGCTCTTATGAAAAATTAAAAAGTACTCAAAACATGCTACCATTTTTTTTTCCCCAAACAAAAAGCATACTTCATCTTACCCGAATCCTTAATGAGATATAAGTTACACACGGAGAAGTTGTACGGCATGTGGCTACATAAAGATGTGTTACCATATTTCATCACATAATCATCTTATAATGGTCGCAGGTTAATTAATTGATAGGCAATCAACTTAACCACTTTACTGCATAATCGTCACAGTAATATTCCAGATATTTATTATCGAGTAATATTGAAAAACAGTGTGCCTATACTGCAACCTTGAGTGCCATTAGTGCTGCTAGGTTCAGGAAGAGGGTAGAGGGTATGCAGCATATTCCGATACTCGATGCTGATGCACTGTTCCTAAGAACAATGATGTCATTGAAGATACACTGTAACTTACCAATGAATCTGATTGGTTCAAGTAGCAAAAGTGCTGGAATTAGCATATGTAACTAATCGGCAAACAAATAGAGCAGGCAAGGAGCGTGAACCATTTTACACATGGTTTGTATGTGCCAAGCCAATAACCTATCTTATTTTAAATTACAATTAACATGTTTTTGGACTTTGTAACATTGATGAAAATTAACATTTAGTTATTGAGTCAACTGTGATACTACATCGCTTACTTATTTTAAAAAAAGGGAAATATAAATCCTGCCAAGTGACATACTTATGTAGAGGTTTATCCAGCAATCACCAGGGACAATACTAACCACCATTGTGAATGATGCAGTGACCGACAAGGAAGTTAGGATGGGACCAAAAGCTTCTGAAGCACGTTTTCCTTTTTTCAAATAAGTACAACTGATCTGTCAGAAATTACTCAATAACAACTAAACCATCCTATCCTTAAATTGTGTACAGGTTTTGATTCTATAGTTATACTAATGAGTGCTTATTTTGTGAAACACGAGTACAGGGAGATGCAGAAATTATATGGCAGGTTTTAGCTAAGCATAATTGCACTCATGTAACAGAATGACAATCGAGCTGCAGAAAGTGAGTTTTCAGTGAGCAAGGAGAGTAAGAGATTAGCACAAAATAAAAGTGCAAGTGGAGTCTATAAGCTATTGAAGTTTACCAGCTATTTCGTGGCCCTAAAACGGGAAAGTTTCTAGAAAGTGGCACCGAGGTGCTAGTATTGGATGCTATATTTTATAATCCCAGAAAATAAAGGAAATCATGAGAGTAATAGAAGAACCAGATATTTTGGATATTATAGAGAAGGAAAGACTACAGTGGTATGGGTACCTTAAAAGAGTGCCAGAGGAACGACTGCCAAAGAAAATATTGGAATGGATACCAGAAGAAAGAAGAAAAGGGGACATCTAATGACAACTTGGATGGATGATGTGCAAGCAGCCTTAGCATCAATAAATTTGGACCCAGAAAAATGGAGAAACAGAGAGGTATGGAGTTTGGCTTCCGGAAGACGGTTCCAGCAGTTATAAACCGGAGAAATGATATTTTATTGTCAGTAGTCTGATAATATTGACTCCAGTTAGAAAGTACTTATTTAACAGTATCACACATGCTTTTGTAAATAAAAAGATTATTTTCACTTCAATAAATCCAGTCACCATTATTTTTTCCTTTTTCCTTGGAGTAGGTGTTTGTATTCAGGATTCAGCATAATGTGGAAGTTTTGTCTCCTCTCCTTCCATCTCCTATCTTTTCAACTATGAACTGTGTAATACGGCATGCTTCAACAAGCTCAGGCTCAATCTTACTCCCGTAACTACACTAGTTGCTGGAAGTTAACACGGCTAGTCTTAAATAGTTTATTCTTCACTTAATAATGTTGTTGCTGTTAGCTAATGCTGAATTTCTGACAATGAAGTCATTAATCCTCTTCATCTTCAATATTTTTCACTGATGGATGGGGCGCTAGAAGTGGCCGGGCATATTTGAAGGTAGTCTTGGTCCATTTTCTCTTGCAGATCACATAGAGGACAGAGTGGTGAAGAATATATTCCAATTCGTTCAAATCACTTAATAATTGCAGTGTGTTTTTAATTGAAAATAAAATAAATAAATAAAAAATACAAAAGCAAGCATAAAACATGCAACGATTATGCAATGAAATATGGTATGTCATTAAGGATTTGCATTTACCTGGTTATGCCCTGTCTTTTGATTGTAAACAACTCATCTACACAAGAATTTCCTTTTTCACCCATGGATTTATACCTCTACCTCAAAAAATTAAGAACTCAAGAAAGTTCTTCATAAGCCAGAGATACCAAAGTTGACGTGCCAACCTTTCAAATATACATATTTGTTATCATTAGTTGGGAAAGCCTGCTTTAAACATCTAATGTAAATGTACCCTGTGTGATTTCTGGTGTTCCTCTTACTTCTAGGCCAGCATTAAAGGAATATAAAACATTAAGCAAAGAAGGCATAAAATACAGTACTAAAAGTATAGATTGCATTAAGCATGCTTCTAGCTAGCATTGGAAATGTCAGTGGTGTTTGTAGCCTCAGCTTGTCGTGCCGCTTTCTGATGCTCTTGTTGTTGTTTAATAAAAGCACTTAGTCGGTTAAGGAGAAACTGCTTGTCGTGTCCCTCCAGCACCAACTGATTTTTCAGTACAGCAACCATCTGCTTGTTAGCCGCTGATACTGCGTAATAATAGTACAGGCAAAGTATAAGCACAATGAAAGCTGGTACTGCAAATCCAGCAGTTCCAAAGAAAAATAATACTGATTTTATCCACCCTGGCAGCTGCTCAAATGAGCTCACTACTACTGTCCATGCTGAGCTGCTACCTCGGAATGGTCCACAGGCCATGGATGGAGGGATCTCTGCGATGGAGTATGCCACTGGTACTGCAGCTACAGTGAACGACACCAGCAGCACCAACATGAAGAGAGATTTAGAGCGAGAGGCTCGATATATGGTTGATGATGGTCGGCAGTTAACAAGACAGGCAAACTTCTTGACATGGAAGAGAAAACAGCACACTATCGTAGCTACAAGAGGCAGCATTGGGGCATAGAAACTGCCCAGCCAAAATAATGTCTGACTGTAGACCACATCCAAAACATGCTTAGGGAGTTCAAAATCTTGCTCCCCGATCAGCCTTGCTATCCGACTCTTGGAATATCTGTTGAACAAAGAGAAAGTTACATGTTCATGCAACAAATTAACAAAGACAAAAAGTAATCTGATATTTAATAGCCATAACACTTTCTCTGTTGAGTACTATTTGAAGGAGAAAAATAAGCGGAAAGGATCTTGGTCATCAAAAGTGCAGGAAGTTATGGAACAGATAGCTGTGGGAGTAAGCAGGAGATCCAGGTTTAATTCCTGGTACCAGCATGGGAGATTTTCTCCTGCTGGGAGACCTGGTCCAGGATGCACTCAGTCTCGTCAGGTCCCTGAGGGGCCAATTGAGGAGTTACTCGATTGAAAAAGTAGCAATCCTGGCTGCAGAGCCATGAAACCAGCCAGGAGGGACTGGGACATTGACCATGTCCCACCTCCAGTACTGCACCCCACTCATGACACCTGTGATGGGCAGAGGTGGGGGATGCAGCAGTTGGGTGGTAGGTCTTGACCCAGAAAGGGGTTGCACCTCAGGATTATTAGATAATAGGAGTTCCATGGATAAATGGAGAATACTACATCAGAGGCTTTTGGATGGAAGAAGAATTAAGACTATACTACCGTCAGCCTCAGAAGGGAACCTGATGTAAACAAAAATATAAGTGTGTGAAATGCTAGTCTGCAAATTGTATTACTATGCTCTGGGTGGAGCATATGCAATATCTTTAGACATGTGTTTCTGGCCTGAACCATTTGATGAGCATAAATGCACATAAACAGTGTTTATTTCTAAACAATCGCATCATAATCTTTTCATTAATACTGTTACTTCATTTGAAAACACATGTTTTACATTTGTGCTGTAATCTATGACCAAAACACACTTTGAAATAATTCACTGTTGGTGCACTGGAATATTGAAGAAGAACGTATGGAACTTCAACACTTTACCTGTAGACCAAGTATGAGTAAAATAAAATATTTTGTATGTTAATGGCACTGTCAATTGCCAAGATCATATAAACACTGTCAGTGTGCCAGAATTTAATCCTATAAAAGTTCCTTTACATGCCAGTAAATCTACTGACATGGGCTGTCACTTTTAAGTACACTTAAAAATCATCGTTCTGAGCCAGGTTTGATCCTGCGACCTTGGCATCACTAAGCCAACACCTAACCAACTGAGCCACCCATACCGACAAACCGAGTATGAGTTATAAAATATTTAAGAAGTAATATAAACAGTATGGAATGAGAACCAGAATGATGATAAAATTTGACCATATCAATCAGAATATAAAATTAACTTATTAATTTTAGTTATGCATGTGTTTTTAAATATAGTGTAAACTAAAATTTAGTATTCTAAGAATGCTCTTTAACAAAATAAACTCTTAAATAATATACGACAAAATTAACTTTCTTAGTCTAACATGGGACTAGATTGTTGTAATCTGCAGCCTGTGCATACAGCTGGCCATGTGGTTTTGTTTACATCAGATTCCTTTCTAAGACTGGAGGCACTGTAGAAGGTACTGACAGACAAGACATTTTTGGCAACACAAGAGGAAAAAGTTCCTTGAAGCTATATAGGGAAATAAAAGCAGTTTATGGTAGGGAAAAGTAACTTGAGATATGTGATAAACTAGGACGAGAAGGATTTGCATGCAAGGACAGAAGTCAGATACTTGAAAATCACAGTCATGATGAAGATATCAGAAAACATCCAATGTGCAATGAATTGAATAAGGACTTCATTGTCTATAATGCTGTAACCAAACAAAGCTATGGAGGGAACAAACATGGCTACAAAAATTGGAAAACTTGGATAGGGAAATACTGATCAGAAAGATTTTGACTGTAAAGGGAGAAAAAACATAAATCCTGTAGGAAACTATTTGGATGTCAAAATCTAGGAGTTGGGTGTATTGGATTTGTAAATTAATATAGGCAAGCAACGTAAGGAATCGGTAGTGTTATAAAGCAAGTTAGTTTGTTATTCAAAAGTTATTGGAGATTAAACTGTAAGTGATATAGAGTAATTATGTAATTAAGAGAGATGAGAAATAAATACAGTCAAAACTGGTTATAATGACGTCTAAGGGACAAGTGGTTTCCAGTTGTTGTAGCCTATAGTCGCACAAACCAGGAGTTCACTTTCTTTCTTTCTTTTTTTTTAAAATGAGAACAAGCTGTAACAGCGGTGTGTTGAAATGCTGGAAGTTGCACAGTGGTTTGTGGTCAGGTTCATTTTTGTGTTTATAAGACCATAGGGGTGTCAGGTTAGCAATGAAAATCACACAACTGCGTGTTTAAGTACAATGCTGCTCACATCATTAACAGTGTTTTGTTTATTTCCAGGAAAGAAACAGACATGTTACCCCCCACCATTGATTTGCACGATGTCACTCGCATAGATCCTAGCAAAGTCATTTGCCACGTGTCAAAATACCTCTGTACATTGCTATATGTGACAAACAAATGAACATTGGATGCTATAGCTGATATATTCCTCGAAAATGTAATAAAAATACGTCATTGTATACGATAAGTCACTATATGCGATGTACTGAGCGATTTTTTAAATATAGCATTTACATAGGGTTTAGATGGGACTGCTAGATTTCACTGTTATAGCCAATATGTCATTAAAAGCGATGTTGCTATAACCAGTTTTGACTGTATTTATTCATACAAACCATTTGATGGGTGCTGAGGAACATGGTATAAAGCCAATAAAAAGTTGATACTGAGATAACCACATTCCCTGTTATTCTATATACAGTAGACTCATGATTATCCCAGCTATTTGGGGTCAAGACGTCTTGGATTCAGGGATAATGTACTAATAGGAGTAAATGATGAAAACTGTATAGTAATTGATAGAATCGCTTGAATCAAAATTAACACTTTTTGACTTTACTTTTACTTAAGTACATATGTTTTGCAGACAAGGTGCTCAGGCTGGTGGCATCACAGGGCCCTGTGCTTGAAGGAAACTGACAGACAGTCATCTAATTCTGACTGGTGAAAAATTATAGAGCCAAGAGATATAGCAGGAACCCAGACAGGGTGTAAATCGCCATGGTACCTATCCGCTTAGTACATTTTTTTTTTAAATTAACGTCCTCCGACATTGTGTCATATCGGACGAATGAATGAAATGAAATGGGTGAAATGATGCTCAAATGAGCCTGAGGTCCATGGAGCTTTAAGTTACCCGACATTCGCCTTCTCAGGGTAGGGAAAACCTCGGAAGAAAACCTTACCCGGATAACTTACCCTAAGCGAGATTCGAACTCGCGACCTCTTGAACGTGAGGCAGACACGCTAACCATCACGCTACAGAGGAGAGCCCGCTTAGTACAGATTTACCCAAGTGATGTTAAAGGTGCATCTTTTTTTTTCAAGCTTTTATGTCTTTGTAAGATGATGGATGTAGTTGGGTTCTCTTGTTTGTTACTGACTGCTGGGTGGGAATGCCCCCAGGATATCTACCATCTAAAGAGTGCCCAATACTGCACATTTGGCCAGCCGCTTGCATGACCAACAAGCGGGGCAGTGTCAGTTAGTGAGAAACCAAAAGGAGCGAGGAGTATGAGGTGAGGAGACATCTTAATGTTGCAGTCGGGGGTGAGCAACTGCACAGTCACCCGTACAGCTGTGAGACCGCCTGATATCTACTACATTTGGGGGAGCAGTACTGAAGGACGAAGTGGCAACATTTACCAGCCCAAGGCATCCTTGGGCAGGCGGTTACTTTTTCATCTTCTGGCAAGGCAGTGGTCATATTGCCCCAGTGTGTTCACCAGCTGGTTAGGTGTGAGTATATGGGGTTTAAGGGCCTGCCGACAATGAGGTAATTTGGGCCCACCTGGTTAGGATGTGGTGTAAGTTTGGTATACACTGTGAGAGCTGTCCTGCATAACATCCACTATATATGGGATGCCGGATTGGGTATGACGGATATGGGACAGGAACCTACAGTTGGTATTGTGGATCATTCTGAGCACCCTGCTCTGTACAGCCTGCAGCCTGCAGATGGCGGTTTGCAGCACTGAATCCCAGACCTTGCACCTGTACGATATTAGGGGTGGGATGACTGCAGAAAATGGGGTATAGCTGTCTGAGGATGGCATGGCCTAGGCTGACCTTTGCCCTGACATGTGGAGTGCAGGTGAGTCCACAGTCAAGTTTTACTCCAAGGTATTTGGCAGAGTTTACCCAAGGGAAAAATTATATAAGTATAAGAGGTAGAACTGGAACTTAAAAATTCAATGCCACAACTGGGATTTGAACCACAGACCTTCCGCTTACTGGGCGGATGCTCTACCACTGAGCTATTGTGACAAACTGCCAGAATGGCATTAAATTCTCAAACCAGTTCGTGTTTCTCCTGGTAAACCACAAAGGCAGTCTCACATCAGAGACAAATTACCCAATGGTGACTTACTATTGTAAGTACTTAATATCCCAGGATTAAATAACCTTCAGATGGTAATTATTATTTATACCAACAAACTTACTGTTGGTGTTTTTAAACACACAAACCGTGTGTGGGCAAAGTTTAAGAGGTAGAACTGGAACTTAAAAATTCAATGCCACAACTGGGATTTGAACCACAGACCTGCTTACCGGGTGGATGCTCTACCACTGAGCTATTGTGACAAAGTGCCAGAATGGCATTAAATTCTCAAACCAGTTCGTATTTCTCCTGGTAAACCACAAAGGCAGTCTCACATCAGAGACAAATTACCCAATGGTGACTTACTATTATAAGTACTTTATATCCCAGGATTAAATAACCTTCAGTTCTACCTCTTAAACTTTGCCCACACACAGCTTATATGTTTAAAAACCACCAACAGCAAGTTTGTTGGCATAAATAAATAATAATTATATAAGTATTTTATCACATTAAAGCTTCAATATCTTGGAGAGGCAATCTTGGGCAGTAAATAACCAAAACTTTGCTTTGAGTCTAATAATTTTCACACCACTGTAAAGGGTAACCTAGGTTGTGGGGAATCTCTTTCTTTAAAAGAAGAGCACAAATTTGTCTACAATCATTAACAATTATACTTCTTTCAAGGACAATAAAAGCCAAGCTATGAGCTAAAAATGAGGTGCAACGCTGCAGACTATACAGAAATTCAGGCTATGAGCGATGCAAATTGGATGTACTTTGCATCACATGTTTGAAAATGTAGCGGGCTTTGCAAATTCTTTTCATATTATAACGCTCTGGTGACATTGCTTTCATGTTTGCTAATAATACAGCACTAATATGAAAGAATAATTATCAGTTAACACTCTTTGTCATACTTTAACTCCAATTATTCAGTTCTGAACAATATGAAGACAACACATAACATAATAGAGATATGGCAACCATGTGCTCTGTATGCAGTTGAAACTTTAGTGAAAATGGTACAAATAAACAAAGCATTTGTTTCCAGTGTTACATAAAGAGCTGCTTGTTCACTTAGTCATTTTGTTTGAAAATAGATTTGTTGAAAATTTAAAAATACGAACTGAAACATAAGCTTTCATGGCTAAACCGGCAATGATGTAACCTATTCCCCCCTCATCCTCAGCGTCCCCTTACCCTACCTGCCACTTCCAATTTGTATCGCTCGTAACTTCTGTATAGTAGGTGTTAAAGGAAATACTTACTTGGCTATGAGACTGCGTGGCCAGTTGATAATAAATGTGACCACTACATGAGTAGCAAAGTCCAGGATCACAAGTTTGTAAACCTGCTGACCCACATAACTCTCCCAGCAAGGTCGGGAGTCCACATCATCACAGTAACACTCCCCAGGACGGCGATCATCACAGGCAACCTGGCGCAACGAGTATAGCAGCATGGCAAGAGAGGACATCCGTAGCAACACAGTACGTAACAGTGTAATACGCAGTACATACTGTGGACTGTATCGTTCCAATCCCACAAGATAGCTGAAGAAGATTGGAACCATCAAGTTAAGTCCCACGATAGCTGCTGATGGTAGGAACTCCAACACAAGTTTGTAAAGGTTGTGTTCCTCCATCTTGTCTACATGTTCCAGGGAGTACCTATAAAATAAACAATTAGCATACCTTTAACAGAGCTCCTACTCTTCAAATGTACATTCTTGCATAAAGAATTCATGTACTCTGTATGATCAATACTTCATACAATATATGATACTGTAAACGTTTTTTATTTGAATGAAGCATGAATTTAGATAAAGCCTTATTTGGTCTTTTTGGAGTAAATGCCCATTTAGTCAATACTCTTAATACAGTTTATATTTTTAAGATCTTTTATAAATTCTACGAGTGGCATTCACAAAATTTTGTAACCAGCCTCTGATTGTTGGAGAATGAGTACAAAAATTTAACTAATACAGTTGGCAACAATGGACATTACGCAATAAAAATATCCAACAATGCATAATTGAAACTTGCATAGTCGTAATCGTACAGTCTAATGAGTTAGATTCTGTGTCATCAGATGGTAAAAATATGGATATTTCTAAAGAAAAAATTAGAGCTTACTATTGAGAGGGTCAGTGCAACAATGGTTTAACCCTCCCAATACACAATTTGTAATATTGACGCCATCTGTCAGGTTTTCATGTGAACTACCTTCCCACTAGATGGTTTGGACCAAGACCCATTTCTTATATTAAATTGAAGCTACTAATATTGGAGAGCAAGAGGATTAATGACTTCATTGTCAGAAATCCAGCATTAGCTAACAACATATTTTCTCTCAAATGAAAATCCATGTTGTTGGAGTGCAACCATGGTCTAACCATAAATAGCCAATGAGAACCCAGCAAAATCACTATTCCCAGTATGTCATCAGAACCATTAATGGCACAAGAAATACCAGTTTTTTTTAAAACTCTTCTTAACAATATGACGACTTGTAACAAACTGACTTAGAAACATATCTGCAACTTCACATTTCAATTTCACGATACATTGTGACAATAGCATACAAGTATTTTTGTGGCAAGTACTGCATCCATTGTTATCTGTGACAGGCGTAGCTGCGTCAATTGTTGTCCATTATCAAGTCATTTGAAGGCAGCACCAATAAGAATGAACCAGGAGAGAGAATTATGCGATATTTAATAGGTAAATAATTTTTAGTGCTGGAAAAATCATAGGGGAGGGAAATATGCAAGGGAGGGGCCTTATGCGATAAAATACGGTACTTATCATTTTTAACAATTAACAAGTTTACAAAATTTTCTATAGGTTAGTGATTGATGTTTCACTTATCATTTTATTAAAGCATGTGAATTTGTTTAAAAAGTTAAGTGAGCTTCATGATTAGCTTCTAAAGTAATTTACGTGTCTGTTTCATTTGCTATACTCTGTTCATCAAGAGATTAGAGGAGATATAAACAAAGCACCGGTTTGTATCACTCCGCGGCCACGTGCATTCACAATGATGCAACAGTTACCTACTGCTATGCGTAGGTATAATATGCATTTTACACTACTAGAAGGATATATTTACTTGATCCAAATAACATGTAGCACATGGAAATTAACTGCTACTTACGTCATTTCTGTCCACAATAACACTTTTTCATTTCCTGCTCACAAACTTGAAATCAATCTCCAGAAGCAGCTTGTGGAGGGAAGTTCGTTTTAAATCTGGAAGATCGGGATCAGGGTTAACTGCCAACAGCACTTTGTTTAAGGTGGGGGTTCATTGTTAACAAAGAACTGGTGAACTTTTCGACGGATTGCATATCTCACAAATTTGTCGCAAACTACATCCACCATTTATCTGGCACATGGTTGCTTCTGGCCGGCATCTTTACCAACTGATGATTTTTCTTTGTGTGTGTTGTAACAATTGAAACTGACGCACCAGTAAACTCAGATGTTAATTTATTCATGTCTTCGATAGCAAGTTCGGGATATTTCTCGCAGAACTTGTTAAACATGTTCAATATTGTTGTCTTTTCACCACTTCGCAATGGTTTGTCGCACTTATGTTTCACAACTCACTTGTTCCGCCATGTTGCTTTCATACTGAATAATGCGCGTGCAGAATGAATTAGGTTGGTTACAGATTCACTTAACTGCGTATTCTGACACTTTAATATGCTTAGTACACTTAGTTCATGCTTTAGCAAACATTAAGTGACATTTTAGACCTTAGTAACAGTATTTCTTCAAGGGACTATTTACATGGCAAAAGTGTCAAAAGGGCGCACTGTGGTTAAAACGCACGTGGCGTTTACGTCTCCTCTAATCTCTTGATGAACACAGTATACATCTTATAATCAAACTTATTTCAATATTTTTTTAAAGCAGTGTTTAACACCCATTCTTACTGCATAAGATAACACAAGCAGTATGAAATGAAATGTTCCTGACTTAAGTTTAGGATACCTCAAAGGTATTTGCCAGCTATGACTGCTGGAAAGTATAAAAGACAAGCTTAAGTGCATAAAATAAGACATACCTGAACGTGTAGTAAATTAGCAAGAGTGCTCCGGCAAGAACTACCATCACAATAAGGTTGATGATGCAGCGTGTGATCACCAGCCTTGTCATTTCTTCTCTGGATCGGTTTTGTCTTTCTTCCTCGAGTCTCTCCGCTTCCAAACAAGCTTTAATCTCATTATACAGTGCCTTGTGTTTCATTACAGCTGACTTCTCATTGTGGATACAGTAGTCCCAGCCACCAAACACCAGGTTGCAGTACTGGTATAGCTGACCTTCACCTTCCACTAATCGCTCCTTGAAGCCCCTGGCTGCAGACTTGACAATGACTGCAAGACTTATTAGGAGATACACTACTGTGACTAGAATGTACGCCAATGGCAGGTTGTAGGGAAGCTGGTTTGTTCCTAAGGTTTGGTAGTTATAGTACCCATAGAACATAACTGTCTGCTCCATACGCCCTGTACCTTGTGCCCAATCAAAAAGGGACGAGTCTGTCTCCACCGAGTAGTTTGCAGAGCACTCCTCTACAAGTGTATCATTGCGGAGGGATTCCAGGGGATCCAGAACAACAGTGGGTATAATAACAAAGGCAAGGATAAACAGAAAGATTAAAAGGTTGAGGAACATGAGCCATTTGATGAAGAGGAAATATGCTACAACGCCTGTCCCAAAGTTGCCTTCAATCTTCTTCAGACTGTGGCGCCAAAGCTCCAACTTGGAATATGTTTCCTTCCACCGGATCTTGAACCTTTGCCACACTTTTCTTCTCTGCCATTTGAACTGGTCAAATCCCTGCAGCCTCAGCTTCGTTGCAGTCTGTTTGCAAAACACATCCACATTAGCAAAGGTTAAAATGAAAAACAAAACATGAACTGTTTTTATAATTACAGTTGAACCTGATTTATGCATATATCAAGGGGAAGAGGGAAGATTACTTATAACTCAGAATTACTTACCAATGAGGTTTTGATAATGCCTTATGTTTTACTTTCTCTACTAATAAGTAGGGGAAGTATTGTATTCCACCCAAAAATTCAATGTCGAAATTTCACCAGAAATATATGTTTTGAGACACCCTGAATCCAAAAAAAAGCATTTTTAGAAAAAGGTCCGTGTGTGGGACTGTCCGTGTGTCTGTGGACAGCATAACTCAAAAATGAAAAGTAGGTTAAAAACCAAAGTTGGTATTTAAGTTTAATGCCTTTCAAGGATGCGACACGAAGATTTTGAAGAAAATAGCCCCACCCTAAACTACCCTTTAGATGGAAAATTTTTCGAAAACTTTGATTTTCTTGAAAATAGTTCTAACGATTTTGATTAAAATGTCATATGTTTGAGATATTTTTATGACAAATGAAATGTAAAAGTAATCAAAAAGCATATGGAAATACAAACAATATTTGGGGACATAGCTGGAAAAAGATAATTAGAACCGTAAATTACAATTAAAAGTATATGGGAAAAAGAAGTATATACAAACAAACTAAATAAAGAAGAAAGAGAGGGTATAGCATGGGTGAGAGTAGGTGTGTGGAGATTGAAGAGAATGAGAAAAGGATTTACACAGAAGCAGTGTCCAATATGTGGGGGAAAAGAAGATTTAGAGCACATAATATTTGAATGTAAAGGGACAGAGCTTTGGAGAAAAGAATGTATTAATGAGAAATGGCGTAAAATGGATAGGAAGGTAGCATTAATTAAAACTTTCGGCAGACTATAAAACAGCTGGAGATTTTTTAAATAAAGTGAAAAAGAAATGGTATTGGTCACTAGAAAGAGAAGTAAACAATTTATAATTTTAAGAGAAACATATGTAGCTGGTAGAAGTTGTATAAGGATTATGGTACCTAAGTTAACAGCCTGGGCTGTACACTTTACCATATTCCTTGTATCTAAACAGGCTGTTTCGAAATGACACCAAATGAATATATAGAAGTAGTTGCTCAGCTTCTATGTGACATGTATAGATAGCTTTTACCGCCAATATAGTTGCATAAAAAAACGCCCCAGAATGAGTGTGGATTAGGCAGCGACAGGAACAAGGTCACGTGCCTCACGTTATCGGGGTAGCGCAGGTACGTGACATACTGTGAGGTTTGCACACCGGTGGTTCCTGCACTGCCTAATCACAAAATAATGTAATATTTAATGCTGCATAAAATTATACCTAAAAGAATTTCGAAGCTGTGACACCGAAATTCAGACTAGTTAAGCTATAAACTACAAAACGGCTATATTCATTCGTATCATTTCGAAACAACCTGTATATGTAAAGAAGCTTAGTACTAATAAGTAAATAAAATAAACAAAAAGTAATAGAGTGGGCCTACATATGAAAAATTTTACAAATAAAGATACATATGTATGGGCGACGCTGTGGCCGAGCAGTTAGACCATTTGCCTACTACTTAGGTAGCCTGGGTTCGATCCCAGGGACCCATATGTGGTATTCGTGGTGGACGAAGTGCCATCTGGACAAGTTTCTCTGGGTTCTCCAGTTTTCCCTGCCACTCATTCCACAAATTCCTCCATCATCACCTTTCAAATCATCCATTTTTGCCTGCATTTCGTATCATCCTCTTCCTCAGTATCATACCCGGTGCTTGGCTGACTACCTGCTTCCAGGTCTTTACTCTGTTCGGTCTATAGGTTCCTGTGCTCCCAGACAGGTATCTGACCCTAGGCACTGGCTTGTAAGTTCTAGGGGTGTAAGTCCTACATAAGGGGAGGGTAATCAGATAAAGAAGAAGATACGTATGTATGAAGAAAACGTTATTTTGAGCTTCGTCCTGCTTTAAACAAATCAGTTAATTTGGCTTGTTTCACCTTCTTGCGTTAACCCTTAAATGGTAACATGTAAAAATATGTGTGACTAACAGTAATATCCATCTAGGAGACTAATATGACAAAATCTTCCACTTAAGTGAATCTAACAATTTAAAAGCTTGATGAATTATTCATACCAATATTTTGATTCTGTTTACATTGTATACTAGAATAAACTATGCAAAAATTACAAAATTATATGTTAGCCTATGTGAGAAAATGGCTCTAATAGTAACATCTGTCTGAGAGACTAAGATGACAAAAGTTTGCAATTTATGTCCACTTAGTGAATCCAACAATTTAAAAGCTTGATGAATAATTAACACTAACATTTTGATTCTGTTTACATCCTATGTTGCAAGAAACTACGCAAAAATTTACAAAATCAAATATTAGTCTGCTACCTTTACATTAATATCTGCCTGTGTAATGGTGTGGCTTATGTATGTATACAGTAAACTCTCAGTTTAATGGACCTCTGTTCAACGGACTTTGGATTTAACCAACTCAATTTAGCGTTGGTTATAAAATAAATTGAAATGAAATTTAGAAGATCTGCAATGATTAAATTGTGGCATTCCGCTGTTTGTCTGATCGAGAAGGCTAGTTCACGCGTCTTTCGCTACATTCTTAAAGTTCGTGTATGCGTCACGTGCTCAAAAGCTCACATGACTTTTAGCTTCAGTCTGATGATGAATCTTTGAAGTGTGCACCTAGATTATCCGTAATAAGAGACCGCATGGATGATGTGATTTCTTACGTGGAAAGATTTTCAGACCCACAAGTGCTAACCTATTATGAACATTTCAGACAGTTTCGCTCCTTAATCATAAAGAACCAATATTCAAGTGGGAAGCAAATGGGTAACGACACTTATTTCAAATCCACAACTTCACAGGGAACGACTTCTAGCCAAGAGTAAATCATGTAAAGTAAATGGTATGTACCAATAAAACAGTTTCAATTGTTTTTTCTTCATTTTCACTCATTTTGCGATTTAACAGACTTTCAATTTTCCGGACAACTCCTGGCCCCTTTAGGTCCACTAAACTGAGAGTTTACTGTACTTATAAAACAATACCATTGCGAATCTAAGACAGTGATGTCCACAAAATTCAAAGTTTAACTCTCAACTGAAGAATAGCTGAAATATTAGATAAATTAACATTGCACATGTGTCCACTATGCATCGACAATGTTGATATATGTCTAACAGACGGATGCTATCATTTAAGGGTTAAGTGCATACACCTCATTTTGTCGCTGATGACTGTACATAGCGTGGCATAAGTAATTCCTAAGTCTGAAGCAATTTCGGTTTTGATATTGGGTGGATTAAGTTCCACCTCTCGTATGAATTTTACTTTCTGATCTAGTGTATAACATCTCCTTTTTCTGCTCTCTATGACTGATCAAAAGCAATTGAGAACTGGAATGACAAAACCGCTGTATAACAGTAAACATCAGATACCCAACATTTTTATCTTTACTTCTCGTTTGTTACTATGACATTTGAGTCACTGGCTCTACCAACAAATGTCTTTTCTTTAGTTTCCGTGACTGAAAACCACCTGCTTGCGACTTTATCAACAGATATAAGGAAAATACACCTGAGTTTCTTTTAAGATAGCGTATGCCAGATGCTCAATATAATTACGTAAAACTCAGTTGTATTTCACTGAAATTTAATACGTATAACAGTGAATTACATATAAATAAGTTTCTATTAACATAAATTAAGAACAAATTAGATTCTGTTGCTTCAATGTTATTAGCTTCAATTTTTCCTTAATTCGGATCTCCGGGCGGGGACTACTTCTCGAGAACCAAAACATTATATTAATAGAAGATCTAACATCAGACTTCTATAATGGAATGCGGGTGGTCTCACACAAACAAAAAGAGTAGAACTGAATAAAATTGTATTTGACTATATTCACCACTCTGTCCTCTATGTGATCTGCAAGAGGAAATGGATCGAGACCACCTTCAAATATGCCCGGCCACTTCTAATGCCCCATCCATCAGTGAAAAACATTGGAGAGCAAGAGGATTAATGACTTCATTGTCAGAAATCCAGCATTAGCTAACAACAACAGCAACAACAACATATTTTACTGGGACCTACAAAAATTTATGTATAAATAAGGATTACTTAGAACTGGGTTACGTATAAAGCAGGTTCAACTGTACTTCTAAATGACCAAAAATAAATGCCTTGAGTACAACCACCATAGGGTATTTTTCAAAACATGACGGTCTTGCCTCCCATCCCAGCCTAAGTCAGGGTTGGTTTTATAAGGTTTGTGGTTTTAAGGAAACTTCACAGTTGCCAAGTCTTTAGTGGTTCTAAAACTGTGGCACAGGATTCTCAGGTGGTATACATAAAAATGTATACTTAAGATTAAATTTGTTTCAGTGTGACATCTGGCATTTGCTCACCTGGTGTTAACTAACGGGATTCGATTCCACCTCCTTCCTTCCCTTCATATTACTCTACACCTATATTAAATATTACTGGCATTCGTTTACACATGTCTGGTTGTTGCCCTTATAAAAAATTAATAACTTACAGCACATACGCTGCACAAATTAAATCATAAGAAAATATTAATCAATGAAAACTAAAGACCCAGGCAACATTTAAATGGTAAGATTCAACTATAAAACATTATATTCAATGTCTGTAATAATAAGTACAAAAAGTCAAGAGTATTTGATACAGTTCATGTGCATACATGCAGTAAAATAGGTAAAACATCCAGATAGGTTAGGTTACCGGGACTGAATGTAAAAACTTCAACTTACATCAATGTTATATTAATAAATTAATTCATTATAATGAAAATTGAGTTGGATTGAAGATACATAAATTAATTAATATTTTAATTAATTTTAATTAACTGTTGCTGGCCCCATAGCACAGTTGGTAAAACAGCTGCCTGCTGCGCAAGGGGTCCCGCGTTCAACTTCCGGCAGGGGGGTAGGAATTTTTCTCCAGCCAGGATTATTTCTCATACTTCCCTGAGTCTGGAAGTATAATGGCCGTGCCATGGCTGAGTGGTTAGACCGCTCGCCTACCACCTAGGCGGGACCTGCATGTGGTATTCGTGGTGGACAAAGTGGCATCTGGGCAGGTTTTCTACAGGTTCTCTGGTTTCCCCCACCATTCATTCCACCAATTGCTCCATTATCACCCTTTGAATCATCCATTTCGCCTGCATTTCATATCATCCTCTTCCTCACTATCATACCTGGTGCTTGGCTGACCACCTGCTCCCAGGTCTTCACTCTGTCTGGTCCAGAGGTCCCTCTGCTCCCCGACAGGCGTCTGATTCTAGGCACTGGCTTGTAAGTCCTAGTGGGTATAAGGGGAGGGTAATCAAAGAAAGAAGAAAAGAAGTAACTAACTGTTGATAATTTAATCAGTGATTATTGCCGCCGCCATCACCATCATTGTGATTACAAGAAGGATCTTATATTTTTTACTATTACCACTGTTTGTTTACAAAACCTAGCACCTCTACCAAGAAAGGAGCTACTTCTATATTTTATGGAAGTCTCTGATGAAGAAGGTTGAGGATAGAAAGGAGCTACTTCTATATTTTATGGAAGTCTCTGATGAAGAAGGTTGAGGATGTTGAAGCTGACTCACTGGTGATGAAGCTGAAGGAAATGCAGGAAATATTCATACATTTGGCTGCATTGCTTCTTTCTTCCTTATGAGGGTTGCCTTTTGTTTACTAAAAGTTATTACCTAGTGACAGAGGGAGGACTCTGGTCAGGTTAATGGGTGAGGCCTTCATGTTTTGAAAAATACTATAAAGCTAAGCAGAAGCAGCTTAACTGTTGTGCAATATTAATGAGTTTAAGGGGATATATACATTGAAAGTGAACATATTTCACAATTAGCAAAAAATATGATGTTTACACAACAATGTATTTCTGAACCAAGGTTCATTGTATTAAAATATATAGGAAACAGCTTATCAGCAGTTCCCAAGAATTGAATATGGCCAACATTACACTAAACTGCATATAAAATTACACCAAAAAGCAGCACTGCCAACATACATAATAAAAGTATTATTTCTAACCTCAAATATCACACGGTTAAAGTAACATACTTTCAAACAATAATAATGTTTTAACGTCATTACCACACAACACATGATGAGCCTACTCATCTTCAGAAAGTCTTGCTCTGCAATAATACTTTTGGATAAAATCACTTCCAATCGCTATTCATATATATTTAATGCACTACTGTGTTGCAAACAGAAAAATAATAACAGTAACTACAGCTGCATATACCACCCTAAAACAATTCAAGACAAAATCACGCAAACACAAGCAATACAATGGCATCCACAGAATGATTAATTAATATGTGTCTAAATAGAACCTTGTTTTAAAATCTATCACTTGGCTTCTCTGTAATGAGTTAAAAAACAAGGGCCTCTGTGGCAACATAACAGATGCAATAACACCAACTATGGCGTAGCTTTACTGTAGTTATATTTTACGAACAGTTGATGGTACTAATGCAATCTAACAAATGGAATATCACCAAATATAACCAGACCGTGCCACAATGGGGCAAAAATGTCAAGATTGATTTTTGGGGTATCCCAATAAGCTGTGTGCCCTATACTTTTAAGCATGTTTCCTATCACTACACCAAAATTCTGTATCCATTTTGTGAACACCATGTTCATAAAAACACTTACAGATACTGTTTTGAATTTCTAGAATTTTTAAAGTCTTGTTCAAATTCCCATCAGACCATACAAAATTACAGGGATCACTTATTTAACCATCTTCTTTCTTGGAAGTTTGAAAATAGTGTTGTAATATTCAATTTAAACCAAAAAGATAAGTCAATTAATAACACTACACAACACTTATAATTTACCTTTTCACTTTCTCTACTGGTAAGTAGGGGAAGTATTGTATTACACCCAAAAATTCAATGTCAAGATTTCACCGGAAATATATGTTTTGAGACCCCCTGAATCAAAAAAAAGCATTTTTTAGAAAAAGATCTGTGTGTATGTGTGTTTGTCTGTGGACAGCGTAACTCAAATACTCAAATCATGCCACCACACACCCTACCTCACATAACATGCCACCACACACCCCTCTTCGCAGAGCACACCACCATACACCCACATCACAACAAGCCACCATACTCATCACCTCACACCATGCCACCACACCCCACCATTAAAACCATGCCACCACATTCAACCACACTCCACACACCATGCCACTGCACACCCCATCTCACACACACACCCCCACTGTACACACCTCATCACACACCTCACCTTACGCACAACACTACACACCTCACACACCATACCACCATTCTACCACATCCAACCACACTCCACACACCATGCTACTGCACACCCCACCCCACTGCATACCCCACCACACACTACCCCACCACCTACATTATGCCACCACATACCACACCCCACCACCCACATCACTGCAATTAGACTCTTTGTAGGGCCAATAATATATTTGAATTATACTCAGGGGTCTCCGTCTAGGGGATATGTGAATGGCAACCACAAGGTACCCAAGCTGAGCAGAACATTACTTCCACTTACTGGTGTTTTGCTCCTCACTGTAACTTTTCTATCTGACCTTACCTTGGTCATCTCTTGTTCTCTTCCGACCCTGATGCTATTAGGGTTCCTGAGGGCTAGGGAGTCTTTATTTTTCCAACCTCTCCATTTCTCTAATTTCTCTATAAAACCTTAACCCCTAACATGCTGACCTGTCATGGCATGTAATACCTCCTCTGATTGGTAATCAGAGGATATGGTCGGTGAATTTATTTTGATAACTCTCCCGGTCAGGTCAGTGAGACCCGTAAACCAACGACAGGTGTGGTCCTCCAGACATTCTGGGGGTTGTGAGAGAGCGATGTGACTGCCAAAACATAAAAATATGGTGCTCTCTAAAAAGTGGTTACATTTACTGCTAAGTCTCTTCAATATTTACGAAATATGACTTGAGGGGTAAAATGTTCCGGAGTTAAAATAGTCCCCCATTCGGATCTCCGGGTGGGGACTACTTCTCGAGAACCAAAACATTATATTAATAGAAGATCTAACATCAGACTTCTACAATGGAATGCGGGTGGTCTCACACAAACAAAAAGAGTAAAAACAGCAGTTGCAACCTTCAGGTTGATTACAGGACATGATTGTCTGGCAAAACATTTAAACAGAATTGGGATATATTCTTCACCACTCTATCCTCTATGTGATCTGCAAGAGGAAATGGATTGAGACCACCTTCAAATATGCCTGGCCACTTCTAGTGCCCCATTCATCAGTGAAAAATATTGGAGAGCAAGAGGATTAATGACTTCATTGTCAGAAATCCAGCATTAGCTAACAACAACATATTTAGATGTGCTGTTATCTCACATCGTAAGCTTTGATTTGTTTCTGAAGGATTCACAGATTATGGTCACTGCAATAGATAAATGTAATGGGCAAGAACAAGTTACCATGCTGGCTATTACAGAAATGTGATTTAGTACATTAGCTAAATAGCTTCATTCACAACTCAGTTAACGCTGCATGTTACATGAGTATTTATTGTTTTTTATCTTCCTTTCATAGTAGTTTGAAAACAGTGTTGTTGTAATTAATTTAATTTAAAAGGTGAGTTAATTAATAACACTGAACAACACTTACAACATATTTTTCCGGGACGCATTTCGAATGAGGAAAGTTACTTTCGAAACGCGTCCCGGAAAAATATGTTGTAAGTGTTGTTCAGTGTTATTAATTAACTCACCTTTTAAATTAAATTTGTTTTGCCCATTTTTGTTTAGACACAAGTGTCTATGGAATGTTGTATTCATTCACTCACAGGAAACACAGTGAGGATCTATAACGAACTATAGCCCAGCGACTTTGGGAACATGTGCAAGGAATGTGAATTCTATACGTCTTTCATTCGTTATCTGGCATAAAGATGTTGTTAGCTAATGCTGAATTTCTGACAATGAAGTCATTAATCCTCTTGCTCTCCAATATTTTTCAATGTTGGATAGGGTGTTAGAAATTGCTGGGCATATTTGAAGGTGGTCTCGGTCCATTTCCTCTTGTAGATCACATAGAGGACAGAGTGGTGAAGAATATATCCCAGTTTTGATCTGGCATAAAGTTAAATGCAGCAACTTTCAGTAACGCAAAAGTTAAAAATGTAAAAGTATTGAAGCTTTATCTCAAAGTATTACGACCTACTTCTATACCAACGAGTATGAAGAGTATCAAGGTATCGAGGTCCCATCTCTACATTTAGCAAATATTTTATATTTAATGTGCCAAACAAAAATGGCTCAACACATTAGACTGTGATGAATAAGCACACATATCACCGGCTTTAGGACGTGAATAGCTGGGGTAGAAAACAGTAAGCAAGCTGACAATGTGTAAAAACTAAAGCATTGTAGTAATATAAAAATGTTCATTTTAAAGAAATATAAACTCCAATGTTAGATTACCTGCAGTTTTGCCTTGAGTTCCTTCTTCTGGGTCATACCCACAGGCATTGCCTTTATCTGCATTATTTCCTCCCATGTTCGCTCCTCATTAGAAAGGTTTTCTGCTGGAATTAAAGAATGTTAACACACAATCTTAAAAAGTCTTGGTACCATAAAAGCAGCTCAATAATAATCTCTTGATATAAAGATTCCAAAATGACCATCAGCTAACTCTTGGTGCACGTTTTATTTTTTCCCTCTGTTTTGTGTTGCTAAAGGCAACCATTATCACTTACCTTTTTTGGATTTAACTATTACAAGAAACGATCATACTTTGAAATTTGGTATCTACAAAAATTTACTCATGCAGATAATTATATTAAAATAATCCATTTAATTCTGTAACACATCAGCATTGTTGTTGTTGTAGTGTTTAACGCCCGCTTTTACTACTACGGCACTGCAGGCGGTGACACTGATGATGCATGAAGATGGAGCACCGGTGGAATGAGATGGCAGGGGAAACCGGAGCACCTGGAGAAAACCCGCCCTGACGCCGCTTCGTCCACCACGAATACCACATGCGGGTCCCTGGGATTGAACCCGGGCCGCCTAGGTGGTAGGCGAGTGCGCTAACTGCTCGGCCACGGCGCCGCCCACATCAGCATGCTGTGTTTAGAAGACTGCTCAATGTGCCCGTCAAGTAGGGTTTATTATTATTATTATTTTTTTTTTTTTTGTTAACGTCCTCCAATGTAATGTCACATCAAATGGTGAGTGACTGAAATGGGTGAAATGATGCTCAAATGAGCCTGAGGTCCATAGAGCTTTAAGTTATCCGATATTCGTCCTCTCAGGATAAGGAAAAACCTCTGGAAGAAACCTTATCCGGATAACTTACCCTAAGCGAGATTCAAACTTGGAACCTCTTGAACGTGAGGCAGAAATGCTAACCATCACGCTACAGAGGCAGGCATCAAGTAGGGTTGCCAGGTTTTGTTTCAAAAAAAAAAAAAAAAAAAAAAAAAAAAAAAAAAAAAAGGAAGATTTTTTGGTCATGAGCACTTTTATTGTTGGTTATTATTTTCAGATTTTGCTTTTTTTAACAATTATTCATCATATTTTTTTCAATTTGAAAAAATTTGTTTGCATGAATATGGACAGTTTACAACCGCCTGTAATTTAGATTCAATCAATTCCTTAGTGCATCTGTTTCTCACATCAGTGAAAATGCATTCATTTCACAAATTATACTACTGAAATGAAAATCAAAACATAAAATTAACCCGTTTGATAAAATAATGTATTCATAGAGGTTTAATAACGTTAGTACCCACTACTACACTTCTATTCTAAGCAAATAGTTATTAACCTTGCATATATGTATTGGAAATTTAGTCTTGTTCTTTAATTAAGGGTTTGCTTGGTTCTACAGTCTACGCTATAAACACGTCCATTTTCCAGTTATATCAAATAAATACAAGGACGAGAACGTAACAATGAACCATTATGCTGCATATGTGTTCTCACGGTACAGAAGTCAACTGTATTTTATTGCTGTTACCAACATTCTGAAAATAAGCATATGGTTACACAGC
Organism: Tenodera sinensis; assembly: GCA_030765045.1. Lineage (NCBI taxonomy): Eukaryota > Metazoa > Arthropoda > Insecta > Mantodea > Mantidae > Tenodera > Tenodera sinensis. The sequence continues at coordinate 43,801,007 of CM060974.1, forward strand.
AGTGCAATCAATCAGAACATGTTGTTGTTTGCTAATGCTCTGGATCTTGGACTTCATCCATTCTCTGTCTGACATCCCAGTAATAAGATGTTAATTGTATGTGAAGATTTATTTTTGGAATTGCTTGGCATATTAGTAAGTGTTCTCTGTCCAGAATTGAATTTGGATGTTTACAGAGGGTGCACTGTGGGGTATTATATATATCTTATGAAGGTGTGCAGCTAGACAGTCAAGACCAGTAGTCAAGCGAAATATTGCCACTGATTTAATTTGTAATCAGGGATGTATTCCTTTACTTCAAGTATGGTGCTCCATTTTTTTTCTACACTTGTGATTTTATACTCTTCTTGTTGAAATTATTTTATTTTATTACTAATTTGTAATTTGGCAGGATGGAAAGATAAACTATTGTTTTTTGACTGACTTGTGTGCCTTTTTTTGCTAGTATATCAGCTTGTTCATTTCCAGCCAATCCTACATGTGCTGGTATGCATTGTAGTACTATTTGTTTTCCTAGATTTTGTAGTATTTTTATCGAATGAGTTATTTCATTTATAGCGCTATCATATGAACATATGAATGCAATGAGAACATTGCTACTTGCATTTTGTGATCAAAAATTGATTTCCCTCCCCAAAAAGTTGAAAAACAGAAGAAACCATCTTACGGGAGGAGAAAAAGCGTAAAATGTAAGATTAACCCAAAAAATGTATAACTTATGGGAAAAACGTAATACCTGGCAACCCTACTGTCAAGAAACAATTTTTAAATTAAATTATTTTGTTGTTTAACAGTGTTGTCAATTGTCAGGATCACATCAGCATTGCCGATGTGCTGGAATTTCGTCCCACAGGAGTTCTTTTACATGCCAATAAATTTACTGACATGAAGCTGTCGTTTTTAAGCACACTTAAAAACCATCGGTCTGGGTCAGATTTGAACCCAGACCTTGGGATTAGTCCAGCGTCTAACCAACTGAGTCATCTGCACCAACAGAATAGATTTTGCTACTGAGCTTAAGCATACACATCAAGTAGTCATAGATAATAATGAATTTCAAGTCTCAGCTGGTACATAGTATATTTAAAAAAAATTACAAGAACTGGTATTTAAACAACAGCTCTACTTTACTATATATTACTATGAAGAATTCTATAACATATAAGAAGTTTACTTTTCATCCTGTTTTGTTTCATGAGTTTGAAAAAATATTTAAATTATATAATATACAACTTACTCCAAGTAATTCATTTACTGTCAAGAATGTTACACACACCTTTACATAACACTGTTGATACTTAGCAAAAATCAGTATTTATCAAATCAACTGCCAAGATTGTACACATATCTATATCGGCAAAACAAACAAAAATTTAAAAACCAGACTCAAAGAAATATTACATTGAAGCATGTAGATAAATCTGTAGTTACTAACCATTTTTGGAATTCTAATCATAAAATAGGCCAAGATATTGAACTTCCAAAACCAATCCAGTTGTAGTCACATTTGGATATTTGGGAAACATTTTTTGCTGTCTCCAATGTGAATGAAATTGTTAATTTTGAAATCCCACTAGTTGATCCAATTCTGTAGTTGTTAAAACCAGTTACCGAAGAGAGAATCAGTACCATGGACGTCCCAGAAACGTCACTAGTTCCAATACCTAGCGATACAACATCTAGTAACCAAGGGAGAAGTTGCTGCTTCTGCTACCTCTAGCCACTACCAGCAAGGGCATGATGCATCACAGTCAGCCACCAGAAGATGAAGGCAATGGAGCCCTCGAAAGCGCTTGTATAATCCAATCCAGTGAGGCGCAATGATGAAGTTTCAAAAGACTGTTGTTAAACCAAGTCAAAGCGATGATCGTTTTTAGAAGAAAATTTCAAAATTTTTAACATCAAGAACCCCATAAGTCTGTGTTTAAATACTGAGCAAACAACAAAACATACTTTACTGGAATGCGAGGCCACAGAACAGAAGAGGTACCACATTCTTGAAGCCTATTCAACTATACAGAAATTCATAGTATGGGCGATACAAACCAGATGTTCTTCCCATCACATGCTTGGGCATGTAGTATTGCTACATGGTGGCAGGCTTTATGAACTTTTTTCATATTATAACGCTCTGGTGACGTTGCTTCCATTTTTGCTAATAATACAGCACACTAATGTGAAAGAATAATAATCAGTTAACACTCTTTAACTTCCAACTATTTGGTTCTGAACAAGATGAACACGAAACATAACATAATAGAGATGTGGCAACCATGTGCTCCATATGCAGTTGCCATGTTGTACTTAAGCAGATGAAAAGCAATTGAAAGTTTAGTGAAAACAGTAAAAACAAACGAAGCATTTGTTTCCAATGTTACATATAGAACTGTTTGTATACTTCGTTTGACAATAGACTTGTTGAAAATTTTTTAAAAAAAGAACTGAAACATAAACTTTCATGGCTAAACTTGGCAATGAGGCAACCTATTTCCCTCTCATCTGCACCATCCCCTTACCCTACCTGCTACTTCTGGTTTGTATCACTCGTAGCCTGAACTTCTATATAGAAACAGGTGGTAAACTACTGAGACAGATACTACACTTAATTGAAAATATAGATATTGGTCTCTAGATTATGAAATAGGAAGCACACAAAAAATCTTTTCAGGCCAAAGTTGCTTAGGTGCTTTATGGAAAGCTGCTTCCAAAACTAGTCATAGCCATAGCCATAGCTTATTTGTGGATCTATATTAAATTTCCTACATTAATGATATTCAAGATGTTACTTCTTTCTAGGTTTCCAGCATGAGTCACGTCTTGTTGGCTTATTTAAGAAAGTAAAAACTAAAAATTATGACAACATTTTGCAGCAAAATTATGTTCGGCTTCTTTCATGGGCAACTGTAAAAAATCCATCTAATTAATCACTGCCTACTCTGATTGGCCTCGTCCCATCCCACTCATAATCTTACTGGTTCCTTTTCCTCCAATAGGAAGTTGACCTGCTAATAGGGTTTTCCATATTGTGTTGAGTGGTTTGCCTATGTCACAGTTCAGATTGTTCTTTTCTTTAAATATATCTATGCTTTCTCTCACTATTCGTTGAGAGAAATTGTCGTAGATTGCTAAAATTTTTAAATTGTCAAAGTGAATGTGATGGCTGGGAGTTTTCTGCATATTCCGCAATGGCAGATTTTTCTGGTTGAAAGAGTTTCATGTATCTTACATGCTCCTTTTTTCTTGTATGAAACTCTCAATCAGAAAAATCTGCCACTGCGGAACATGCAGAAAGCACCAGGCATCACATTTACTTTGACAATTTAAAATTTTTAGCAATCTGTGACAATTTCTCTCAACGAATAATGAGAGAAAGCATAGAAATATTTAAAGAAAAGAGCAATCTGAAATGTGACACAGGCAAACCACTCAACATGATACGGAAGACCCTATTAGCAGGTCAACTTCCTATTGGAGGAGAAGGAACCAGTAAGATTATGAGTGGGATGGGACAACAAGGCCAATCAGAGAAGGCAGTGACTAATTGGATGGATTTTTTGCAGTTGCCCACGAAAGAAGACGAAGAGTTTTGCAGCAACATTTTTAGTTTTTACTTTCTTAAAAAAGCCAACAAGATGCGGCCCATGTTGGAAACCTAGAAAGAAGAAATGAACCAAGGCTGTGGAAGTCTATGTAATCATTCAAAATGTTACCTGAGAGGTCAGGCAGCATCGCTACATGAACATCATGTGCAGCAGAAGCACGTCTTGCTGTACTAGCATAACGAGAGCGCGTAGATGTGCGCCTTCTTAGAGTTGGTTTAACTTCACCTCGTACTCTTTTGCTTGTAGCTGAAACACAAAGAGATCTGTTATTAAACTACTTCTGATCTCAATTGCATGATTGCAAGAGAACATGAATATAGGATTCTGTGGCCTCTCTCCACTGCGAGAGTCGTCAGGAAAATTGTGCTGTCAGAGGCACACAAAAAACACATATCCTATAGTAGATGCTGGAAATGACCTTCTGCTCTCAAACAAGCAGCATACCTCATAAAAATGTTGTCACTCACTCACCAAAGCTCAGCAGCAGAAATCCTTGTGATTTCTAGCACGATGTTATCAGCAAGTTCTGTAGTGTGCGGGGGTTAGAACAAGTATTCCTGCTGCTGAGCTTTGCTGAGTGAGCAAGAACATTTTTACAAGATATGTTGCCTATTCGAGAGCAGGTCAACATTTCCAGCATGCACAATAAGATAAGGATTTTAGTGTGCCTCTGATGACACAATTTTCCCTGCAACTCTCAGTTCTCTCATGCAGTGGAGAGGCCGCAGAACGGGTTACCATATAAAATATGATTTGAAGCTTTCCTGGTGATGAACATATTCAAGATGTTCTCGGGCTTCAAGCCAGGTGAAGTGATGAAGAGCCATCGACATTTTGGGAGTGTACATCTCTCCCATCATCAGGAGGATGAATGAGTAGCAAGAGTGAAAGGACCAGTATATGTACTGTCCGCTAGTATGTACCGAGTAGAAAACACCCAGTCTAATGTGGAGCTGGTTCAAAGCTCCGTAGGAATCTGTTTTCTGAGCCGGTCGATTTCCAACTTTAAGGCTGGGACAGTGGCAAAATGTAGCGGTTTCTGGGAACTTAGGGTTAAGGAGGCTCTGGCCAACTCCTCCGAGAAGAGCACACTGAACTGGGACGCTGAATTACAGTTTAGTCCCTCCTGGAAACCAGGGAAAATTTAAATATTAATATATCTTATAAATTTGTTTGTTGCATGGGTGCTGTTTACCCGAGGGATACACTTCAACTCCAGAGGAAGCTTCAGGACTGCCTTCAAGACCATGATCATTCTTTATTGGATTTAGAATTATGAACAAGTTTATTATAAACGTTAATATACAGAATTATAGCCAGTTAAACCAATTTTGTTTTTGCTTATCAATTTCAGATGTTGTGGCATCATGTCCTGATAGTGATAGGAAACTTGTACATTGCTTTTTCAATAGTTTCTGTGAACTTCACTCAGTGTATGAATGTAACATGCTTCTTTAAATTTCCTGTATTGTGTGACTGCACAAAAACCTTTTTCTGCACATTTTACATGCTGGTTTGTTATTATTGGTACTGCCTAGTACTTAAAAATGGTTCACACTTCTCATGTTTTGTTCAATAACTGTTGTACATTGGTAAAATAAAATATTTATGGAAATTATTTGTAAAGTATACCTGTAAGATATGGTTGTGACCGAGTTTGTCTTGCAAAATACAAACAGATGGAAGGAAAGAACAAATATTTCCATGTGCTCTGTTAGCTGACCTGTTTCTGCTGAACTGACAGATTTTGGACACCAGAGTAGGTAAATTTAATGGCTGAGAGTGAGTCAACAAGCCAGGCTATTGAGGAAATGCGGGTTAATATGTCAGCTAAATCAGCGTCATTCACAACTCAGTTAACATTACATGTTACAAGAACACCTCTACTCCTTCCTCCTTTGTTTTGCATGTTTCTATTCAGATACAAGAGTCTGTGGAATGTTGCATTCATAAGTTCTATCAAGCATTATTATGCAGCAACTCTTTGGAGACATTGCGGAGGCAAAAACATGAAGTCTTGATTCTTTTCATTCTTATCAAGCATAAAGTTAAACACAACAGTTTTCAATAATGTAAAACTTAAAAATTTTAAAGTATGGAAGGTTTATCTCAAAATATTAGACATACTACAATACCAACAAGTATTGAGGTCCCATCCCTAAATTTAACATACTTTATCTCACTCATATTTTCAAGCGTGCCCAGCAGTGGAATATATGTAGTCATTCCTTGGTTAAATACTAGGCACCTTGATACTTGATGGTATCAAAGTACAGTAAAATCTCGATTTAACGGACCCCTGTTCAACACATTTCCGATTTAACGGACTAAATTTGACGTTAGTTATAAAATAAATTTAAATGAAATTTAGAAGATTTGTGATGATTAAATTGTGGCATTCCGCTGCTTGTCTGATCGAGAAGACTAGTTCACACGCCTTCGGCTACATTTGTGAAAGTTTGTATATGCATCACATGCTCAAGGGCTCACATGACTCTTAGCTCCAGTCTGAATTGGGCATTCTCTGTTGCATGTAATACGCTTGTGTCCATTACAGGTCTACTCTAGTTTTGTTACAGTGCGGAATGTCTGGTGTTAAAAGACAACGTGTGAACTTGGGCATAACTCCGAGGCTGGAGTTAATACATAAACTGGAAAGTGGAGCATCTGTTGCACATGTTTGCGAATTGTACGGAGTAAAAAAGCAGACGGTTTCTGACATATGAAAAAGCTTGGAAAGAGATGAAGACAACATTAGCTAAAGACGGAACACAGTTATTGAACAGAATTGAAGTCAAATATGATTTCAGTGGTTTCAAAACATCCGATTTTTGTAGTACTCTGATGAAGGCAGGAAATAATTTAAGTGAACATGACTTAGAAGAATGGCTGGACATGGATGAGGGTGAACCAGGTTACCAGATTCTGAGTCATTAAGAGATCGCTGGAAGTGTTCTATAAGAAGATGAAGACGATGACAGTGATGATGAATCTTTGAAGTGTGTACCTAAATTATCTGTATAAGAGACCACATGGATGATGTGATTTCTTGTGCGGAAAGATCTTCAGCCCCACAAGTGCTAGTCTATTATGAGCACTTCAGACAGTTTTGCTCCTTAATCATAAAGAATCAAGTGGGAAGCAAATGGGTATTGGCACTTTTTTTTAAACACATAACTTTACAGGGAACGACTTCTAACCAAGAGTAAATCATGTAAAGTAAATGGTATGTACTAATAAAACAGTTTCAAATGTTTTTGCTTCATTTTCATTTGTGATTTAATGGACTTTCAATTTTCTGGACAACTCCTGGCCCCTTTAGGTCCGCTAAACTGAGATTTTACTGTATGTCTAATCCTTCGATACTTTTAAATTTTTAAGTTTTGCATTAGGCAGTGCCATAAAAGCAAAAGGTAGAATCTTCTTCTTCTTTACCTAATTACCCTCCCCTTATATAGGACTTACAAGCCAGTGCCTAGGGTCAGACGTCTCTCAGAGAGCAGAGGACTATAGGCTGGACAGAGTGAAGACCTGGAAGCGGGTGGTCAGCCAAGCACCAGGTATGATAGTGAGGAAGAGGATGAATATGAAATGCAGGCAAAACTGATTATTATTGGAAAGCTGATAATGGAGCAATTGGTGGAATGAGTGGTGGGGGAAACTGGAGAAAACCCACCCTGACGCTGCTTCATCCACCACAAATACCGCATGCGGGTTCCTGGGATTAAACCTGGGCCACCTAGGTGGTAGGCGAACACTCTAACTGCTCGGCCACTGCAATTTCAGAAAGGTTTCCAGCAGTGTGTGTTAGTATTCACAGTTTACCTCAGCAACCATACGAGTTCAATACTTCACAAGTTTATGCGCTTGCGGATTTCAGCACATTAATAACACTCACAGTGAATAGGTTTCAATTTTCAAAAGTAGTACCTACTGCTATTACTATGAGGATCAGTCAATAAGTAATGTCTCCTATTTTTTTTTCTCCTGAAGTAATTTATGTGAATCATTTAAATTTGGTGCACTTCCTCAAACCTTCTTCGCTACTCCAATGCAATAGCAATTGCCTGTGCCAACCAGTAGCAGTGCTGCTTCCTGTTGCAAAATGGCTGACATTGATGAGCATATAAGACAGCCTTCTGTCATTGAATTCTTGAATGAGGAAAGTGAAGTGCCCATTCACGTTCATGAAAGGCTCACAAAAGTGTACGGTGATGCAACAGTGGATGTCAGCACGGTTAGAAGATGGGTTCATCACTGTAGTGAAGTCGAAGGGCCAACTCCATTGGCTGATGAACAGTGGAGCGGCAAACTCGTGCCTGCAGTGATTTTACACAACAGTAAGCGAGTGGATGAGATCATTCGAGCTGACCACCGGATAACAATGGATGAATTGTGTCACATTGTATCCCTGAGTAAAGGCAGTGTATTGATGATCATTAAAGAACAAGGATACTCAAAAGTTTGTTCATGGTAGGTACCCCGAGTGTTAACCAAGCAGAATAAGGAGACACAAAAAGTAATAGCTTCAGAACATTTCCAGTGCTTCAGCTTGGAGGGTGAGGAGTTCCTGGACAAAATTTAACTGGAGACGCAACGAGGGTTATCTTTTTTAACTAGAATCAAAGAGACAGTCCATGGAATGGCATCGCACAACCACACCAAGGAAGAAAAATTCAAAACTGTGTCATCAGCAGGCAAAGTGATGGTGACTGTATTTTTGGATGCAAAGGGTGTTGCTTTTTTGTAGCAGGGATGCACAATCAATTCTATGCAATACTCAACACCCTCAAAAAGCTTAAAGCATGTCTTCAGCAAGTTCACCGAACAAAAACCATGGTGGACGTTCTGCTTTTGCATGACAAAACCATACACCAGTTGTCACAGTACTGAAGAGATTGTGAAAATTGGATAGGAAGTCTTTCCTCATCCCCCATACAACCCTGACTTAGCACCATCAGACTTCCATCTGTTTGGACTGCTGAAAGAAGCTCATCACTTTCCAGATGCAGAGGCTCTGAAAAAACTGGTTTGTCAATGGCTTCAGAAGGTGTGCGTTTTACCATACAGTAATACATGCCCTCGTTAAAAGTTGGGCTAAAACTGTGGAAAAGGATGGGGTTTACACTAAAAAGTGACAATTTAATCCTCAATATTGTGGCTTTCTTACTGTTTAACCAAAGTTTAATTTTGTTGCAAATTAAAACAGAAATAAAGGAGGCATTAGTTATTGGCTGACCCTCGTATTTTCTATGTAATAAGTAACAAACATAAATTTAGTAGTGTAGCACTTTATTATTTTTTAAAAAGTCTACAGAGAAATACTTCTTCTAATGGTGTCAACACAGAGTGCAAAATCATTAAAAGTTGGTGGGGGAAAGCATTTTAGCTGTTCATGTTTTGCTGTTTGTCTTGTTATATAAGCCACCCCCTGGGATATTTTAGTGGGGAAAAATGCTGGGTATAAAATCATTGGTAGGGGGAAATCCTACCTATCCCCACCAGGACTTCATTCACTGTGTCAACGTAATTACTACTGAAAAGAAAAAGAATCTGCCAGTGCTCAAATCAGGATAAGTGTCCTAAGTACCTCAGTGGAAACAGCCAACAATTCCATTATCCCAAGTGGTGCTAAGATTGTTGCAGGAAAATAGACATGTCAATTTGAACAAGGCCTACATTTACTAACGGTGAAATAAATAACAACACATTGTGTGTTAGCTTCTGCTTACTATGCTGCAAATGTCCCAATTACTCGATTTTGTTTTGTTATTGGTATGGTATACTTCTTGAAAAATTGTTGTCCCCCTCCCTTTTTAGGGAATCCTGGATTTAACTCTGTTCCAAAATTAAGACTGACAATATTTACTTTTATATCATTGCATCCTTTCTACTTAAACTTTCTATATTAAATGGGCAAAGAAGGGAGGTGTGTACCTATTCTGGGGAAAGTCTGCGAGAACTTCTTACCATGTCAGCAACTGGAAATTTATGACATCATAGAACACATCTCTCTTGTTCCTGGTGCAAAAAGAGGAATTCACTGAGAAGCATAGGGCAAAAAGTAGAGATAGTGATGCTAGTGATAAGGAAAATACATGTACTTTATGCTTGTGTGATTATAAAATACAATGCAGCCAGCCAGCTCTCATAGACCCCTTACCAATAGCTTTTAAAAGTGATACACCAGTCATATCATTTGTAATGTTGGTCCAGGTTTATGCTACAAAAAAAAGAGGTGTAAGAATACTGTAAGGTACTATTAACGACTATAATCCACAGGGCTTTTTAAAAAACTGAACATTTTTATTCCTCCTACGCATAAACAAACATGCCTGCAAAGATTCAATAATAATCTAACCTGCTATAAATAATGCATTTATAATATGTATATCAAGCTATACTACCACCTGCCATAATGTAAAATATGTCCAATCTTTCAAAATATCTATGATGTAATGACTTTTGGATAAACAAATATCCATGTTGTAATGACTTCTGGATAAACTCATATTTATGCTGTAATGACTTCTGGATACACATGTTTATGCTATGACTTCTGGATAAACATGTATTTATGCTGTATTGACATCTGAATAAACATGTATTTATGCTATAATGACTTCTAGATAAAAAAATGTCACAGTGTTAGGTTGTAGAATGTATTCTATATACATTCAGTCTTGCTGACACCTGGAAACATTATAAACAAAAGCACATCTACTGGAGCCGTATTGTTATATAAAACAGGTACTTAGTATTTACTCTGTTGAATATCACTACAATATTGGCTTCAATACACAGATTGCCTAGCATATATTTTGCTATACCTGCACGAGATTGTTTGCTTGGTAATAGAGTAGCAATATGTGAAGGGTCCCTCTGTAGCACTTCCAGATCAACATCTGCTGGATAACTTTCTTGATAAAATTCTGCACCAGCTTCTTCCCAGCCTTGACCACGAGAGCTACGTTTCTTTCCTCCTGACATCTTCTATTTTTTATTAATTTTTTGTGACTGACGAATTAAACTAATTCATCATTATATCTTCAGAAATAATCGTGCACAAGAAGTGGATTAGTTACCACAGATAATAATGGACTTTTATTCTTTGTTACATTCATTAGGCAGTAAGTCCAAAGTATCATTTTAAAACAAATCTGATTGTGTACCACGTCTGTAATCATAGTGAACTATAACGCCAACGACTGTTTCACATTTATACTGTTTACTCTATATAAATAATTACACTAAAAATCCTTTTGCAACACTTAACAGATATTTATAAACGCAGAAAGGTTTAATTTGCGCCGCACATGTAGGTGACATTACTTCTGTCAAATGCTCTTGGGCGTAGCCAGCATCACACCATAGGTATGGCAGATGCATCGCAAACAAAACATTAACTGCCTAGCTCCTAATTTTCGGTTAAATATCCTAATGACAAATAGAAATACATTATCTGACATCTAGCAACAAATCAACCCATTAATCGCTTTAGATATCATACAGGTAATGACGCATTTCCGTTCGGATTTAACATAGATTATCACGAACTGCAAATTTACATTTCACTCAGTTCAATAGCACCAGAGTTCCAGGCAGAGCACTGCCTAATTTGTCATACACGCCCGAAAGATGGCTCTAGTTGCGTCACACACATGCTGTGTGTACCACAATGTAGAGTTGGAATGCAAAGTAAAAAGGATCATGTTACATTCTTTATCCATCATTGTTTATTTTATTTTATTTCTATAGGCTACAGGAGAAGAGTTCGTCCTTCTATATACTTCATTTTAATCCAGATAAACGTTTACAGAAAATTTCATTCCATTCCATTGTATGAATGTATGAACAAGGACATTTCAGGAGGCTGGAGCAATAGGCAAATATTTAAAATGCATAACACTACAAGAAACGAATAGAAAAAGAAAAAATAATAACTTAACATTCAATATTGTAAAATTCAAACCAAGAACAACGAATATTACGGAAATTATTAATAAGGTATGTATAAATTGTTATTGTTGATCTACATTTTCCGCACAGTTGGCCTTTGTGGTTTACATATACATATTATCTATTACATTCATATGACTTTCTCTAGTCACTATCGTTTATTGTTTTCTATCACGTAAATATTGTGCGAAATTACAAGTCCAATTACTCTTTCTGTCACTTTATTTCTCTAAAATTGAATCACAAAACACAGCCCTTTGTTTCATTGTTAACGCAATTTACAATTTACAACGCACAGCTGTTCTATCTTACCGTAACCTTGGTACATATTAAAGTTCACAGTTCTACTACTCTCTCCATCTCACAAACCACTGGCTTCGGCGGTAGATTCACTAAACAACCACTAAACAAACTTCTCTCAACACATTGCCCTGGCCGTCCCGACTCGTTTATGTAGACCAGGCGTATTACCGGTAAAATTCCTGGAAATGAAACTTTCTCGGAGCTTCCCGCAAACAAAGACATGAATCGCTATTAGAACTGTGTGCAATTAGGCCTTTGTTCTGGCCGCTCTATTGTCGTTGGCCCGCGTGTTTACAAGCAGTAGTGTGAGGCAGCTAACACCGAGTTTCCATTTGAGCGGTGGCCGGCGTCACAATATCTAGTAGCTACAGGGAGAATTATTTCATTTCTCCCAGAAATACGGTATGTATACTTTTGTATAACAGGTAAACCGAAAGAAACAGACAAAAACATATTAGACATATAGTGTAATTATTTTTAAAACACATAACTTGAGGGTTATGGCGAGGGGGGGGGGGGGGGGGGGGGAGCTTATCAGCAATCTCCGAAGAGACTGTTCCCAGAAAATTTAAGGTATACATTTGATTTGTCATGTAGATGTTTTAACATGTAGTAGTTCGATCGAAATCGTTAAGAGCTATTTTTGAGAAATCAAAAAACTTGGAAAGACCTTCTTTAAATGATTGACGGGATTTTCTTTGTAAGGTGCTGAACATAAACACCAAGTTTGACATTTGAAAGACGAATACGTTTTGTTTTGAGGTTATGTTGCTCACAGACATACACACATGCGCGAGCGCAAACACATGCAAACTCGTACCTATAGAAATTTTACTTAAAATAATTATTTTATTCGGGGCCTCTCAAAATATTTAACTCTCGCTGAAATTTGGATACCAAACTTTTGGGTGAAATGCAACACTTCTGCAGCTTGTACCTACGTTGTAGAGAAACTAATCAAATGTTTGAACTATGCAAACCAAAAACAACAGATATGTCGGAGATGACTGATGGTACAAAAATGAGTTATTTGGAACACACTGTATTTTCAAGGAGATCTACGTCTTTGTGAAGTAGATTTTTTCCATCACTTACAAGTTAAAAAAAATTACATAAAATTGCTTCTGAATAAAGAGAACCTCAGTGGCTATTTCCAGAAATTTCAAGATATATGTTTCATTTGTCATGTAAATATCTTAAATATCTGGTATTTTAATCAAAATCATTACAGTCATATGTAAAAAAATTAAAAATTGTTAAAGGTAGTTTGTGGTTTTCTTGAAACCCTTCGTGTTACATTTTTGGAAGACACCAAGATACTTAAATACCAAGTTAGGTATTCAACCGACATTTCATTTCATTTTTACGCTATTCACATACACACGCGCACACACACTTTTTCAAAAAATGACATTTTTTTATTAAGGGCCTCAAAAATGTATTTCCGCTGAAGGGAGTAAAAATTGAAACAGTTTGGTTATTTGAAGCTTTTTAATTGTTACATAACAAACCTTTATATATAGATACTCAAAACCATAAGAACCGCTGCGCAGTGTTTTTCCACTGCGCAGACGGAAACAGCAGCTGATCTGTACAAGGTCACGCGGATGACTTATTTTTCTCTGCTCTGAAAGTGCAGTATAGAGTTACGTGTGGTTGAGTTATTACCAATGTGCTTTATTATTTTGTGCTGTACTTAGTCACAAAGCGTATTGTGGTTCAGCATTTGTTTTCTACTGCACAGCATGTATTTATCTATAATTCGCATGTATTAACTCAGTCAGCTCGCCAAGTGAAAGTGCGATTTGCAGAAAGATTTCCAGGTGTAAAAGTTCCACGCCGTACAACAATCCATAAACTTTACAATAAATTTCAGACCACAGGAAGTGTTCAGGTTCAGAAATATAAAAGTACGGTTCTTACCGAAGAAGCATTAGACGAGTCGGTCATCGTTTGGAGAATTCCCCCCCAAAATCGCTTAGGCATCTTTCACAACAGGCAGGTATTGCTTATGGCTCTTTGCAAAGAGCTACTAAATTGCTGAAGTTAAAACCAAATAAAATAACTGTGCCACACACTCTTCAACCAGGTGATCCTGTAATCAGACGCACATTTCGTGAGTGGACTCTCAATAGTGTATACAATGGTGAAATTGACCTCATTTAATATTTTTCATGGATGACACTTGGTTCCACCTTCATGGATATGTGTGTACACAAAATAATAATTATTGGAGCTCTGAGAAACCTAATATTGTTCATGAAATACCCCTTCATGACGAAAAAAATTGGTGTATGGTGCGTCATTAACGGAGAAAGAGTTACAGGCCCAATTTCTTTCTAGTCAACATTTGACGCCGTACATACGTGAATACAATTTTGCCCCCCCCCCCCACTTTTTAGAGAATTAACCGGCAGGGAACGTGATTTTGCCTTTTTTCAACAAGACTCTTCAACAGCTCATACAGCCAATCTTTCGATGAGAACAATTGAAAGTGTGTTTCAGGACAGAATTATTAGTAGAGATTTGTGGTCCCCCGACCTAACCCCCTGCGATTTCTATCTCTGGGGTAACTTAAAACATAAAGTGTACAAGACAAACCCACACACCCTGGAAGAATTAAAACAAAATATCCACCCGGAAATTGCCAGCATTTCTCAACGTGAACTAAGGCGAATTATGGATGATTACCTAAAGAGGTACCAAAAATGTATGGACAACGACGGTGGACAGTTTCAGTATCCCCTTTAATAACACTGGTAAGTAAAGCCTTTAAAAGTGGTTTTAAAAATGTTGTATGGTTTCATCCGCGCTGTTCTATGACAGTGGCAATGGGCAACGAGCGCCGAGGACGCGTACAGGCAAAACACAGCGCAGCTGGTTTGGAGTCTTTTGGATCACCCGTTATGACTATGTATTTGACAAACGTTGTTATTTTCTGAAATCTCAAAAAGATAGCATGATAAGAAAACCTATCAGCTTTTCGAAACGCGTGTGCGTTTTTCCATAGGTATACTGCACATGGACTTTTACTATTATCAGTCGCGCATTTAAACAAGTGCAGGTAGGTACAACCTGACCATGAAAACCGCCTCACTGCAGACAAGCTACAAGCATCATATGAACACTAAAGAACACTCCACTCCGTCTGCAGCTCACTGCGAGAAGAAACAAAACAGTTGCATTATACTACACCTTGACTTTGCGTCTGCATACACTTGCAAGGCAATGCTTCACTAGTTTGCAGAGTACTACGTTACATTGTTTTCGACTCTTGCTTCTGGTGGCAGTTGTTTGTACATTTGATGGCCGTGTTGTACTTCTAACCTCATTCTACTCTGCGTCCGACTAACCTGTATCGCATGCGAGCGCACATGCGCACAATCCAGCAAAGGAGATGAAAAAACGAGTCATTCTTGAGGAAGAAAACGACAAAGAATAAAACTAAATGAAGTGTATGCTCTATATACAGAGTTAAACAAAACTCCAAGAAGAAAATGTAAAGCTTAAAAGAGCATACGCCGATGTCAGAGACGAGTTGAGTAAGGCAAATATGTCTATTGTTGAAAAAGAGTATCATGCAGATGAAGAGGAATTAGGGAAACATATTGGATCCTTAAAAAGAATAAGCCAAATAAGAAAAGGAAAGCGGAATCTTTACCGGAAGTTGATAACTCCAAAGCCAAAGATAGCAGAATAAAAGGAAATGAAAATACAAGGAAATTTAAAGAGAACCAGCCACCACCGATCAACGTAGTTGGAATAAATGATTATAAGAAGCTGCGGCTGCTGATGAATTCAGTCACTGATAAATAATACAGGGTAGTTTCTATGAACGACAATGAATTCAAAATTAATGTTCCGGACTCTGAAACTAAAGACTGGTACAGAAACTAAAGACTGAAAATATATAATGGTATACGAATGAATACAGACATGGAAGGCCAATCCATGTTGTTGCACGGGGAATTCATGCATCGTGTGGTGTAGGAGAAACCAAGGAAGATTTGTTGAAGAGAGGATATAACATTCTTGACGCTGTTAGTATACTCACAAAAGAGAAAAAGGTGAATGAAAAGGGTGAGCAAATTGTCAAACGTGGACTTCCACTGTTCATATTCACATTTGATAATACAGAAAGTATGAAAAGAATATATGAAATCACATGCATTCTTAACATACTGGTCAAGATAGAGTCGCTGAAGAAAAATTCCAAATTAATCCCACAATGAAGAAGGTGTCAGGGTTTAATCACACTCAAGCATATTGTCAGAAAGAAGCATACTGTGTAAAATGTGCTGGTAGAAGCCTCATTAGAGACTGCAAAGTAAGTAGACAAATTGCTCCAAAATGTATTAACTGTAAGGGAGTACACCCAGCGAATTACAGAGGGTGTGAGGTTGTTAAAGAACTTCAAAAAAGACGAAATGAGATTATGACACAGAATCAAATGACAGCAGAAATCCAAAACTTATTACAATAGAGGAAGAAAAACTGAAGATGTTGAAAGTAAACCAAGTATCTCTGGACAAAGAGAAAAACCGTACACACAAGTACTGCAAACAAATTGGAGTGAAAATGAGAGTACAGTTACCAAAACACGTGGTCTGCTCCTTAGTAGGTTAGACGAACAAAATTAAACATAAAATGATAAATGATTGGGAAAACTAGAGAAAAGAATGGAAAACAATAAAGTAAGCAAAAGAAAATGAACTATTGCCTTAGGATTGCAACATGGAATGCCAATGGGCTTCTGCAAAAGATACATGAATTGGAAGTTTTCCTATGGCACGAAAAAAATGACATTTGTCTAATACCTTAAACTCATTACACTAAACAATCATATATAAAAATACGGAGACTTAAAGTGTGTCATACAATTCATCCCTCTAACACAGCTGGAGGAGGTTCGGCAGTGATAATTACAGAGTCAATCAAACACACTGAAGAAATACAAATAGCATTTGAATCCATGCAAGCAACCACTGTTAGTGTGCAAACCCTATACTAAAAAATTAATGTCACAGCAGTATACTGTCTCCCATGATATAGGCTACAAGAAGATAATTACTTAGATGTGTTTAAGCCACTCGGTAGTAATATTATAGGAGGAGAGTTTAACGCCAAACATACTTATTGGGGATCAAGATTGATTACCTTTAAAGGGAAACTACTATATGAAGCAGGAATGAAAGTAAATTGTGGTTTTTACTCTACGGGTTTTCCGACATACTTTTTGATCAAAATAAGGTGCCAGATATCATTGACTTCTTTTTGACTATTAATGATAAGGTGAAACAAAAGGAAGGACCAACAACTGGTACAAAAGCAAATTGGAAAGGATTCAGAGATAAACTTGAGAGTCTCACTGAATTCCAAATGCCACTCAAAACTCCAGAACAGGACAAGACGTTGATCAACTGGCTGCTTACATTCAGCACTCAACCTGGATGAAGCACCAGTCAAATCTAATATGTATGGCAACATTAATATAAATTATCCTCTTGAAGACAAGAGTTAATTAATGAAAAAAGAAAGGCTAGCAAAAGATGGCAAAACAGTCGATCTCCTTCAGGTAAAGCGGTAGTTAATGGACTAAGCAATAAACTCAAAACAACAATAAAAGAAATACAAAATAAAAACTTAGGCAATTATCTTCTAGAGTTGACTGCAGATAAAGATACTGATTATTCATTTTGGAAAAGTTACTAAGGCCCCTAAAAGGCCAATAACACAAGTCCCACCCATTAGAAAAGATAATAATGATTGGGCAAGGGGTGATAAGGAAAAAGCAAGTATATTTGCCGAGTATCTGGAGGAAACTTTTAAGCCATTCTCCAGACTAACTACTGCTGATGAGAACATTGCAATAAACCGCTTGACCGATACTGTATACATTAACTCAGTCACTCTGAAGGAATTTAAACAAGAAATTAAAAATTTCAATTTAAGAAAGCTTCAGGATATGACCTAATTACGGGGTAGGTGCTTAAGAAGTTACCTAATACACGCTAATGAAACTTCTATATATTATAAACACAATTATCAGACTCAGATATGTACCAAGCCAGTGGAAAGTGGCCGAAGTTATTATGATCACAAAGTCAGGGAAAGATCCTAATGATAAAAAGTCGTATAGACCTATATCTCTTTTTCCACAACTATCCAAAGTATTTGAAGGATTATTGCTTAACCGCTTTAGGAGCAATCAATCAACCATTGATCAAGTACACAGAATAACCCGCGTAATAGAAGAATCATTAGAAGAAAAGAAAATAAGCTGCAGCATCTTTCTCGACGTGACCCAGACCTTTGATAAGGTATGGCATGCTGGGTTGAACTACAAGTTGCAACGCTACTTACGAAAGCAATACTCTGAAATATTACAGTACTATCTCTGAGATAGGTTATTTCGGGTTAAACATGGAAGCGAATATTCAGACTTCAAGGAAATATGTGCAGGTGTACCACAAGGAAGTGTCCTAGGACCAATATTGTATCTGTTGTGTACAAAATCAGGAAACAACATAGCCATTATAACGCCATTATGGATGTTGGTGAAACGGAAGAAATAGCAACCAGTAAACTTCAAGCTGCAGTAAATGAAGTTAATGCGTGGACAAAAAAGTGGTGCATTAAACTTAATGACACAAAATCTATAACGTAAATTTCACAAATAGAAAAGTTAAAAAGTCACCTGTATTTATCAATAAACAAATAATTCCATATACAAACGAAGCCAAGTACTTTGGCATGATACTTGTTGCTAAAATGGAAGGATCATATTAAAAAGAAAAAATCTGATGTGTTGCACTCACATGATTTTCTCTACTCTTGTACTAACCATTCTAACAAACTCTTATTCCTATATCTCCATGTTAGTTAAGATAAACATTCGTACAAATTATCTTATTGCTTATGTCCTTGTAGGTGCAAGGGAGATATTAGAATACAGTAGGCTTTGTGCGACAGTCAAATCTTTTTGACCTTTGAGATTCCGTTCTCTTTGCATGATTAACATATAAAAAAATGAACAACGTTGTTGCATTTCGCTAAAGTTCTGTTTTCTGAAACTCCCACACACAACAAGGAATATCTCCGAAATGGTTCATCCTACAAGAAATTTTATTGAGACATAAATTGTGTATTTTAGCAAGATCTACAGTTTTTGTAGCAAGATTTTGTCTATCTCTAACGGTTTACCAGTTATGCAAAATTCGTCCAGAGTAAATACGACTACATGAGCTATAGCCAGAAAATTCAAGATATACATTTCATTTGTCATAAAAATATCTCAAACATGTGACATTTTAATCAAAATCGTTAGAGCCATTTTCAAGAAAATCAAAATTTTCCAAAAAATTTCCATGTAAAGGGTAGTTTAGGGTGGGGCTATTTTCTTCAAAATCTTCGTGTCGCATCCTTGAAAGACATCAAACTTAAATACCAACTTTGGTTTCTAACCGACTTTTCGTTTTTGAGTTATGCTGCCCACAGACTGACAGACTGACAGACACACAGACACACACACGGACCTTTTTCTAAAAATGCTTTTTTTGGATTCAGGAGGCCTCAAAACATGTATTTCCGGTGAAATCTTGACATCGAATTTTTGGGTGGAATACAATACTTCCCCTACTTACCAGTAGAGAAAGTAAAAAGAACAACATAAAGGATAGGAAAATGTAATGGTTGTTAGGAAGACTCAGCTTAGTATACATAATAAATTGCTTTTATATAAGCAGTTATTAAAATCTATTTGGATGTATGGTTTGCAGATCTGGGGCTAAACCAAGAAAAGAATATTAAAATTACACATTTTCAAATTAAAGTACTACATGGTATCGTTAATACGGCATGGTACATAAAAACGACATCCACAGGAATTTAAAAATGCATACCGTCAGTGAAAAAATAAGAACCATGGTGATGAAGCATGAAAAGCCTGAAAAGCATAAAAAGGACAAAGCCTGAAGATTTAATGCAGTGATGTGTGTGGGTTTTTTTATTACACGAAAAAGGCAAATAGCAGAATTAGAATAAATTACTGCCAAACAGTGACTAATTTGTGATAGTGAAGCTGCTAGATAAGTTTTGTACTTAGTTGTAATATTAATGTGATGCTTTTAGCATCCTATTAAAAAATCTTATGTGTTGCACTCACATAACTTTCTCTACTCTTGTACTAACCATTCTTACAAACTCTTGTTCTTCTATCTTCTACGTGTTAGTTGAGATAAACATTATTGCTCTTTTTTTTTTTTTTTTTTTTTTTTTTTTTTTTTTTTTTTTTTTTTTTTTTTTTGCACGTGCAACGAGAATACGGGAATACATTAGGCTTTGAGCGATAGTCAATCTTTTAAAGCTTTCAAATTCCGTTCTCTTTGCACGGTTAACATATGAAAAATGAATAGCGATGTTCCATTTGACAGAAGTGTAAGTTCTCCAAAACTTACACAAATAACAAGGAATATCTCCGAAATGGTTCACTCTACAAAAAAAATTATTGAGACATCAACTGTGTGTTTTACCAAGATCTACAGTTTTTGTGCAGTAACATTTGGTCTATCCCTTACGGTTTACCAGTTATGCAAAAGTAATCCATAGTAAATAGGACTTCGTGGACTGTAGTCAGAAAATTCAAGATATAATTTCATTTGTCATAAAACTATCTCAAACATATGGCATTTTAATCAAAATCCTTAGAGCTATTTTAAAGAAAATCGAAATTTTCCAAAAATGTTCCATATAAAGGGTAATTTAGAGTGGAGGAATTTTCTTGAAAATCTTCGTGTTGCATCCTTGAAAGACACTAAACTTAAATACCAACTTTTCCTTTTTGAGTTATGCTGTCCAGACTGACACACACACACACACACACACACACACACACACACACACACACACACACACACACACACACACACACACACACACACACACACAAACGCACGGACCTTTTTTCTAAAAATGCTTGTTTTGGATTCAGGGGGCCTCAAAACAGATATTTACGGTGAAATGTCGACATCGAATTTTTGCGTTGAATACAATACTTCCTCTACTAAACGAAGTAGAGAAAGCAAAAATGTATCAAACAAAGCTTTGGGAGTCAAGTGTTTTTAAACACTCAACTTGGGGCTGAATTTCTCTTAACTCGCCGGAGGAAAAAGAAGCACATTTTATTACTGGCTTTAAAAACATTTCAGTGCGTGTATATTGTACAGAGAGTAAGAGAGAGAGAGAGAGAAGGAGAGAGTGAGCGGGGGAGCAGAGATCAACAATGTCAGTTTGCATGACTCAGTTAAGAGCTGGGCTACTGATTCGAAGGTCGCGGTTTCAAACCCGGCCCAGAGTGCTAGGTGTTAAGTGTGCCTAAAAGCGAAAACCTCATGTCACTAGATTTACTGGCATGCGCATAAAAGAACTTCTGTGGGACGATACTCCGGCACACCGGCGCTAAAATGATCCTATCAATTGACAGCGTCGTTTACAGGTTAAAATATTCGAGTGAGTTTGTAACGGCCGTGGTGAAGTGCGGTGGGTGCTGTTACTGCACGGGATTGGGAATGTCTTGTGCTCGACTCGCCAGCAAGTGAACCGCGCGGAAGAAGAGGCCACGTCGGCCGTGCTTCGTTACGCCGCTACGTCAACGTGAAGAAAGTTAACATAACGTGGTAGAACAAAGCGAAGTGACAGTGAGCAGTGGAACTGGCTCACATTTTGAAGTGGCAGAGTGAGTAAGTGAACTTTCGGCGAAATTGAATTAAATAATTAAATGACATGAAAACTGAGTGAAGTGACGGTTGGGAAAAACTGCACGAAGTCACAATATGAAGACGCTCTCAATTATATCAGATATGGATGCTGAATTATTTCATGTTTTATTTCCTACAATTTATAATGCTAAGATTACGTAATAGTATAATTGCCATTATATTCAAGTTTCATACGACTATTTATGCTCGACCGTTTGTCTAAGTTTAGAACACTTATAAGATGTTTTTAATATTCTACGCGCGTGCTATTGCCACTGGTGTTGGACATCTTAATGTATGTGTTATTCGATTATACACACGAGAATAAATAGTTGCGCCTTCAACTGTGATGCTACTGATTTAATTGTTGTGTTGGCCTTGACACAGTCATACAGAGTACATAACAGGGATGCTCAACCGCAGGCAAGTTAGGGGAGGTTGAAATCACATCCTTCCACATTGTCTAGTGGAAACTCTCCTTCCAGGCATTTCGTTCGAAGTTGCGTCGAACATTCTCTGTGGTGTGACCGTCATACTCTGCTAGTCTCGGCGACGACTACGGAGCCATTTGGTCAGTCGTCGCCGAGACTTGCAGAGTACTACGGTCACACCACTGATGATGTTCAACGCAGCTTCGAACGAAACGTCTGTCCATAATAGGGGCATCCGCATTGCAACAGGAGCTTTTCCAACAAGCCCAGTGGTGAGCCTTTACGCCGAGTCCGCAGAACCTCCTCTGCAATACCGGCGTGAGATTCTCTTGGCAAATTATGGTTTTGCGCTTAGATGTATGCCTAAGCACCCAACTTTCGCTTCTTTTTTCACCACCACGCTAAGAGAACGATATAGGAATAGCACCCTTAGTCCTAAGCCTGCGGGGTTCCGTTTCCAAGACCTAGTGAAGCTTGGAGTGGAACTGCCTGGGATGTTCGCCAAGGGCGAGAGGCTTTACCCCCCTTGGCTATCTGGCACGCCCCATGTAGATCTTGGGATGACCGTACACCAGAAGTCCACGATGCCTATTTCAAGTATCCGCACGTGTTTCTTAGAATTTTTGTCAGGCTACACTGACCGTCGATATATTTACACCGATGGATCAAAGAGCACCAACGGTGTTGGATGTGCTTATGTTTATGGAACCGAACCATATACATTCGGTTTTCCAAATAGCACTTAAATTTTTACTGCAGAGCTTTATGCAATTTATCGAGCCGTTTTGTATGTGCGCCGTCGTAAATTAGGCGACTGCCTGATTTTGAGCGATTCCCTTAGTGCACTGCAGAGCCTTTATCAGTTGTACAACCCCCACCCTATTGTACAACGTATCCAGGATGCCCTCCATGTTTTACACGCTTCTGGTGTTGACGTGGTGTGTGCATGGATTCCTGGTCACGTAGGTTTGCCTGGGAATGAAATGGCAGATTTAGCAGCAAGACGGCAACTACAGAACCCAGTATTACCATCTCACGTGTTACTTCGGAAGACTGTAGGCTTGAAGTGCGGAGAGCGGTGCTGTCGTCCTGGCACGACGAGTGGTCAGCTCTCCGCGGTAATAAGCTTAGAGAAGTGAAAGAACTTCCAATAAACTGGGTAACTTCCTGTCGCACATCTCGTCGCGAGGAGGTTAGTTTGACTCGATTAAGAATAGGGCACTGCAATTTTTCGCATGGTTACCTATTTAAAAGGGACCCTGCGCCTCTATGTCCGCTGTGTGACAACCTTTTGTCGGTTCGCCACGTGCTGCTTGAGTGTTGCTCTCTAGCGCACCTTCGGGATTCTCTGCAGCTGCCTGCCAGACTTGCAGAGGTCCTAGCGGACGACAAAACAGTGGTTGATAGAGTTTTTAAGTTTTTAGCGGATTGTAATATCAATTTGAGGATTTAAAATTTTAGATATTTGTTTATGCCTTTTGACCTATTTATTACATTGTTTTATATCCGGGTTTTGCCGCTGTTTTTACGTTTATGTGTATTTTTTCTTTGATACTAGTATTTTATTTTTGATTCAAGTTTATATCTGGCTATTGCCATGCATTTTAGAAGGGCGCTAATGACCTAGAAGTTGAGCGCCCTTAAACCCATAAATCATAAATCACGAAACGTCTAGAAGGAGATTTAAAAGTTCCCTTTTCCTTTAGCGTATTTCAATAGATTCAACGGTTTTTGTGTAAATTAAATTTAAAAGAACTCACAATTTGTTGCCTTTTTGTTACAATAAATCACATTCTGAAAATTATTGTACACACTGTAGTGTTGTTGTTGTTGTTTGGGGTTTATGGACGCACTATCACACTCCGGGCAGGAGTAATCGATGTCTGCGTCGAATCGAAATAGAGTAGGAGAACTGAGAGAAACGATGAATCATTAAAGGAGAATCGGAGCACAGTTCACAGTTTCATTTTGCAGTTAAGGGGGGATGTATGCGGTTGGGGTAAAAAAAAAATCAATGTTTTGTTTATCAGCTTATAAATTAGTTGGATACCATGCGAATATTATCCAAAAGTTTCAAGCATATATTCCATCTAGAACTGTGTTAAAAATGTGTTTGTTTAAAGGGTTGCATGAGGTTACACCCCATTATGTCAGATATCACTCACAAAAAACAAACCATTACTTCCACTTTCTTTCCTATTTGGGCGGGCACACTTTCAGGAAGTATAGTTACCTGGTTCAAGAACACTGTGGCAAGATGACAATTTGTGTGTTTTGTTTTTAAACAGATCTGCTACAAGTTATGCTTATGGCCAACATTAAACAATTTTTCCCAGGTACATAATGTTCTAATTTTTCTTTCTCAGTTTGCCGAAACTTACATTTCCATTATGTAAGGTACATGTTTCTCCAAAAGCATTTAAGCTATTGCACTGAAATTTTGCACAGTTATTAAAGATACCAAAATGCATTTTTCTGTGGAACAGAATTTTGCTAAAGTTCTAAGAAGGTAAGATATTGAGAAATACATGTGATAAAAATAATCCTAAAAATTAGCAAGATAATAAAATATTTTTTAAAAAATAACCAAGACGTTAAAAAAATTCTGTTCCACAAGATTTCTTATTTATCTCTATGTAATGTCTGAAAAAAAGCTGAAAAGAATTGCTTCAGTAGTTTTCAAAAAAAAAAAAAAAAACTGTACCCTAAATTAAATATAAAGTAATCATTTATTTTGAAATTTTATGGACATATTTTACATGTGACCTTCTAACAGGGTGCAAAATTTGGTAATTCTATCTCAAACAGAAGTGAAGTTATGTTAAAGTTTGTATGGGGCTGCATTTTCGCATACGTCCCCCCTTAACGAGAGGGCGAAGTAGTAGCCGTGGCAAATGGGTATCAGCACCATATACCAGAGAGTTTTCATGTTGGTACCATCTTGTGACAATTATTAAAGATTAGCTTTTGTTATTTTGTTACTTTCTAGAATTCTGTGTAAAAAATCTGATGTGTTGCACTCACATGACTTTCTCTACTCTTGTACTAACCATTCTTACAAACTCTTATTCCTATATCTTCTTCGTGTTAGTTAAAATAAACATTTGTACAAATTATCTTATTGCTTATTTCCTTGTAGGTGCAAGGGGGGTGTTAGAATACAGTAGGCTTTGTGCGATAGTCAAATCTTTTAAAGCTTTGAGATTCCGTTCTCTTTGTACACGTAACATGTAAAAAAATGAACAACGATGACCCATTTTACGAAAGTTCCAAGTTTTCCGAAACTCACACACATAACAAGGTATATCTCCGAAATGGTTCACCCTACAAGAAAATTTATTAAGACATAAATTGTGTATTTTAGCAAGATCTACATTTTTTGTATAGTATAATTTGGTCTATCTCTAACGGTTTACCAGTTATGCAAAAGTCGTCCAGAGTAAATACGACTACAGGGGCTATAGCCAGAAAATTCAAGATATACATTTCATTTGTCATAAAAATATCTCAAACATATGACATTTTAATCAAAATCGTTAGAGCCATTTTCAAGAAAATCAAAATTTTCGAAAAATTTTACATGTAAAGGGTAGTTTAGGGTGGGGCTATTTTCTTCAAAATCTTCGTGTCACATCCTTGAACGACATTAAACTTAAATACCAACTTTGGTTTTTAACCGACTTTTCGTTTTTCAGCTATGCTGTCCATAGACTGACAGACTGACAGACACACAGACACACACACGGACCTTTTTCTAAAAATGCTTTTTTTTGGATTCAGGGGGCCTCAAAACATGTATTTCCGGTGAAATCTCGACTTCGAATTTTTGGGTGGAATACAATACTTCCCCTACTTACCAGTAGAGAAAGTAAAAAACAGAGTTACAAATAGTTACATGTTCTGTGGTTACAATAAAGCAAATTTTATATCATATAGCGCTTTAATACGAACAGCAGTAACTGTGATAAACTTTTACTCCTGCAGATGTTCATTTCAAGGAGATGTTTGTGCTACCGGAGTTCTGTCAACTCCCACGCCTGTCAATCGGAATTTATTTTACTTGTGCCAACACTGTCCTATACTGAACACCTGGCAATTAACACCACAGCGAGGATTTGAACGTCGCTCAACTCCGACATTGAAAACTTGGCCCTTGTCCTGGCCAGTCATGTTCAATGCTTTACGAGCTATAAAAGCCACTAGAAGCGGCCTTTTAACGGCATAAGTATTGACGATATACTACCAAGTTTGAGAAATCTGTTTTAGTTCGGTCTTGAAGTTCTAAAATATAACGTAAAGTGGACAGAAACTTACTTTTCACAGCTGGCACTGCGGGTAGAGTTTTAACACGAACCACTCATAGTAGAAACTGGAATAAAACTTTTATAACACTCCATCATTAACTCCCTTGTTTCTTGTGATGGAAATTACATGTATATTATGCGGAGGCTTTGTATCGATTAGTGTAATGGAGAATTATTTAAAAAATGACTGATATGGATTAGGCAGAATCAAAAGACGCTTTTAAAGCATCGTTCGGAGTTCGGAGGAGGCATCGTTTGTGTTTACATTACACGCTAGATCAGACTGGCTCGCTTATTTCTCGGATATCATAACTAAGTATGATAGATACACACGAGTAAGTGTAATTTCTCATTGTATCTTTTGTATGGTTTAAGTTTGGTTATGAATATAGTATAATTAATTATTTTAACCTAATATTACCCTTGTGGGCTTAAATGGAATTGAATATGAAGCCAGGGGTCTTGATTTATTTTATAGTAAGGATGTTGATTTTGTTAAAATGAACTTTCTAATCAAAGTAATATCATAAGACGTGTGACCTAAAATTGAGGAGCGAGAAAATTTATCTGGGAAGGTTAGATAGTCGAATGATATTTATCTGGGCTATTTCATAAAAAATATGAATAAATACTATATCGCAAAGATTTGACCAGAAAATGTTAAATTCTATAAAAAATAACAAAAAATATATTCGTTTAGGTTAGTCTAATTCTACTTATTCAGGAAAACTGATGAAAACAAAACCCATGAATTTCATAACATTAACAAATAACTTTCTTCTGGAAAAATATAGGATGGAAGTGAAATGATCCGCTAGACTTTAACAGTGAATTTATCATGTTGTGACTAACAAGAATGTCAGATACCAAATTTTGAAAAGTTTAGTTTTCATTGAAGATTCTTGATTTATGGCTATATTCATAGAAAATTGAATAAACAATAACTTTTTCCTTTGGCGTATTTCAATAGATTCAACGGTTTTTGTGTAAATTAAGTTTAAAAAACCCACAATTTATTGCAACAAAAAGGCAACAAATTGTGGGTTCTTTTAAATTTAATTTACACAAAAACCATTGAATCTATTGAAATACGCCAAAGGAAAAAGTTGTCATTTATTCAATTTTCTATGAATATGGCCATAAATCAAGAACCTTCAGTCAATAATAATTCAGCCAGGTGATGGTGAATATTTTTGATAAAAATATTTTGTTGTAGAAAACTATAATCTTTTCAACATTTTGGTGTTAGACTTTCTTGTTATTGACAAATGAGAAATTTTCTGTTAAATTCTGGCGGATCATTTTACTTCCATTCTGTATATTAATTAGTAAAAGAACAATTGTTAAAATACAGTTGTCAAATTGAAATTGAGTAGCATTTCTATTGTCAATAGATTGTAATGTATAATAAATTATTTTTCTGCGATTTATGGGATAGAGTTGGCGACACTGACTAAACAAAAGAATAACCTAGTGATAATTGTATAAAACAAAAGAATGACCAGGTGCTAATTTGTATATGATAATTTAACGCCTCTATGTATGAAATAGTCAATCTAAACACATCCTAAATACTTGTAGTACATACAACTACAGAGATCCCTTTCTTTGTGACTCTCTAAAGAGAGTCTTGATGGTAATTTAAGTAGGATGTGCCCCAATTCTTCCCCGCCAGTTGGGAATCAAACCCAGGACCCCTTGTACAGCAGGCAGGTGTTCTACCGACTGAGTTACGGGGTCCGTCTGTCTGTCTAACCATCCTTCTGTCACGGTGGGGTTTCCGGCACGTCAGCCAATGGCTTATTGTGCGTCAGACCGCAGGAAAAAGGATGAGATGAGAGTACCCTACAGGCGGCCAGAATACATCTTAGGCGAAACTGCAGCTACAGTGGGTCCCTAATAGGCGCAGGCAAGTTCTTCAGCTCGACGGAGTTCCAGGTCGCCACAGAGGGCCCGCCAGGTCCGGCTGAACAATCAGTCCCCCTGGAAGGCCGGCAGACCATAGAACCTCCCCTCAGCTGAACGCCGTATTTCCAGAGCACAAGCACCACCGCAGTGCAACCCTGCTGACTCGTACAACCCGGAAAGATGACATTCTCAGCATTCGCCTTAGTGACCCAGGAAAATCCCCGAAAAAAAAACCAAAGTCAGGAAGGTAGGCCAAAGAAGACACTGCCTGAGCCATCCCGCTCGGTTGGGTCGACTGTCATGATATTTTGTTCGCCACGTTTGCTTTTCTCAACATAATTGCTTCTATGCCATAGGGCATAGATTGTCACCGCACGCTATTAAGTTATATAGGACTTTTATACTCGACCATACCCAAATTTATTAATTATAAGTCTAATAGCAATCCTTTAATGGACCTTAAGTTCAAACTTTCATTAAAGGACTAGTCGTCATCCAATTGGACAGTTCAATTTTCATTAAAGGACAGGTGTTCCACCAATCAGAGAATTCCCATGCAACAATGGCAAAGCGCAATATCGATTAATTCTCGAAACGCAACTAGCGCGAGTTTAGAAAACGCTAAAATGTCGGACACTACTGACAGTGAGATGGAACTTACTCCACCCAAGTAAGATGCAACTTACACAAAACACACAAATTAACCTCAATACAGATATTGGACTAAGCGCAGTCCCGCAAATTCATTTCACTAATTGTACAATAAATAACTTAAACTTGAAATAAAGTTTCGTCTGAAAACCAATATATTCAATTTGCCTTCTATTTTTCAATGTTACGTAGCATTCCAAGGTTATCATTTTCATCATGCAGCTGTGACGTGCTGAAAACTAATTGATCGTTTAGTGCCTGCGCAGAACTCCAAATATAAGCTGATGCAATGTGTAGGTCATTGTCCCTGGTGAGTGTGCAACATTTTACAATACGTCTTCAACTATAAAATTAGGTATATGCTCGAGCATAAATTGTCGTATGAAACTTAACTATAGTGGTAATTAAGACGCTCGTATGAAAATTATAGTATATACTCGCGTCTTAATTACTACCATTATAGTCTCGTTGCATAATATACTGTTAAAGCATTATAACTGCTTTTGAAAGCAAAGTGCTGATGTGTGTTGAATCGACGCGAAACAAAATTGCTAATATTTCATTCTGCCAAAGCAAATTCTTTCAGTAATCAACTGTAAACTCTCCCGAATTTCAGTGCTGTCAACAAAGCTGGTGCGCCGACGCACGATCAGAAACAAAAAAGAGACGTAAGTAGTGTTTACGTTGTTTTGGCAGCCAGCCTGGTGACTAACCCTCAGTCAGGATTTAGACCAGCATGCCGTATCACTATTCCTACTTCTACAGCAAGTCCATCACCGATCCGGACGGCAAAGTCAGGACCTACAATTTCCGTAAAGGGTGAGTGCATATTGCACCCAGCTCATGAGGGAAGTTAAATAGCTTCCCCTTGAATTCATTGCACATGCATATTTTACTATTGTACGTATTAATAACATACCCTTCCCTGTTTATCCAGCCTTCTCAAGTCCATCCCTTCTCTATAACTTCTGATTTTCATATACATTTACTTCTTCTTCTGATTAACACTTAACCCAAGAATCCACACATGTTCTTCGAAGTACAGTGGGTTGTTATATTAAAAAGTCTGGTGTTTTGCATTCATTTTACTTCCTCTACTCTTGTACAAACCATTCTTACAAACACTTATTCCTTTATCTACTTCATGTTAATTGAGATAAACATTCGCAGAAATTATCTTATTGATAATTTCCTTGTAGATGCAAGAGAAATTTGCGAATACAGTCCATTTTAAGCCATAGTCAAATGTTTTAAAAGCTGGTCCCTGTGTGATGGCATTGACATTCCGTTCTATTTGCATGGTCAGGACATAAAAAACGGATGACTTCGTGTTTAAGAAAAGTATAAGTATTTGGAAATACCAATAACAAGAAAATAGTTATTTCCAAAGACAGAAACTTTATTTGACATAACTTGTGTTTTAACGAGACCTATTTTTTGTGTAGAAAGTTTTTGTCTGTCTCTTACGGTTTACCAGTTCTGCAAAAGTCATCCAGAATGAAGAAGACTTATGAGACTATTTCTAGGAAATTCAAGATATACTTTTAATTTCTCATGAAAATATCTTAGACATACAGTATTTTAATCAAATTCGGTAATCATTTTTTAGAAAATTAAATTTCTCGGAAAGTTCTTGAAGTAAAGGGTAATTTGAGGTGGAGAAATGTTCATGAAAATCTTCGTGTCAAACGTATCTTTGGAAGATGCTGAACCTCAATACAAAGTTAGGTATTTTACTGAATATTCGTTTTTGGGCGATGGTGTTCACACACACACACATGCATGCATTTTTACTTTCTCTACTGATAAGTAGAAGGAAGTATTGTATTCCATCCAACAATTCGATGTCGAGATTTCACCGGAAATATATGTTTTGAGACCCCTGAATCCAAAAAAAAAAAAAAAAAAAAAAAAAAAAAAAAAAAAAAAAAAGAAGCATTTCTAGAAAAAGGTGTGTGTGTGTTGTCAGTCTGTCTGTGTGTCTGTGGACAGCATAACTCAAAAACGAAAACTTAGTTAAAAACCAAAGTTGATATTTAAGTTTAAAATCTTTCAAGGATGCGACACGAAGATTTTGAAGAAAATAGTCCCACCCTAAACTACCCTTTACATGGAACATTTTTAGAAAATTTTGAATTTCTTGAAAATGGCTCTAACGACTTTGATTAAAATGTCACATGTTTAAGATATTTGTATGACAAATAAAATGTATATTTTGAATTTTCTGGCTATAGCCTATGTAGTCCTGTTTACTCTGGATGACTTGAATAGCTCGTGAACCGTAAGAGATAGACAAAATCTTAGTATACAAAAATGTAGATCTCCCTAAAACACAATTTATGTCCAAATAAATTGTTTTTTAGAGTGAACCATTTCGGAGATATTCGTTGTTATGTGTGTCAGTTTCGGAAAACTTAAAACTTTGGTGAAATGGAACATCGTTGTTCTTTGTTTATTTGTTAATCGTGCAAAGAGAACGGAATCTCAAACCTTTAAAAGACTTGACTATCGCTCAAAGCCTACTGTATTCTAATATTCCCCTTGCACCTACAAGGAAATAAGCAATAACAAATTTCTGTAAATGTTTATCTCAACTAACATGAAGAAGATAGAGGAAAAAGAGTTTGTAAGAATGGTTAGTACAAGAGTAGAGAAAGTCATGTGAGTGCAGTACATCAGATTTTTTTATTCAGAGGGCTCAAAACCAGTATTTCCAGTGAAATCTTGGTAACGAATTTTTGGGTGTATGATGGAGAAAGCTTGCTTACTTGTTGAAAATTGAAAAAAGAAAATACTGTAAATGCTGAAGCAAAATGAATTAATTTCAAAGGAATGCTTTCCGTGAGAATAAACTAACAGTATTCCCTTTTATTTTATTTTTTTTATGGACAGGTAATCTATCGAATCAGTATTCAGATGCATAATTGCAAACTTTCTGAGATTCAACTCTGTAGAACTTTCCCTCGTCCAGCAAAGCATAGTAATTTTGCAATGAAATAAAATTGTGAATGCGTTAAACGTTCAATGCAATAATTAATGTATAAAGATTGTATGTAAAACTCGCTGAAATACGATTTGACGATTTATCACAACAACTTTTAGACTTAAGCTACTCTTGTCCAACAGTCTTGCGTTTCTTTGGAGGCATTTAAAATTACTACTTGATGCTTAAACTAAGAGTAAATAAAAACATTTAAGCCACAGTAAAGAAAAGAAAATAAACACAGTGAGTAAATAAAAACACCGAGAAAACTATGCAAAAGCATTGTTGAGCAATCACGAATACCACAGTAGGAAAGTGCAATGAAGGATGAGTAACATTTTGAGTTACGAAGCAGTGTTACTTATATCACTTATGCACAACTTGCGTTAAAGCTATTATTACTTTCTCTACTACGTATACTAAAGTAGAGGAAGTATTGTATTCCACCCAAAAATTCGAATGTCGAGATTTCACCGGAAATATATGTTTTGAGCCACTCTGAATCCAAGCATTTTTAGGAAAAAGATCCGTGTGTGTGTGTTTGTGTGTGTTTGTGTGTGTGTGTGTGTGTGTGTGTGTGTGTGTGTGTGTGTGTGTGTGTGTGTGTGTGTGTGTGTGTGACCTGTTTAGGTCGACGTGAGCGAGGTGTCCTCCTCCGTACTGCACCCTTTACCTTTACCTTTGCTAATGACATCCCAGAGCTCTTAAAATATATTATAATTTCTTTCAACTGGTATCCTATTATATTGTCCACAGACACACACACAACAGCTCAAAACGAAAAGTCGGTTAAAAGTCAAAGCTCGTATTTAAGTTAAATGTCTTTCAAGGATGCGACACGAAGATTTTGAAGAAAATTCCTCCGCCTTGAACTGCCTTTTACATGAACAATTTTTCGAAAATTTAGATTTTCTTGAAAACGCCTCTAAGGACTTTGATTAAAATGCCATATTTGTATGACAAATGAAATGTATATTTTGAATTTTCTGGGTATATCCTCTGTAGTCCTATTCACTCTGGATGACTTTTTGCATAACTGGTAAACCGTAAGAGATAGTTCTCAGGACACCATGTAGCTATTATCTTATTACCAGTGGAAATTTGTGATAAAACCGTTTCTACAAACGTTTATCAAGATCGGGGTTTACGGGTTGCGTCCCATGGTCAATTTTCCTGCAGGTAGATTCTCGCGGCAGACCTTCAATAACACCAATTTAAGTGGGACGACTTAGAGGAAGAAGGGGATATATTTTGTGTATTAGGTAGCACTGTACACTGCGTGATAATAAAACTTATATCGATACGATGGCGGCATATAATATATCGATACTGTGACGTCCCTTCATTTTACCTAAATAGTTGGTATCACTACGTAGTCTGTTTTAGAACCTCAGTGTACAAATGGAACCAGTTAACTATTAATTATCAATGGATTTAAATTTCGCTTCCATAAGGTGCTTGCTAATGGTAAAGAACGATGGTGTTGTACAAACAAAAAGTGCAGAGCTTTGTTAAATGTAACTTCCTCCGGTCTGAATTTTCGTCTTCACCACGCAGAACAACAAATGCATCTGAATCATTTCATTCATACCCTAATTCACAATTTTACTCGCCACGTACAAACATTTTTAATTTTATCGTATAAATGTCCTTAAAGATATACCAGCTGAGACTTATATTTTGAAATAAGAAGTTGCAACACCACAAGAATTAAAAAATCAGCGACAAGGACAAAAATGTCCATTATCCATTGTGTCCATTATGCCCAATGTCCAATGTCCATTATTAGTGTTTTAGATCAGTATAGGAATAACATAATTTCGAGGCAGACATTTATCACGACGGTGTGCAACAAATTGCTACTAACTTTTAACTTTGAAAAAACAATGACGTAGTCATATGGCTAAAATTTAACTCAACTATATACGCACGATATGGGAAGGTTTCTATTTTATTTATATTACAATTACTTCACATTTATGTCGTTTTTCTTCTAAAAAAACTCTTATATTGCTTGGGCCGCAACCCGTATGCTACCCAACGGTATTTAGGGTAATTTTCTGACAGCGGGACGCAACACGTATGTCCCCATCGCGTTTACCATGAAGTGGATAGAAGAATAAAAAATAAGTACTTTTGAAGAATAGTTTGTACAAAAGTGAGCAGGGACGGTCATGTGAGCTCACCACCAAGATACGAGCGGGTGTAGCGATGTGTTGTTTACAAAATTAAATGGTCTCGGAGAAGCCAGTCGGCTGTGATATAACGCAGACCACTGTGCTATGTGTAGGGTGAAGGTAACTTGCTAAATTGGATTGAAACCTACAGATGTTTATCTAATGCTCTTTACTTTCTCTACCACGTATAGTAAGTAGAGGAAGTATTGTATTCCACCCAAAAATTTGATGTCGAGATTACAAAGGAAATATATATTTTAAGGCTCCTGAATCAAAAGAAAAAGGTCTGTGTGTGTGTGCGTGCAGTGGCGTAATTAACGGCCCCGCAGACACCGCGGTGCGTGGAGGAGGGGGGGTGATTAGGGGCCCCCAGACCACATTTAATAGTTTTCTTAAAAATGACATTTTATATTCAATTCAACCAAAGAAAATCGCCACTGGAACAGATGCACTTCACTGATGATCTACTGACAACGAAAGTGTACCATGTAAGCATTTCCTATCCTTTCTTGTTTAAAAGTGTGAAACAAGTTCACCTCCAACTGAACATGCTCTCAAAAGCACTCGTATAGAGAAATTCATTAAAACACGGTATTTTATTCAATATGGTTGTTATAAAAACCAAACAAACTACATACATACGCCCAGTACCTATGCCAAAATGTCGATTGGCCAATCAATTGGATTATTTTAGAATTTGGTCATAAGGTATATACATTAATCAACATCTATATGTTGTTCTAAGCAGTTGTTCAGTGTTATTCCTTCTAAACAATATCGAGGTACCAAAGTAGAAGTTTGCTTGGGTTAATACGTGAGCTATCCAGAATATTGACAGGTAACGATTTTGTTCCAACTAAGTGCGTTATGTGCTTAGCAAGTGTATATTGTTTATTTAGGAAAAATAGCCATTAGTTTTGGTGATCAGGGAGTGTTATTTTAACACTTATACTATGTGAGTAAATATGTAGTATTTTAATCTCTCCATTTTTAAGCTTTATTAGTAAGTAGAGTCCCCGAAACCTTAGTTACGCCACTGTGTGTGTGAGTGTGTGTGTGAGTGAGTGTGTGTGTGTGTGTGTGTGTGTGTGTGTGAGAGAGAGAGAGCGAGCGTGTGTGTGTATGTGTGTGTGAGAGAGCGAGCGTGTGTGTGTATGTGTGTGTATGTGTGTGTGTGTCTGTCTGTCAGCCAGTGTGTCGGACTGTGGGCAGCACAACTCAAAAACGAAAAGTGGGTTAAAAGCCAAAGTTGGTGTTTAAGTTTAACATCTTTCAAGGATGTGACACGGAGATTTTGAAGAAAATTCCTCCTCCCTGTACTATCCTTTACATGGAAAATGTTTCGAAAATTTTGATTTTATCGAAAATGGCTCTAACAATTTTGATTAAAATGACGTATGTTTAAGATTAATAAATGAAATGTATATTTTGAATTTTCTGACTATAGTCATATGTAGTGTTGTTTACTCTGGATGACTTTTGCATAACTGGTAAACCGTAAGAGATAGACGAAATCTCGAACAAAAAATGTAGATCTCGTTAAAATACACAATTTATGTCTGAATAATGTTCTTTTAGAGTGAACCATTTCGGAGATATTCCTTGCTATTTGTGTGAGTTTTGGAGAACTTATACTTCTGTCAAATGGAACATCGTTATTTATTTTTTATCTGTTAACCATGCAAAGAGAATGGAATTTCAAAGCTTTAAAAGAGTTGACTATCGCTCAAAGCCTACTGTATTTCCATATTCCCCTTGTATCTACAAGGAAATAAGCAAATAAGATAATTTCTGCAAATGTTTATCTCAACTAACACAAGGAAGATAAAGGGATAAGAGTTTGTAAGAATGGTTAGTACAAGAGTAGAGAAAGTCATGTGAGTGCAACATGCGCGTGAATCGCATTCGGGAGGTTGTGGGTTCGATCCCTGCCGCCGACCTTATGACCTCATGGGTTTTTTCGGGGTTTCCTCGGGTCGCTACACCAGAAGTCCTCTTCATTCTGGAGGACTTTTGCATAACTAATAAACCATAAGAGAGACAGATTCTTACTACAAAAAAAGTAGATTTTGTTAAAGCACGCAATTTATGTCAGATAATACGTATTTGTGTGGAGTAAACCATTTCAGAGATACTCCTTGTTATATGTTTGAGTTTTACAATACTTATACTTTTATCAAATGGAAAGTCGTTATTCGTTATCTTGTTATCTCTTGGCCGTACAAGAGAACGGTATTTCAATGCCATCACCTAAATATGTTCTTAAAAATTTGATATCTCTTAAAGGCTACTGTATTCCCATATTCTCTTTGCACCTACAATACTATTATCAATAAGATTATTTCTGCAAAATTTTATCTCGATTAACATGAAGTAGAAAGAGGAATAAACAATTGTAAGAATATCAAAGGGTAGAATGAGACTGAAAAATTCAATACAACAGCTGGGATTTGAACTACGGATCTCCTGGTCTGCGTCCAGCTGCTTTAACCACTAAGCTACCATAGCCAACATGCTGATACGGCATTAAATTCTCCAATTCGATATTTTTTTAAATATTTTAGTCTCATTCTAATTTTTCCAATCCTGTCCTACACACGGCTATTGTGTCGAAAAACATTGAATTGTAAGAATAGTTAGTAGAAGAGTAGAGAAAGTCATGTGAGTGCAACACATCAGATTTTGTTTTTAAATGTTCCATTTATATGCCGCCATCTAAGGTCATGTGACTTTCCACTTTTAGAATAATTGCTCATGTTGACTCACAGTGGTGTTAACATTTGAGTTCGTATTACTCTTTGTTATTAAATTAATTCACGTGCACTACACACACACACACACACACCCACACACCCACACCCACACACACACTTGACAGATTCGGAATAATCCTGTCTAAAGGAATGTCTCCCCCACTTATCGGGAATTGAACCCAGGACCAAAATAACTTGGCTCTACTTTTACAACCTGTAAGCTATTCTAGGCCATAAATGTCTTTATTAAAATGTCAGACAAGATTTGATTTTGATTTTGAAATTCTCTAATGTTATCTAGTTTCCCTAACTTTTTCGATTTCTTTCTTCTTTGCATAGGCAAATGAAGAGAAATCTGGATTCAAAATTTCACACACAATACAGCATTCTTCCCTCACACATATGCATTTTACCACTGTATTCATGTTCTTACACAAGCAGTTTGTAGTTTCAAAATTGTTTGCAGTAAGTGCTATTCCTACTTACCAAAACATGTGCAATTTTGTCTTTAGAAATGAAGCTTGTCAATTAGAAACATCTGTCACATCATGTAAACCTAAACTACTATTAGAATTTATAACAAAAACAAATTGAATCAATTTTCTTTCCTAACGTTTAACAAGCAGTAAGCTAGGTTACCCACAGGAAGGTAATAAGCAAGAAATAC
This sequence comes from Tenodera sinensis, assembly GCA_030765045.1. Taxonomy (NCBI): domain Eukaryota; kingdom Metazoa; phylum Arthropoda; class Insecta; order Mantodea; family Mantidae; genus Tenodera; species Tenodera sinensis. The sequence continues at coordinate 43,838,500 of CM060974.1, forward strand.
CTTGCTTCCACAAAACGAGACTATATCGACAGTGTATCTAGTTATCGACCACCAGCAAGCACTCCATGCCATCTGTTGGCGCACCACAAAACTATTTGCAAAAGTGTTCCCTGGGTATCAACTCCCGCGCGCTGTTTAAAAATGCATCACTAAATTTCTTTCAATGAAAATGTAACAATGTATCACTAACAATTAAGGGAAGCGGGAAGCGTGGAGCTTAGTCAAGTACACCCTGGACAAAGAAATCCAAGTGAATTCCTTTGAAAAAATCAGGCATATATACCAGACTATGAGGAATATCTGTGGGTAATTTCATTATCCTAAACAACTCTTATACTTTCTCTTTAAAAATTTTTTTAATAAGTAAACAGAAGAAATTATTTTGAGAAAAATAGGGTATATTGTTGCCGTAAAATTAGAATAACTATAAACAGCACAGCACTATGACTTTTTGTACTTGGGGCTCATATGTATCTTATAATACTGACCTAGATTTATAGAAGTGTCTGTAATGGTTTTGCTAGAATAATTTTTTAAATGTGAAGAAAAATGGAAATGTAAAATTTACACTATTGTTTTCAACAAAATATGGATTCATAATCAAATGGTGAATTATGTGATCTTAATTTCTGAGCCAATATGTATAGTTCTACATCAAGAAGAAGTGTGCAAAATTTCAAACCTCTAGCCCTAATGGTTGCAGAGAAAAATTGCCATTTACATTAAAAAATTGTCTCCAAGAAAAAGGTAATGAAACAAAAAATGTGTTGTAATGACTTACATCAAAATCCATATATTTAAAGCGCATTTAAATAAAGAAGCATTGTGTATAAAACCATATACAGGATAGAAGTGAAATGATCCGCCAGACTTTAACATCGAACTTCTCATGTTGTGATTAACAAGAAAGTCTAATACCAAAATGTTGTAAAGTTTATAGTTTTTTAGAAAAAAATATTTTTATCAAAAAATTTTATCATCACCTGGCTGAATTATTATTGATTGAAGGTTCTTAATTCATAGAAAAATCGAATAAACAACAACGTTTTCCTTTGGCGTATTTCAAAAGATTCAACGGTTTTTGTGTAAATTAAATTTAAAAAACCCACAATTTATTGCAACAAAACGGCAATAAATTGAGGGTTCTTTTAAATTTAATTTACACAAAAACCGTTGAATCTATTGAAATACGCCAAAGGAAAGAGTTGTTCATTTAATTTTCTATGAATTAAGAACCTTCAATCAATAATAATTCAGCCAGGTGATGATAAATTTTTTAATAAAGATATGTTTTTCTAAAAAGCTATAAACTTTTCAATATTTTGGTATTAGAGTTTCTTGTTATTCACAACATGAGGAATTTGCTGTTAAAGTTTGGCGGATCTTTTCACTTCCATTCTGTATATTGTTTAAATTGCTTGTGGGCCATGGTCTAGTGGAAAATCTCCTTCCAGACGTTTCGTTCGAAGCTGCGTCGAACATCCTCAATGGTGTGACCGTAGTACTCCGCTAGTCTCGGCGACGACTGCCAAACGGGTCCGTATTAGTCGTCGCCGAGGCCAGCAGAGTACTACGGTCACACCACTGAGAATGTTCGACACAGCTTCGAACGAAACGTCTGAAAGATTTTCCACTAGACTACGGCCCACAAGTCTAGATAATCATTTTGTATCATATATATTGTTGTTCAGAAAATATCAGAGAATTTAACTGTAATTAAAATGAAAAATGATATTATGGACCATTTCACACTTCCTGCTTCCCTTGCTTCCTTGGAATAGACATCCCTGTGTACACTAACATGCGTTATTCATCTGAAATTCAACATTCTTAGAACATTCTCAGACAGAAGGTGCTACTCTTCACTATTTGAGATGTGAATAGTTCTAAAACTGTCTCACTAATTGTCTCTTTCACAAATGTTCATTAAATACTCCATTTTCGGCATGAAGTGAGGATTTATTTATTTTTACAGGAATCCGCGTGTGGGCATTGGAGCTTACCATGATGCCTTCTGGACACATGGTAATTACAACTTCTTGACAAGGCTACTCAAGGGAGGCTTATCTGGTTCAGGAGATGTCTTCCATCCCGCTCATGCCATCTTCAAGGTAAATAAACCTTCTCTTTCAGACCTCATAGTATTTTGTGATACATGAACCAATCAGAGCAACAGTAAGAAGGCATTAAATGAAACAACGGCAGCAAGCTTGAATCAAATTATCTTACTGTAAACGCTCACATTGAATGACGTCAACTACACTTTTCACGTGTGTCGCCATGTGTTGACTCGCAAACTGACTTTTTGTGTAAACTCACGAACCAAGGAATCAGTGGGATATCCATAAAAACCGCAGCAAAACTGCGACCTCATCAAATAAAATTCTGTGATTATTGTGGAGATTATGCTGTGCTATTGCTGATTTTTCTGGTTGTAGCAGTCGTAGATTATATTAGTATTCCTCACGTCTCTCTTCAATCGTACGACCTGTCTGTCCTATATAGGATGGAAGTGAAATGATCCGTCAGACTTTAACAGCGAATTTCTCATGTGAATAACAAGAAAGTCTAATACCAAAATGTTGAAAAGTTTATAGTTTTCTAGAAAAATATTTTTATCAAAAAAATTTATCATCACTTGGCTGAATTATTATTGATTGAAGGTTCTTGGTTTATGGCTATATTCATAGAAAGTTATATAAACAAGTTTTTTTGTGGCGTATTTCAATAGATTCAGCGGTTTTCGTGTAAATTAAATTTAAAAAACCCACAATTTATTACAACAAAAAGGCAACACATTGTGGGTTCTTTTAAATTTAATTTACACAAAAACCGTTGTATCTATTGAAATACGCTAAAGGAAAAAGTTGTTTGAGAGCTAGAACTGGAACTTAAAAGTTCAATGCCACAGCTGGGATTTGAAACACAGACTCTCCGCTTACTAGGCGGGTGCTCTAACCATTAAGCTACTGTGACAACCTGCCAGAATGGCATTGAATTCTCAAACCAGTTCGTATTTTTTCCAGTAAACCACAAAGGCAGTCTCTCATCAGAGACAATTACCCCAATGGTTCTTTTTTGCATTTTTTAAAAAATAAATTAACGTCCTCCAACATTGTGTCATCTCGGACGAAACCCCAATGGTGACTTACTATTGCAAGTACTTCATGTCCTGAGATTAAATAGCCTTCAGGTGGTAATTATTATTTATTTTCTCAAACGAACTGGTTTGAGAATTCAATGTCATTCTGGCAGGTTGTCACAGTAGCTTGATGGTCAGAGCACCCACCTAGTAAGCGGAGGGTCTGTGGTTCAAATCCCAGCTGTGGCATTGAATTTTTAAGTTCCAGTTCTACCTCCCAAACATTGTCCACACACGGTTTGTGTGTTTAAAAACACCAACACTAAGTTTGTTGGCATAAATAAATAATAATTACCATTTGAAAAAGTTGTTATTTATTCATTTTTCTATGAATATAGCCATAAATCAAGAACCTTCAATCAATAATAATTCAGCCAGGTGATGATACAGGTTTTGATAAAAATATTTTTTTCTTGAAAACTATAAACTTTTCAACATTTTGGTATTAAACTTTATTGCTATTCACAACATGAGAAATTCGCTGTTAAAGTCTGGTGGATCATTTCACTTCCATCCTGTATACATATGATATTTCACATTAGCAATGAATTTTGTAACACCAGGTCTTTTAAAACTTGTCCTTAACTGGTCTCATATACCATCTCAGCTTATTTGATGAGGTCGCGATTTTACACCGCAGTAACTGACATTACTACAGAACTTATAAAAGAGACAATTAAAATTAAATTAGAGCCAAATGATTTTAATAGGGACAGCGGCGTACGACTGCATATACAGCTTGGACAGGAATACTTAAAAGAAGGTCATGATTTCGAGATGGTCATTAATTTGTTATGCAATTCCCGATGAAGGCCATGAGTTTGAGATGGCCATTTATTAATTATTCATTTCCTGATGGAGTTTAATATGGCCGAAGACATATAAATATTACAAGGCTGGTATACGAAAAGCCCTTATCATAGCCATGAAAGCTTCAAATCTTATATTTGGAAAACTGTTGTGTTATTACTTTCTCTACTGGTAAGTGGGGGAAGTATTGTATTCCACCCAAAAATTCGATATCGAGATTTCACCGGAAATACATGCTTTGAGGACCCCTGAATCCAAAAAGGCATTTTTAGAAAAAGGTGTGTGTGTGTGTGTGTGTGTGTGTGTGTGTGTCTGTGGACAACATAACTCAAAAACGAAAAGTCAGTTAAAAACCAAAGTTGGTATTTAAGTTTAATATCTTTCAAGGATGCGACACAAAGATTTTGAAGAAAATAGCCCCACCCTAAACTACCCTTCATATCGAAAATTTTTCGAAAATTTTGATTTTCTTGAAAATGGCCCTAACGATTTTGGTTAAAATGCCATATATTTAAGATATTTGTATGACAAATGAAATGTGTAATTTGAATTTTATGGCCATAGCCTATGTAGTCGTTTCCTCTGGATGACTTTTGAATAATTCGTAAACCGTAAGATAGACAAAATCTTACTTTACAAAAAATGTAGATCTCGCTAAAACACATAATTTATGTCTGAATACATTTTTTGTAGAGTGAACCATTTCGGAGATATTCCTTGTTATTTGCGTCAGTTTCGGAAAACCTAAATCTTTCGTGAAATGGAACATCATTGTTCATTTTTACTTTCTCTACTGGTAAGTAGGGGAAGTATTGTATTCCACCCAAAAATTCGATGTCGAGATTTCACCAGAAATACATGTTTTGAGGCCCCCTGAATCCAAAAAAATCATTTTTAGAAAAAGGTCCGTGTGTGTGTCTGTGTGTCAGTCTGTCAGTCTGTCAGTCTGTGGACAGCATAACTCAAAAACGAAAAGTCGGTTAAAAACCAAGGTTGGCATTTAAGTTTAATGTCTTTCAAGGATGCGACACAAAGATTTTGAAGAAAATAGCCCCTACCTAAACTACCCTTTAAATGGAAACTTTCTCGAAAATTTTGATTTTCTTGAGAATGGTTCTAACGATTTTGATTAAAATGTCATATGTTTGAGATATTTTGATGACAAATGAAATGTATGTCTTCAATTTTCTGGCTATAGTCCCTGTAGTCGTATTTACTCTGGACGACTTTTGCATAACTGGTAAACCGTTAGAGATAGACCAAATTATAGTATACAAAGAATGTAGATCTTGCTAAAATACACAATTTATGTCTCAATAAATTTTCTTGTAGGGTGAACCATTTTGGAGATATTCCTTGTTATGTGTATGAGTTTCGGAAAACTTAGAACTTTCGTGAAATGGATCATCGTTGTTCATTTTTGCATATGTTAAGTATGAAAAGAGGAGGGCATCTCAAGCCTTTAAAATATTTGACTATCGCACAAAGCCTACTGTATTTTAATATTCCCCTTGCACCTACAAGGAAATAAGCAATAAGATAATTTGTACAAATGTTTAACTAACACGAAGAAGATATAGGAATGAGTTTGTAAGAATGGTTAGTACAAGAGTAGAGAAAGTCATGTGAGTGCAACACATCCGATTTTTTTTCTTTTGAGTGAACCATTTCTTTATTATTTGTTTGAATTTACCAACACATACTTTCTCAAATAGGAAAATTTTATTAGTTTTTTATTCCTTGTCCTTGCAAAGAGAACGGAATTTCAAAGGCAACGCATAGCAACCAGCTCTTAAAACATTTCACCATTGCTTAAAGCCTTCTATGATTCCCTAGCACCTACAAGAAAAATTGTAACATGATACTTTCTGAAAATGCTTATGTTGAAGAAAATGTAGTAGATAGAGAAATAAGGTTTTGCAGGAATATTGTGTATAAGAGAATAGCTCTACATATATTTGCAGAGTTTCTTCAAATTGAACTATATTAAAAGTCTGTGTCGCAATATGTTACGCGACGATCACTTGGTGTATCTTCTAAGGCTATGCACTTGGACTTTGTCGCGAAATATTGATAGACTTTTTAAACGTAAGCAGTATCAAGAAGTCACTAATGGGCAGATGTTTATCACGTGCTTTGGTAAATCAAACGCAACGTAAATATCAAACCGCCACTGCAACACAAGTGTTAAAGGAGTGGCACAGTCTGCCTAAATTGGAAGGAGGTAAATCCAACTTGCCTTCTTTCGCAAAAGTTGGTTATCGCTGTCCTAGACCTAAAGACCCCAGCAAAAACAAAAAGACACATTGAGGTGTCATTTCAAAATTAATTTGAGATCCCCTTGTGGGGAAAAATGCAAGTCAGTTGGAGAATTTAATGTTGGCATACTGCCATGGTTGCTCAGATGGTTAGAGTAGCCAGACGGAACTCGTAACAACCGTGGTTCAAATACCAGCTATGGCACTGAACCTTTGTAGTCTTTCCAACCTTGCTTGTTCATTACAACTTACTGACCATGACCGCTAATAAAGAAACTGTTGTCTGTAACTCACTGCGTTTAGCCGGATCCATTAGAAGCACAAAGTTGCTCTCCTCTTGCGATAGGATGCCACTTCTGACCGTGTGTGTGCATCTGTGTGTGTGTGGGTGAAACACTTTACTATTTTTACCGCGATTCATTCTCCAGTTTGGCGGGCGTCCCAGCGTGTATCATTCTTTCAGCTGACATGCAGCTTGGGATATCCAGGTTATTACTTTCTCTGCTACGTGCTTGCAGTAAGCAGAGAAAGTATTTTATTCCACCTAAAGAATCAATACCAAGATTTCACTGAAAATACATATTATGAGATCCCCTCAACCCTAAAACATATTCAGGAAAGACTTTCTCTACTCTTGTACTAACCATTCTTACAAACTCTTATTCCTATATCTTCTTGTTAGTTAAGATGAACATTCGTACAAATTATCTTACTGCTTATTTCCTTGTAGGTGCAAAGAGAACATTAGAATACAGTAGGCTTTGAGCGATAGTCAAATCTTTTAAAGCTTTGAGATCCCGTTCTCTTTGCATACTTAACATATAAAAAATGAACAACGATGTTCTATTTCACGAAAGTTAAGTTTCCCGAAACTGACACACATAACAAGGAATATCTCCGAAATGGTTCACTCTACAAGAAAAATTTTTTCAGACAAATTGTGTATTTTAGCAAGACCTACATTTTTTGTATAGTATGATTTGGTCTATCTCTAACGGTTTACCATTTATGCAAAATTCATCCAGAGTAAATACGACTACAGGGACTATAGCCAGAAAATTCAAGATATACGTTTCATTTGTCATCAAAATATCTCAAACATATGACATTTTAATCAAAATCGTTAGAGCCATTTTCAAGAAAATAAAAATTTTCTAAAAATGTTCCATGTAAAGGGTAGTTTAGGGTGGGACTATTTTCTTCAAAATCTTCGTGTCGCATCCTTGAAAGACATACTTAAATACCAACTTTGGTTTTTAACCGACTTTTCGTTTTTGAGTTATGCTGTCCACATACAGACACACAGACACACACACGGACCTTTTTCTAAAACTGTTTTTTTTTTTTTTTTGAATCAGGGGGTCTCAAAACATATATTTTCGGTGAAATACAATACCTACTTCCCCTACTTACAAGTAGAGAAAGTAAAAATCTACACCGGGTGGAAGGGAAGTCATTACATTAATGTAAACCAGTGGTAGATCTCTGGTATTTGGAACATATTTTATATCTTACGTTTTTGTCTCTGACCATTTCCTATGGAGATATTTTAGTTTTGTCGAAAACAAAACAACACTGCAGATTGTGTCCGTGGGACTTTCCCTAGCTCAGTACATAAACAAACACCGTAACGGTACGTCTTGAAAACAAACTCATACCCCGCCTTGTCCTTCCGTTTTTACTGTGTGAGTGTAGGCCAATCACAAGCGTTAGCTCCCAAAACATTACACGAAAGCGAGAGCGCCCGACCTTAAACATCAAGAAACCAGGTCAATTCCCTGGCCAACCTCAACGCAACGTTGTCGACTTACTCCACGTCTGAAAGAGCTGCTCGGAGTATTCTTTCAATTCTTTTAAGTGATTAATTATTTCGAAACCCTGTGTTATGTCCCATAATTACTACCGAAGTTATGTTAGAAATAAATTACTCTACACATCTTACAAGAACAAAGTGTTATCTTCGTACATTCTTGTGGAATTGCGCATCCACTTTGAATAAAAAACTATTTATTTTTTTTCGAAATCGGCTGATCAAGGAACAAAATGTCATTCGACCTTTTTGTTTCTAATGCTTCTATGAAGCACATTAGAAGGAATGTAATGACTTCCCATCCACCTTATGTGTGCCTTTGAACAGCACAACTCAAAAACGAAAAGTAGGTTCAATACCAAAGTTGATATTTAAGTTTAATGTCTTTCAAGGATGCGACACAGAGATTTTGAAGAAAATAGCCCCACCCTAAACTACCCTTTACATGGAAAATTTTTCAAAATTTTGATTTTTTTGAAAATGGCTCTAACGGTTTTGATTAAAATGTCATATGTCTGATGACAAATGAAATGTATATCTTGAATTTTCTGGCTATAGCCCCTGTAGTCGTATTAACTCTGGACCACTTTTGCATAACTGTTAAACCGTTAGAGATAGATTAAATCATACTATACAAAAAGTGTAGATCTTGCTAAAATACACAACTTATGTCGAAATAAATTTTCTTGTAGGGTGAACCATTTCGGAGATATTCCTTGATATGTGCGTGAGTTTCGGAAAACAAAACTTGAAATGGAACATCGTTGTTCATTTTTTTGTATGTTAAGTGTGCAAAGAGAACGGAATCTCAAAGCTTTAGAAGATTTGACTATCGCACAAAGCCTACTGTATTCTCATATTCCCTTTGCATCACACGGAAATAAGAAATAAGATAATATGTGCAAATGTTTATCTCAACTAACAAGAAGATACAGGAATAAAAGTTTGTAAAAATGGTTTAGTACAAGAGTAGAGAAAGTCATGTGAGTGCAGCACGTCAGATTTTCAACAAAAGCTACCTTCTAAAATAGTATCATGTATAAATGATAATAGTCCAAGAGTTATTTGAATCTATATCAGTGAATATTCCCTGAAGCAATATTCCGGATGTAGTACTACACACAATACGTTTACTTGAGTAGCAGGCGGCTGCAGCAGGAAAGGTCAATAAAGCCCAGTATTTACACAGCCACATTAAACACGTGTTGTTTACTTCCTTTACTACAAGGCAATCCATATATAACTGAACACGTTTGAGAACTTACGATTTCCTTCTGGAAAGTAATAACATAATCTGATGAATGCACTCATTACTTTCTCTATTCACTCTTCTGACACCCCTCTAGCAGGAAGAATGTGCTAGGTATATGTGTAATATCAATCACAGTAGTTACATACAAGTATTAAATGTGGCAACATATGTTACACAAACATATTTTACTGGTGACACAGTATTTCTCACAAAAGGCCATAAGTTTTGTTTTCTCTATATTTATTTCCATGTTATATTTTTCCTATTGATGTTCAGGTTATGAAAAGAGTAATCTAAATCCTTTTCAGTAGGTACTATTAATACTAAATCATCTTTATATGTCATAGATCTATTTATTTTTACTTCTATTGATTCTGAAGTAGCCATTTTGTTTTTGTCTTGAATAATTCTATCCGTAGGAGATATGAACAGCAGGGGGAGAGAAACCACAACCTTTCCTCCCCTTTGTATTCATTTGTAGCAAGTCTGAATTCTTGTTATTGATTTTAACACCAATTAAATCCTTTTATAAATATTATATGTGTCGTTTATAAACTGTTTTGGTATGTTGTATTAGGAAATAATTTCTAACAATTTATTTCTATTCACTGTATCAAATGCTTTTTTAAAATCAATGAAAGCAAGATGGGCAAGTTAATCTCTCTGAGCTTTACTGTTAATACTTTGATTGGGAAATACCCACCACAACATGATCTGCTTCTTCGGAAGCAATTTTTGTTCTTCTTGAGGGTAAAACTTCAGCCGCCATGCGAAATTATTGATAAACTAGTGAATTATTCGGCTCTGCTCGTGGTTTGACATTTTATTCCTACAAATTTTAAACTTAGGTTGCACTTGCCCAATAGCCTTGCGCTCAGCGCAATTATTACTTAAGAGTCTTATACAGTTAATTAAAGCTCTTAGGGCACTATAAAAACAAAAAATAAACAAAATAATAAGACCACTGGAAAACACTATGCAAAAGCACCTTTGAACAACAACAAAAAAGCCACAGTTTGTAATGATGTCTCGTTATTGCAGCTGAGTGACTTTCATGTTGTCCCATTCGCTATTTATAGAGAAAATCTCATTTGGAACAAATAATAGCAGTTTAAATAACCTCAATATAATATTGTTCATTCTCAGGAACCAACGTACACAAAACTACTAAGAAAAGAGAAGAAAGTCGAAATAACAGACTCAATGAATATTACATGAACTCGCTATCCCTTTGTTATTTTGTGAGGCCGTGAAAACGTAAGCAGTTATTCTTATGTTGGCAACATTCGAGCTACTACGATCATTGTTGACAGAATATAAATTCTTTTGTAGGTATTACATAACATTGAATAATTGACTGTGGAAAATGGAGTGGAATTTTGAATTCTATGCTAGGCAGTAATTTTTGCCTTGTGTCAAAGGTTACCTGTGCAAAGTTTGGTCGAAATAGGTGGCACACTGTAAAACCCTATAAAGAAAACAACACACACAGACTTTTATGTAAATTGAGATTAATAAATAATGTCATTAACACTAATGAAAAACTATTCAATGTAAACAATACACACATACACACTCGATCCCACACACCGACTTTTATATACATTAAGATGAATAAATATCATTAATACTGTGACTTTGGTCGTTCAACAATGTACGGACGGGAGGGGACCAGTGTGACCTTGTGTATAGGAAGCGGTTGTGTGTGTACGTGACCGTAATAATGGCGGTATAGCACAAAAGAAAGGAGTCGAGAGCCTTTTAGTTAATTCCGCTCAGTCATCAGTGATCCAGGATTAAAAGGACAGTCAGTAGCAGTTCAGTTGACACACCTCGGGCTGTTCTCAGCCTGCCAGAAGCTCGAACGAAAAGTTCAATAGCTTTAGTTAGTGATAGAGTTGAGCTCTTTAACTCGTCGTGAACAGTTTTGGTTATGAGAGTGAGTCGGCCAGCCTGTCAACAAGTACATATGTGTCGTCGACTGATTGTATCGTAATAATAAAGGTGTAAGAGACAGTGAAAGTGGAGAAAGACATTGATAGACTGAAAAAGATTAAAAGAACAAACTGAACTGAACTGTAACAGCAGAGAAGACTATAAATTGTGTTAACAACTAGAAAGAAATTGAGCATTCGCAGTCAAATTTAGAGGAAAATAAAGTGATATGAAAGAAACAGGATTTCGAATTTTGTCGTCTTTATTACAATACTAATGAAAAACCGTTCAATGTAAATAACAACCCCCCCCCCCGCGCACTCACTCTCACACACACACACACACACACACACACACACACACACACACACACACACACACACACACACTCGAACACACACATCGACTTTTATATAAATTAAGATGAGTAAATAATATATTTAACACTAATTAATTGTGCAAATAGGTAACATGTGTGTACATACCCAATTTTAATATCAACTGGAACAGTTTGGAGAGAGTAGATTAATACTGAGGGCACATCAGTAGTGAAGCAAGATGTTATTTTAGAGATAGATTTTGTAACTAGATGTAAAAGTACTCTCTCAAGCCAGGTTTTAAGAACTTGGAATAGTGCTGCCCCAGATTCTAAGCCAAGTTTTACGACACGCTCGCGGATGTTTCTTTGTGTAAGACGCGAGGGGTGCAAGTGTTTCGTTCCGTTATAAGTAAACTCACCGTGACGAAGAGAGAGAGAGAGGGAGAAAGGGAAAGACGGAGAGAGAGAGAGAGAGAGAGAGATAAAGCGATTAAGGGAAGTCGTCAAGCGCCATCTCATTAATGTTAAATTACCTATGTTAATGACCCGTTTCCTCAGAGTCCGCTGGATATAGAAATGTGATATCACATGATATTTATTCATTCCTTCAGAGTACACTGATTTATTTTGTTAAAATACTGATTGGAAAACTCTGATGTGTTGCAATCACATGACTTTCTCTGCTCTCGGACTAACTATACTCACAAAGTCTTATTCCTCTATCTTTTTCATGTTAATCGAGATAAATATTTGCACAAATTATCTTATTGCTGATTTTCTTGTAGTTGCAAGGGGAGTATGGGAACACAGTAGACTGAGCGATAGTCAAATCGCTTAAAGCTGGTCGCTATATGAAGACTTTGAAATTACGTTCACTTTACACGGCCAAGAGATAAAATAGTGAATAACGACCTTCCATTTGCGAAAAGTTCAGTGTTGCAATTAACAAGGAATATCTCCGAAATGGTGCAGTTCACAAACATGTGCATTTGGACATACATTGTGTTTTAACGAGATCTACACTTTTTGTATTGTAAGATTTGGTCTATCTCTTACGGTTTACCAATTATGCAAAAATCATCAAGAGTAAACAGGACCACATGGGCTATAGCCAGAAAACACAAAACATACATTTCATTTGCCATAAAAATATCTTAAGCATATGACATTTTAATAATAATAATAATAATAATAATAATAATAATAATAATAATAATAATAATAATAATAATAATAATAATAATAATAATAATAATAATAATAATAATAATAATAATAATAATAATAATAATAATAATAATAATAATAATAATAATAATAATAATAATAATAATAATAATAATAATAATAATAATAATAATAATAATAATAATAATAATAATAATAATAATAATAATAATAATAATAATAATAATAATAATAATAATAATAATAATAATAATAATAATAATAATAATAATAATAATAATAATAATAATAATAATAATAATAATAATAATAATAATAATAATAATAATAATAATAATAATAATAATAATAATAATAATAATAGTCATTTTTGAGAAAATCAAAGTTTTCGAACAATATTCCATATAAAGGGTAGTTTAGGGGGAGGAAGAATTTTCTTAAAAATTTTCGTATCGTATCTTTGAAAGATACTAAACTGAAATACCAACTATGGTTTTTAACCGACTTTTGGTTTTCGAATTAATCTGTTCACAGACACACACATACATGCGCGTGGACTTTTTTCTAAAAATACTTTTGTGGTCTGTCAATTTTTGGGTCGAATACTATATTTCCCCTGTTAACTATACACAGTAGTGGGGGTAAAAAGTATTATGAGTTTTTGTAAACCTCTAAAAGGTCTAATATTTAATTTTTTATAGAAACTAATTTAGCAACTTCAACTAAACTAATGACATATGATTATGGAATTATTTAAACTTTGTGGTGAAATGTATATGCAGACACACCTTGTAGTTTCAGAGAAAACGGGTCGTTTATATTGAAAAATGTTGTTCACAGTAATTCAAATTTAAAAGAAAAACTTCTATAACACTCGCTTAATCATAAAAAAAATCTTTATAATGCTCCTGGTTTGTAATCCGTATCAACTTTTCATTTTTGCCCATCTAGAGTTGCCCTCTTTCAATTGGATCTTGCTTCTGGTGGTTTTGTCACTACAATTGTTGTCTTCCGTGTTTGCAATGTGTCATATTGTTCCAGATTGTTTCCTACTGGAACACCTAGATCCTTCAGCACCTGTATCCTTTGGGCTATAGCCATCATTAGATATTATTACAGCATCTAGTGCACTAAGTTCCAATGTTGACACACTAACAAATATAAACAGTTTTGGCATGTGAGACCATGCAGCATTATTAACCGACTCTTTTGAATTCTGAGTTTTTTCTCTCCGCATTTTTAACAGCTCAGGATTGACAAGATCTTGAAACACTGGCTTTATGGCAAGCAGAAATGCTTTTCGTGTGTTACTTTTATGCTTGAAAGTCGGTAGAGTACCTTCTTCTTCCACTTTCAGAAACATACACCATTAGTTTGAACATTATGATACGGTTTGTGATCTGTTGACATCTTGTTGAAGAAGTTAGACCAAACAGCTCTCATCATGCCTTTTCTAAATTGCATGTGTTGTCTCTGCCATACCATAACACTGTGTAGGTTGAGCTATGTGTTTGTTTGTCAAGCGATTCTTTGTCAAACCATCTGGTAATTTAGTGCTACCTACAATCGGTGAGAAAGTATCTTGTGATTGACATTTGTGTGTGTGTGTGTGTGTGTGTGTGTGTGTGTGTGTGTGTGTGTGTGTGTGTGTGTGTGTGTGTGTGTGTGTTTTGTCAGCTGACAGGGGCTCGTCAAGTCATCGGTCAATCAGGTTGAAAGAATACATTACCGTCAGAAGTATACATCATCGACGCTGCAACAGCTACGGGTTCAATGGAAATTTACGCATTTACTGCCGTATGTGAATATGTATTTACCTCTATAGATGTACATATAAGAAAGTCAAATGTCTAACTTTCTTCTATATGAACTTGCTCGTTTAATTTTCCCGCGCCTTCTTTACCAAATGTCAGCGCATTCAGTCAACAAGCTGTAGACACACATAAACCAGATTTTGAGACTGGCGAAGGTAGGTTTTGGTCGAGGGGCCGCGGGGAGCGGTACAAAGCTTGCATTTAAGAGTACGGCGAGTTAAGGCAGCATAACCGACAAGGCCAACACAGGCGATTGTTACCGTGCATGCGCACTACGTTCTCGTACAAATTTACTCTATTTTCCTTGCTACGAGCATTTCCCTCCCTCTTGTTTAGCAGAATCTGCTAGGCAGTTAGCCAACATGACGTTCTAAATATAATGCAGTCATTTTATAGTTTAAAATGACAGTTACGTTAATGTTATAAACACAATTACATATAGTTTTATTAAACGATTATAAGTACATATTTTAATTACTCTTGTCTAATTTAGTAAGACCAATGCTATCTTCTTACAATATTTACTACTGCTTATTATGTTTGTGTTTCTGGAAGCAAATTGCATGCAGTTATGTCTGCACATAGCGGGAAATTTGAATCTATGAAAGTGTGGCAATAAATAACATGGCGAAACTGAAGGAGATAAATCTTTCGGGTTTATCCTTAGAAGAGAAGCTGTTTTCTGTCATTATTTGCGAGTGAGAGAAACAGCATCTGGACAAATAATGGTTGTTGTGATATTGGCCATTTGAAACAAAAAATAGTATAACATGATAGCTCAATTGCCCATATGAATTGCGGATTAGAGTTGTGTAATGTGTGTAATGAGAGTAAAGGTGGAGGGGATGTAAATATACTGCACACCTACTGCAACAAGTCACAAACCGCCACTGTTATATTCTGAACTGAACTTTCACAGCTCTACCATAGTCAGATAGCTAGCAGGAAGATGCACGGTGGAGGCAACTATAAACTGAAGAGGAAAGCTAAACATAGGGAACTTAATTTAATTTAATCTTTGTTTAGATAAAAATTGCTTTAGCTTAATGGCATTTTTTTCAACAAACTTCTGGCTTGGCAATGGGTAGTCCACTTTCGCCATTTCTTGCTAATCTTTTCATGAGCTTTTTTGAAACTCAAATTACAAAATCATTCCCTCTAATTTTTAAAACATGGTATAGATATGTGGAAGACATTTTTGCTGTTGTCCCTAAAAAACAGATAAATGATACTTTAAAACTTTTAAATTTACGAGATAAAGCCATACAATTCACTTTGGAAAATGAAAATAATGGATGCCTTCCGTTCCTAGACTTAAAAATTAAAAGACATAACAGTAAATTGAATTTTGGTATTTATAGAAAATCTACTCACACTGATAATTACCTAAAAAATAAAAGTTTTAATCCTTTTGCACATAAATTGGCTGTTTTCAATAGTTTAATTTACAGGTTAATAAATATACCTCTTAATAAAGAAGAATTTGACACAGAATATAAACACATTAACACTGCAGTAATTAATGGTTTTAATGCAGATTTTATACATAAAAAGACAGAAAAACTTAAGTATCAAAAGGCTGTTAAAGAGGTCTCTGCCCTCAAAAAAATAAAAGATAATTGTATTTTTAACTTTATTTATCATCCATGGGCCAATAAAAAATTTTAAATTTTTTAAAGAATATGGAATAAATTTGGTCTCACAAAATACATTTCAAATAAAAAATTTACTAAAGTTTTCTAAAGAAGATAAAATTCCAAATTAGAAAAAATCTGGCATTTATCAATTTAGCTGTTTGGATTGTGATAAGGTTTATATTGGTTAAACTAAACGTCATTTAGAAACCAGAATGAAAGAGCATTTTAGAAATATTAAATATAAACTAACTGAGAAATCAGCTGTGGCAGACCATTTTTGGTCATTTAATCATGAAATTAATCCAGAAGTTACATTATTAAAACAATTAAGTGGACCTATAGATTTACTGGTTTGGGAAAATATATTTATTTTAAAAAACAGGAACCGTGTTATGAATTTTGAAATACCTTCTATACATTGTATTTATAGATTTTTGTTTTCAGAGATTGGTAATTAAAATGAGCATCAGTAGTTATGGTAACTAATTTGTTTGTATAGCTCTGAGGATGAGTTGGAGTCAACTCGAAACATTCTCAGCAACAAAGAACTTGCAATATTACTAAGATAAGTGAAGTCTTTAGTTTCTAATTTGTTCTTACTTTAGATAGGGAACTTATGTCTACGACGTCGCTGAGTCCCCAAAAAGTAAGCTGGAAAAGTATTATTATATTACCCCGGCGCGACAGCCCACAAGGGGCCAAGGCCTACCGCCCAGCCGCTGCGTCCCCCACCTCTGCCCACTACAGGCGTCATTGGTGAGGTGCAGTATTGGAGGCTGGGGCGTGGTCAGCGCCCCGAGCCCTCCCGGCCGGTTATGCGGTCTTCTAGACCTGGGGCCGCTACTTCTCTATCAAGTAGCTCCTCAATTGGTCCCCCGGGACCTAACGAGGCTGAGTGCACCCCGTGCCAGACCTCCCAGAGGGGATAAAATCCCCATACTGGTACCGGGGATCGAACCCGGGTCCTCCGCGCCAGAGGCAAATGCCATATTTTGTCTTCGTCTCACCTTTCGTCTCACTGCCATCTCATTTCCCATTTATCATTGAAGATACCACCATCGAATCGGTCTCCTTCTTCCGACGCTCACAGCTGCTAACACATGACTAAAAAGTGGCTGGCAATTATTCACAGCTGCCAATGAAACACAAACACAGTCAAAGCATGGTTGAGCGTAGCAGAGGGATGGTTTTTCCTCTTTAGAAGAGCAGTGGAGCAGTAGATTTGCTGCGCATGTACCTGCAGAATTAATTTATTGTATAACTTTGAAAAATGCACATAATGAACACTAACGCACACGATGGAAGCCAACGTGCGTTTCTTAACGATGCAATGATTAAGTATTTAAGCTTATATTTTTACTTTCTCTACTGTTAAGTAGGGCAAGTATTGTATTCTATTAAAAATTCGATGTCGAGATTTCACCGGAAATATACGTTTTGAGACCTCCTGATTCCAAAAAAAAAAAAAAAAAAAAAAGGATTTTTAGAAAAAGGTCCGTGTGTGTGTCTGTCAGTCTGTGGACATCATAACTCAAAAATGTAAAGTCGGTTAAAAACCAAAGTTGGTACTTAAGTTTAATGTCTTTCAAGGATGCGATACCAAGATTTTGAAGAAAATAGCCCCACCCTAAACTACCCTTTACATGGAAAATGTTTCGAAATTTTTGATTTTCTTGAAAATGGCTCTAACGATTTTGATTAAAATATCATATGTTTAAGATATTTGTATGGCAAATGAAATGTATATTTTGAATTTTCTGGCTATAGCCTATGTAGTCTTGTTTACTCTGGATGAGTTTTGAAGAACTCGTAAACAATAAGAGATAGACAAAATCTTACTATATACAAAAATGTAGGTCTCGTTAAAACACAATTTATGCCAAAATAAATTTGTTTGTAAAGTGAGCCATTTCGGAGATATTCCTTGTTATTTGTGTGAGTTTCGGAAAACTTAAAACTTTGGTGAAATGGAACATCGTTGTTCATTTGTTATATGTTAAGCGTGCAAAGCTTTAAAATATTTGACTCGCTCAAAGCCTACTGTATTCTAATATTCCCCTTGCACCAACAAGGAAATAAGCAATAAGATAATTTGTACAAATGTTTATGTCAACTAATACGAAGAAGATTAGTAATAAGAGTTTGTAAGAATGGTTAGTACAAGAGTAGAGAAAGTCACGTGAGTGCAACACATCAGATTTTTTATTTATTCATGGGAAGTTAGATTAATAATATGTATATAGGATGTCCGAAAAACACCGACAACGCTTAGTATGTTATGCAGGACGGCAAACTGATCGGCTTTCAAATAGGAACCTCTGTTCGGAAATGCACGGTTTGGACGCTGTAGAGCGTTGAAGTGTGAGACGGGTGTACATTCACATTTCGTCGATAAACCCAACATCAAGCTATCTACATTAGAAACGGGCTTCAAACTGTGTACCTTCTACGTCATTGCAGAGCCTATATCGGCGGTAGTGAGCCTCATGCACATGACAATATGTGCGGTTGTCTCTGAAGATTTTCCAATCACTTCGTGGACTCGAGCAGTAAGATCTTCCGCTACATCAAAGTGTGCTGGAGCTCAAGTCGGCCATTTCAGCAGCTGTATACTAGTACATGTCGCACTGCTGTTAAAACGTTACTGTACTGGAAAGTGCACAAGTGACGCAGTAGGATGCGCAACAGGGACTCTATGGAGGAATTTAGCGCATGCGCAGGAATGTTATTATGCTCAATTCGATCATCCCAGTACACAGACGGCTAAAGGTTGCATACCTTCCGTATTAAGATACCAAAACGAATGTTAACAAACTGACACAACCGTTCGTTTCCAAACTTCGACGCTCTCCAGCGCCAAACCGTGCATTTCTGGAGAGGGGTTCCTATCTGAAAACCGATCAGTTTGCCATCCCGCACAACATAGTAAGCTTTTCTGGTGTTTTTGGGACATCCAGTATATATAACGGTTCCTTAACAATGCCTATGATTGACTGGAGAAAAAAGAAAAGAGGGAAAAAATATACAGGCTGTTAGGGGTATAATTGCATATATTTTGACAACTGGTACTCTAATATGTATCCAATTCGGTATGTTAGTTGTTTAACTCTTCGTCTAACAGTTTTTCAACAAAAGAATCACAAAGTGTACGACTTAATGTTCTTTACATGGTCGTAACTGCGCCCCGAAATAAAAAATCTGATGTGTTGCATTCACATGACTTTCTCTACTCTTGTACCAACCATTTTTACAAACTCTTATTCCTATATCTTCTTCGTCTTAAGATAAACATTTGTACAAATTATTTTATTGCTTATTTTCTTTCTGCTGCAAGGGGAATATTACAATACAGTAGGCTTTGTGCGATAGTCAAATCATTTAAAGCTTTGAGAGCCCGTTCTCTTTGCACACTTAACATATAAAAAATGAACAACGATGTTCCATTGCACGAAAGTTCTTAGTTTTCCGAAGCTGACACACAAAACAAGGAATATCTCCGAAATGGTCCACTCTACAAAAAAAATTATTGAGACATAAATTGTGTATTTTAGAAAGATATACATTTCTTGTAAAGTAAGACTTTGTCTATCTCTAACGGTTTACCAGTTATGCAAAAGTCGTCCAGAGTAAATACGACTACAGGGGCTATAGCCAGAAAATTCAAAATATACATTTCATTTGTCATAAAAATATCTCAAATATATGACACTTTAATCAAAATCGTTAGAGCCATTTTCAAGAAAATCAAAATTTGTGAAAAATTTTCCATGGAAAGTGTAGTTTAGGGTGGGTCTATTTTCTTCAAAATCTTCGTGTCGTATCCTTGAAAGACATTAAACTTAAATACCAACTTTGGTTTTTAACCTACTTTTCTTTTTGAGTTAGCCTGTCCACACACACTGGCCTTTTTCTAAAAATGCTTTTTTTTTTTTTTTTTGATTCAGGGAGTCTCAAAACATATATTTCCGTGAAATCTTGACATCGAATTTTTTGGGTGGAATAAATACAATACTTCCCCTACTTAGCAGCAGAGAAAGTAAAAACGCCTATGAGTTAGGATGACCGTTTAACTTCATACCTCAATGCGGACCCACTTCCTAGATAATGTGAGGTTATTGGTCTTTCAAAAATCATCCGAACTCGGTTCCAGTACACCATTCGTTATCGCGAAATCGGCCCATTCTGCGTCATGCCTTCTATCCACGGCTATTTAGAGGTACTAACAAACCTGAAAACATATTTCTCTTATAATTTAAGCTCGCAAATGAAACAAACATGATGTAATATTGTTTAATAATTTGTCCTTAATTACTGCTCAGAACCTCTACACTTAGAGGTACCTCTAGCAATCGTGTCCATTTGTAATAAAGAAGTGCAAATGCCTGTTCCACCGAAATTTGTGAAATATGCAATATTCCCATCAATCCTAAGCAAAAAACTGATAATGAGAAGAGGTTAATGAGTTCAGCACTGTTTTATGTCCACCGATATCTTCTACGTAAAGAAGATAACATTGTGACATATGGTAATCTACTTGAGATAAAGGCACGTGATAGTGCTTCACGACAGATTTGTGGGTATTTGGGCAACAGCAGTTGACTTGATGTTGAGCGAGGAGAGAAAGCTTGAAGCAGTATCGGAGAAACACGAATAAAACTTTGATGTGTAGTACTCATACGACTTTCACTACTCACTATACTTAAAGACACTTTTCGTTGTATGTATAAAGACGATGTCCCACCGTCCAACTTTTTTGACCAAACATTTTGTATCCAATGGAATTACACAAAAGAAACGGTGTCTGTCACACTATAATGCATTTTAGTCCAATACATATGATAGTTCAACCGCGCCGTGGCCGAACGGTTAGACCGCTTGACTCTCACCAAAGCGACCCGGATTCGATCCCAGGCGTCCACCGGGTTCTCCGGTGATCCTGGTTCATCTGTATGATCAACTCCGGTTACGAAGACCGCATGTGCTAGCCGGGAAGGCTCGAGGCGCTGACCACGTCCCACTCTCCACCACTGGAGCCCGCTCATGACGCCTGTAGAGGGTAGATATGGGGGAGCCAGCGGCCGGGCGGTAGGCCAAGGTCACACTGTAGTGACACAGGATAGACAGACAAATGATGGTTCACGTAGCAAGCAGGAGAAATAATCATGGCGGACGCATACATTAATTTAGTGATGGCTATATTGGGATACACTTCCACGAATCTCAGCAGGAAGGAAATATATATTAGAAATAAATGACATTGGTGGACACGGTCATGAGAACAGGACACAGACCGAGGAGTATTGGGTCTACTACAAAACGAATTGAGGTTAGAGGAACCGGAAAACCTATCGCAATTTTCTACGAATTGAGGAAGATTTATTTCTCAACCTTCTACATCGCGTCGAAGGCAAAATTACACACCAGGACACAAATATAAGACATATTACAACTCGAAAGAGATAAGGAACAATTGTAATGGTTTTAATCTTAGTATGCATGCACAGAAATTTTGAACTCATTTCATAAAATAAAATGTAAACATACTGTTAACTGGATTTTTTATTATTTATGAAATATAGCTATGTAATAACCACTTCAGTAACAGATGTTAATGGTCGCAAAATATCGTAAACGTTTTATTAAAATACCCATCGCATTAAAATAGCCACAATTTCAATTGCTGTTGAAAATTTCTTCTACTCAACCACAAATTTCAGCTGTTTTACTATCTTTATTTATATACTTTCCGCATATCTAAAGTTTGAACACACAAACGCAAAGCCATACATAACAGCTGACTACGCGTTGCATGCTCAGTCCGCCATATTGTTACGTTACTGACACTGATTGGCTATTTTCAAGTTGGATGAAAAAATTAGATGCAGCTCAATTGCATTGGGTACAAAAAATTTGATGTATTGCACTCACATGACTTTCTCTACTCTTGTACGAACTATTCTTATCTCTTATTCCTATATCTTCTTCGTGTTAGTTAAGATAAACATTTGTACAAATTATCTTATTGCTTATTTCCTTGTAGGTACAAGGGGAATATTAGAATACAGTAGGCTTTGTGCGATAGTCAAATCTTTTGAAGCTTTGAGATTCCGTTCTCTTTGCACACTTAACATATAAAAAAATGAACAACGACGTTCCATTTCACGGAAGTTTTTAAGTTTTCCGAAACTCACACACATAACAAGGAATATCTCCGAAATGGTTCACCCTACAAGAAAATTTATTCAGACATAAATTGTGTATTTTAGCAAGATCTACATCTTTGTATAGTATGATTTGGTCTACCTCTAATGGTTTACCAATTATGCAAAAATCGTCCAAAGTAAATACGACTACAGGGGCTATAGCCAGACAATTAAAGATATACATTTCACTTGTCATAAAATATTTCAAACATATGACATTTTAATCAAAATCGTTGAGCCACTTTCAAGAAAAATAAAATTTTCGAAAAGTTTTCCATGTAAAGGGTAGTTTAGGGTGGGGCTATTTTCTTCAAAATTTTCGTGTCGCATCCTTGAAAGAGATTAAACTTAAATACCAACTTTGGTTTTTAACCGACTTTTCGTTTTGTATTATACTGTCCACAGACACAGACTGTCACAGACACACACACACACACGCGCACACACACACGCACGCACGCACACACACAAAAGCACACGGACCTTTTTCTAAAAATACTCTTTTGGATTCAGGGGGTCTCAAAAGATATATTTCCGGTGAAATCTCCACATCGAAGTTTTGGGTGGAATACAATACTTCCGTCTACTTACCAGTAGGGAAAGTAAAAATAGGATAAAAATTGTATCCAACTCCCGATGTCTCACGATGCACTTTTATTGTACACAATGCTTGGGCCAAAAAGTTGGACCGTGGGACATCGGCTTAAGAATTCAATAGGTGAAAGCGATATTCAAATATTTTTAAATCCGGTCACTATGTGATGGAGTTGAAATTCTGTTCTCATTGCATGGCCAAAGAACAAAAAAACGATTAATGGTTTCTTATTTGAGAAAGGTATAAGTATTTTAAGGGCCGCCTCTGTGGTGTGGGAGTAGCGTGTCTGCCTCACGTCCAAGTGGTGCCGAGTTCGAATTAGAATGAGTTATCCAGATAAGGTAATTTTTTCCGAGGCTTTCCCTTACCCTGAGAAGACAAATGTCGGGTAACTATGTAATCCAGGTTCATTTGAGCACCATTTTATACATTCGTAGTCCGACATGACTTACTAGTTTAAAGAACGTTAAACTTATAAATAGTATTTTAAAATACTAACCAATAACAAAGAATATCTATAAAATATTTAACTCCACAAAAATGGGTTAATATAAAGCGTTTCCTTTAACGAGATCTATATTTTTTGGCTAATGAGAATTCGTTCATTCCTTACTGTTTACCAATCATGCAAAAGCAATTTAAAAAGAAGAGGATTTCAGAGGCTATTCCAAAAAAAATCAGTATATACATTTTATTTTTCATGAAAGTAACCTAGACATATTACATTTTAGTCAAAATCGTTAGAGCCATTTTTAAGAAAATAAACATTTTCGAACGGTGGAGGATGTCTTGAAAATATCCGTGTCGCATCTTTGGAAGACACTGAACTTAACAACCAAATTTGGTATTTAACAACTTTTTATTTTTTAATTATGCTGCTCATATACATACACTATCCCTTTCTAAAAACCTCTGTAAAGATTCAAAGAGCCTCTAAACGTGTATTTCGGATGAAATTTTGGTATTGTATTTTTGGGTGGTATGCAATAATTCCTCTTCTTTCTCTATGTAAATAATGAATATTTTTTTTAAACATCTGAAAAATTACAATCTTTTCAATAGTTGAACAATAAGTAACAATGATAATATTATTACTTTTACAAACTATGGCCCATTGGCCATAAATTTGCTTATAATTTTGGTGCAAATCAGTACTGCAATTCCAAGACTTGGTTTCTCTGTAGTCGGTTTGTTGTGCTGCTGTTGTCAAGTAGATTTATTGCCAGTGTATTGGGATGACTGTAGAGACGCTTTTGGTAGGACAGGCTGTATGCTGCGATTTCCTGTTTGATTGTTGGAAGTTTCAAATCATGGTAGAGGTACTTATTACCGATGTACCAGGGGGCCTTACCAATGGTTCGCAGAGTTTTGGATTGAAAACGTTTTAGTATTTCGATGTTTGAGTTGCTTGCTGTACCCCATAGTTGAATTCCATATGTCCAAATTGGTTTCAGTTTAGTTTTGTGGATGATTAGTTTGCTTGCCACTGAGAGCTGTGATTTAGGTCCAAAAAGCCAGTGCTTTTTGAAGTATTTTAAATTTAGTTTGGTCCATATGTGTTTTTTTCCAGGTGAGTCGTCTGTCAATGTACATCCCTAGATATTTCACGTCTTGTGCTTCCGGAATAATCTGATTGTTAAGAGTAACAGGTGGACATGAGCGTTTTCGTAATGTAAGTGTTAGGTGGTTACCTTTAGATTCATTAACTTTAACTCTCCACTTCTTAAGCCAGATTTCTATGTCAGAAAGATGGTCTTGCATATTTGGGAAGCAGTATTAGGATCTTCATGAGCTGACAGAATGGCTGTATCATCTGCAAAAGTTGCTATAGTTGTGTTTTCTTTTGTTTATAGGTCAGCAGTGTACAATATGTATAGAATTGGTCCTAGTACACAACCTTGTGGTATGCCTGACTCAATAGGATGAAGTTCTGTAAGGCTATCTTGGAATTTTATTTGAAAATTTTATGTTATTAAAATCTTACATAGAAAACAGCAGAGAAAATACCGAAAATTTCAGTAATGTATACATACACACAAATACACATAATTAACTTATTTTATTTTCTGTATCAAATTAAAGTGTTTTTATATTACTTATATTAACTTATCTGTTGATTGATAGTGGAAGATTGAAAAACAAGTTCAACACTAAAAAAATAAGAACGAATTATAGTAAAATGTTTAATAGAACTATTGAGATTAATATTCGAACAGAAAAGCACGATAATGTGTCCATGTTGTTTTAACTCTCTTCCATGAATTATTTTGCCATATTATGTCATTATTTCTCGGACTCTTACACTACTTTTAAATCCCTACCACAGGAATACTGATGACTGATTCAAATAGCCGTGATCGCTATTAGTGAGAGGAAATGCACAGGCCATCCATTCAAAACCAAACGTTGAATCCTAGCCATTGCCTGAAGTAAACGATGGGGAGGGCCCACATAAAATAATAGGTGAAATGGTTTGTGATGATAATGACGGAGTTACATTTGACTGCAGTTGCATGAACTTTGTTTTTTATTCTAAAAACACACTATAATAGTATTGAAAAAAATGAATATGTTTGAATATTAAAGCTAGAAATACTTGTGCAGCCATGGAAAAATGATTGAGCGCATTAGGAAAGCAGAAAATTTCTGTTTCTGTCCCACGTCATGTTGCAGTGCGGTTTACACAAGTCGAACATGCAACCTTAGTTTATTGATAGCTTGTATGTTACCGTCTGTCCGCACACAAGTAGGCAGTTTGCTGCACCACCCGTTTCTTATCAGAAACAAATACAAATGCGAGTGGTGATTCAAGATATAGCCTATTTAACATATGGAACAGAGACTATCAATAAACTCAGCTGCATGTTGGAAATATCCACTTGTGCAAATCGCGCTGCAACACGACGTGGGCTTTAGAAATATTTTGCTCTTGTAATGCACTCAATCCTTTTTCCAAAATTGTACTTTATTGTTAAATGCTAAGTGTAATACAAAAGTAGCACAAGACACTTAAAATATTCAAACCAAAACTTTGTTTTCTCAAGAAAACACTATGCAGTAAAGGTTTAAGGGACATGCAGGATAATGAAGCTATTTTGAATACAGGTGGTTTTCAAGCACAAACAGTTTTATTTACTTGTTCTTCAGACAAGCAGCTGCACAGTTTAGAGAGCTAGCAAATTCAATCTCAGCATTCCTAAACACGATGTTACGTTGACTGAATGGTCTGTCCACTTGGTACATAGAACTAATTTTAAAGCAAACATTCTCAGCTTGGACTTGAATAAACTACTGTAAACATGTGCCAAGTGTTGCAATAACACACCCAGCACACGTGTGTAACGTAAAAAACTCACCAAAAGGAGCAGGAAGTCCTCTGTCGTTCCTATATGATGCCATTTTAATAGTATATCCGCGCTGCTTTTGTTCAGTCACCACCGAAGTTTTTCTGCAATGTTGTCTGGAAGAATACTTGAAGTTCAACAAGGCGTGCTTTTGTTTTCTGGCCTGTCTTGTGACTAACACAATCACTATCGTTTCCTTATAGTGCTGATATGCTTCATTGATGCAGTTTTATCTTATCTAAATCGGCCTGCTTTGTTCCCTTAAATTATAAACCACAGCAAAATGGTTTCCCAGAAGCAAAAGCTTCTATTGCCAACCAAACAACTGCTGTTTTTGAATGCTTGGGGCATGTAGTAAGAGGTATTAAAGTTCGGAGGGGAACTTAGCACCTCGACCTATGGAAGATCTTTTGTGCAAAGAACGACAAGGATAATCTTCAGCGGATTTTGTATCGTTTGCCGAGGTCTCTTGAATTATGTTCTTCACCTTATCTATCCCAGAGTGTGGTGGCTTGACAACATAGCAATAAGGGGGAAAAGAGGGGTGGTTGATGCCTTTGCTTTTTCTGAAGACGACCCAGTGGTACATATTTAAAATCATGGACACACCATACACACACGCGCGCACGCACCACACGCACGCACACACACACACACAAACACACGTGCACGCACCACACGCACACACAGATTTTGCTGTAAAGAATGCATGCTGGTAAAGGATAAAGGGTACAGATACAGAGGGGGACACCTCGCTCACTTCGATTACACAGATCTATTGCGGCTACCAGCCCCAGAAAGGAAAGCTTGAGTCGGCTCCTTTGATCTGCATGTACCCGTTGCGTTGCGCGCTTCGCCATATTGAAACCAAGTTAACGAAGCGATTGCTATTTCCTACCAGGGCTCGAAACAAGCAGTTTTACCAAACGGAACTCTTAATCTAGCCGGCTAAATGAAAGCTTTTACGAAAAGAAACGCTAATGAAACCGAACATATTATTAACTCGGACTAATACAATCTATTTTCCCTCCCATGAAGAAGTTTACTCGCTAAAATGAGCCGGAATGATACATAATAATTCATATTGAGAACTGAAGACATTCATACATTTACTAAAGGCACTCTGTTCTGCTGCACTTCTTTTCGTGCCCTGTTCTTAAACAAAATTTCAGGGCAATTAAAATTTGAAAAAACAATAACGCACTATTCTGTGGCAAGGTTGAAATGAGGGAACCGAAGGTGCCGCACAAGGTCGCAGCTAGACAGGCCACAGAGACCCGCGGAGGTCCCTAACAAGTGCTGAGATTTCTTCATCCCGGCGCAAGGCCCCACCAAGCAGCCATCACACCGCGGCTTCGGTGTCGCACTGAGCGTCCCCCACTCGACGGAGGACAAGGGCCTGCCAAACGCCACCTAGCGCCGAGAACAGCAGTCACCATGCGCAATCATCCACGCCATCTTCCCGGCACTGCCAACACTACACGCCAGAAAGTACACCTGAAAGATGATGAGGAAATGGAATGAAAGGAAATGATGGAAAGAAAACAGAGGTATGAAATAATGCAGCGTAGCATTCACCTAAGTGACATGGGGAAAACACGGAAAACCCCATGTCAGAGTGCGCGGCCACGGGAATCGAACCCCCCAACCTCCCGAATGCGAGCCACAGACGTTACCACCTGAGTCATCCCGCTCGGTATGCATGCTAGTGAGGAAAACTTGTATTATATAGGTACTTAAAACCCTTAATTGAAACCAAATGGAAACAGCAATATTAAGTAGAACTATATGAATATAATGTATTACATGTGATATATTTGTGAGAGTAAAGATCTCTATAGTTAAATTACTCTTTTGTTATAATAGACTAATCATGTTTAGGAAGTAGACATAAATATATTTACGAGATGGTTTACACGAATATGACAACACATATTATGGCAATAAAATTGTCATACTCTTGTCTATATTCCTATGATCAGCAATAAGTTAGTAAAGGTAGATTAATAAATTATAGTTTGAATTAAATGGAAAGCATGCTAATTTATTTTTTCTTTCTTCTTTGCAGCAACAAGTATTGATATTACTGTGAGAAAACAGTTCTGATTACTTTTTTAAAGTGCTGCCTTGCTATGTAGTTAATGAATCCATTCAACTTTTAATTTGTACCCTCTGAAAATCTTCCCACACATACACATTATACAGAGAGATCCAAATACATGTGAACCGTTACGCGGTGTTTTTCCACTGCGCACGAGGAAACACGTCACCAGCAACTGATATACACAAGGTCACGAGCATCACTTGTTTTTCTCTGCTCTGCTCACAATCAGTATTGAGTTCACGTGATATCGTGCGGCTGCATTATTATCAACGTGCTTTAGTATTTAATGCTGTACTTAGTCAAAAGTGTATTATAGCTCAGCATTTGTTTTCTACTGTACAGCGTGTATTTCTTTATGGTTCGTATGTGCAAACTCAGCTCGCCAGGTGTATGGTGCGCCATTAGTGGAGAAAGTTATAGGCCCAATTTCTTTCGAGTCAACAAGTGACGCCGTACATATGTGAATACAAGTTTGCGTCTTTTTTTAGAGAATTAACTGACAGGGAGTGTGATTTTGCCTTTTTTCAACAAGACTCTGCAACAACTCATACAGCCACTCTTTCGATGAGAACAATGAAAGTGTATCAGGACAGAATTATTAGTAGAGATTTGTGGACCCCTCGGTTCCCCGACTTAACACCCTGTGATTTCTATCTCTCGGGTAACTTAAAGCATAAAGTGTACAAGACAAACCCACACACACTGGAAGAATTAAAACAAAATATCCGTCAGGAAATCGCCAGTATTTCTCAACGTGAACTACGGCGAGTGATGGATAATTTCCTAAAGAGGTGTCAAAATGTATGGACAACGACGGTAGCTAGTTTCAGCATCTGCTGTAATTATATTGGTAAGTAAAGCCTTTAAAATTAGTTAAAAATGCTGTATGGTTTTATTCACGCTGTTCTATGACAGCGGCAGTCGGCGACGAGCGCAGAGGACCCGTACAGATAAAACACAGCGCAGCTGGTTCACAGTCTTTTGGATCACCCGTTATAAGACAAAAAAGTAAACACAGAAATACGGTTACATGTAACAATTCATCACAGTAAATACGAATAATAGTTATTTTCCCCATAAAAGTGGATTAAATAGAACTATTACATTTCTTTTGCATGTAAGACAATCTTTTATTTAAAATCAAGAATTTTAAAACCACAATCGACAATTTAGACATTTAGTAGATTGCTCACATTTAGTTGATTGAAAACTTCAGGAGAGATTTAGGAATTATTGTGCACTACGTAAAAATATTAAAGGGCACTTGAAATTAATTATTTTTCATAACTTACAATGAAGCATTTAGATGTATTAGATGTTTCCTTAAATTAATTAAAATAAAAATAGGTTTAAGTTTGTTTACTAAGCTAACATTAAAAATGTAGGAGCCCGTGGGTTCTAAGGAGAATTTCATGTTGCCATACCAAAAAGTGGCTAATCAGGAACATAAAATTAATATCTTAACAACGGTTTGGCATAGCTCGTTAAAACGTTTTATGCAGTAGACGCTTTATGTTCCGAATATATGAAATATATATGAAATTAACCAGGAGAAAACTAGATTTTTAGGAGGATTTTGACAGATGCAATGTTTGAATATTTATTGTTATTCATTCCTTCGTGAGCAGTAATGGGCCCCGTATTAATTATCTTGAAAATAAGTGTCACCCTTGGAAACAGACTTCCTAACTTTCTCTCCCAAAATATTCTTCATTCGTCCTTGTAAACTCGGCATAACATTGCTGGTATAGCCAAATATAGTTCGCTCTTTTGGATGAAAATCACAGTCGAAATATGTATGAAAACCTTGAAGTTTTTACGGCTTACAAGACTTCCTCGTCAAAATACATATTTATTCAAACAAAACATTTCCAAGGGCCATGAACTCCTGACGATTCTAGATATGAATAATGGAGTATGCGCATCAGTTTTATGTAAGGTAATTCCATAAAGCATTTGCCTTCACTTAAAAACTCTAGAAATCAGATTGCGAAGAGAAAATTATATTAATATGCAGAAAAGCGTATTTAGTTGCAATAACGGATGTTCGAAATATTCACGTTCGGAGTAAACTGCATTTTTGCACTTTGTCAATTTTTACTTTCTCTACTACTACTACGAGTAAGTAGAGTAAGTATTGCATTCCACCCAAAAATTCGATCCAGAGATTTCACCGGAAATATATGTTTTGAGGTCCCCCTGAATCCAAAAAGGGCATTTTTAGAAAAAGGTCCGTGTGTGTCTGTGTCTGTCTGTGTGTTTGTGGACAGGATAACACAAAAAGAAAAGTAGGTTAAAACCAAAGTTGGTATTTAAGTTTAATGTCTTTCAAGGAT
This sequence comes from Tenodera sinensis, assembly GCA_030765045.1. Taxonomy (NCBI): domain Eukaryota; kingdom Metazoa; phylum Arthropoda; class Insecta; order Mantodea; family Mantidae; genus Tenodera; species Tenodera sinensis. Next base: position 43,869,247 of record CM060974.1, read on the forward strand.
ACGACACGAAGATTTTGAAGAAAATAGACCCACCCTAAACTACACTTTACATGGAACATTTTTCACAAATTTTGATTTTCTTGAAAATGGCTCTAACGATTTTGATTAAAGTGTCATATGTTTGAGATATTTTTATGACAAATGAAATGTATATCTTGAATTTTCTGGCTATAGCCCATGTAGTCGTATTTACTCTGGACGACTTTTGCATAACTGGTAAACTGTTAGAGATGCACAAAATGTTACTCTACAAAAAACATAGATCTCGCTAAAACACACAATTTATGTCTGAATACATTTTTTTGTAGAGTGAACCATTTCGGAGATATTCCTTAACTTTGGTGAAGCGAAACATCGTTGTTCATTTTTCTATATGTTAAGCGTGCAAAGAGAACGGAATCTCAAAGCTTTTAAAGACTTGACTATCGCACAAAACCTACTGTATTCTAATATTCCCCTTGTACTTACAAGGAAATAAGTAATAAGATAATTTGTACAAATGTTTTTCTTCACACGAAGAAGATATAGGAATAAGAGTTTGTAAGAAGTAGAGAAAGTCATGTGAGTGCAACACATTCGATTTTTTTTTTTTTTTTTTTTTTGTAAACTACTGAACATCGTTTAACAATCTAATTGAAGCAATAATGACAATAGAAAACAACTGAATGTGGGAGAATAAGTATAAAAGCTTTGGAAATGAAATTTCATTAGTTAAACTTCCGAATAATCTGTGCATTACTACGTATGTTCCCACAGTTTGGGGTTATATATTGTTTACGCGCAGTACAAATAGGGAGTTATTTCTTATGTGTGGCGGCACTAACCAACCCTGGGAGCTGACGTTCTCGCATATTCGTTTGCTTGAAACATTTATGAACATATAACGGGTGATCCAAAAGACTGTGAACCGGCTGCGCTATGTTTTGTCTGTACGGGTTCTCCGCGCTCATCGCCGACTGCCGCTGCCATAGAGCAGCGTGAATAACACTATACAGCATTTTAAAAACTGCTTTTAAAGGCTTTACTTACCAATATCATTATAGCAGATGCTGAAACTAGCCACCGTCGTTGTCCATACACCTTTGGCACCTCTTTAGGTGAAATTATCCATCAATTGCGTAGTTCATGTTGAGAAATGCTGGCAATTTCCTGACATATATTTTATTTAATTCTTCCAGGGTGTGTGGGTTTGTCTTGTACACTTTATGCTTTAACTTACCCCAGATATAGAAATGGCAAGAGGGTAGGTCGGGGGACCGAGGGGAACACAAATTTCTACTAATAATTCTATCCTGAAATACACTTTCAATTGTTCTCATCGAAAGATTGGCTGTATGAGCTGTTGCAGAGCCTTGTCGAAAAAATACAAAATAACGCCCCCTGTCAGATAATTCTCTAAAAAAAGGGAGCAAAATTGTATTCACGTATGTACGAGTGTCAACTGTTGACTCGAAAAAAATCATAAATACACGCTGTGCAATAGAAAACAAATGCTAAGCCATAATACACTTTGTGACTAAGTACAGAACCAAATAATAAAGCACACTGGCAATAATGCAGCCGCACGTTATCGCGTCAACTCAATACTGATTGTGAGCAGAGCAGAGAAAAACAGAGAAAAACGCCATTTTGTATCCTTTGTTTTGGTTATTGGTTAAAGTTATTTAGCAAAAGGAGTAGTATATCCTTGCACCGTGGCCTAAAGTAACCAATGAAACGGTCAAGGCTTCGCATAACGATAAATAATGTGACGTAGACGTGTGTGCAGTGATATTTTCTTTAGCATTGTTTGCAACCCTATGGGTGAGGAAGATCGGCCTCGGGGAACGAACCCATGACCTCCCGAATGCGAGTCACAAGCGCCACCTCGCTCGATATTATTGGGATAACCGGAGTATTACAACATCTGATGCGTTGCACTCAAATGACTTTCTCTACTCATTTTTGTACAAACGCATCTTTAATATACTACCGGCCAAGCGATTAGGCGTATTGACCTTAGCCGTCAGAGCGCTGCATTCACTCGCTATCTGTTCACTGGAACAGGTGAAATACAAGTAACTTGGCATACAATCAGTGTACACACACTGGCTTGATGACGGCGCTAGGCTCGCGTAAACAACTCCGCAGTTTTGCATTCCTTCCGATACGCTAGTGGGTTTGCCACCTAGTACCTCGTATTAAACCAGATAAACATTTGCGGAAATTGTTTTATTATATGATATCCTCCATGTATTTGAAGTATCGCGCTTACTATTCTTTCACTTACCCAGTAATAACTTTGTGTTCTATTCTTTCAAGATTTCTTTATCGTTAGGGCTACTCCAACACTTGCTACTCTCTCTTGGGTTACTCCACCATAAATTAATATGTAGTCTGTTAATTCTTTTGAGCCGTTTAGCTTCTTCTTAGTTTCTGAAATAGCTGCTATATGTATGTCTCTTGATTTTAGTTCAACTTTTAATTCGGATTCTTTATGACACAGACCTTGCATTTCAAACTCCTATTTTGAGATTCTTTGATGAGGCAATCTATGTCCCCTGGCCGCGTTACGGGCGCTGTGCAGGGTAAGGAAAATGATGGGGCTGCCATCTTCAAACATTTATCCATGCTTCTCTGGGTATAAACCCCTTCAGAGAGGGCTGTTACTTCCGCTCTTCTAGTCGTTGTGTAACACTTGGTTTCACATCGCCTGATTGACCGTTAGTCTTCTCAAGTATCCCAGTGCAAGGGCCTCGTTATTCCGTGAGGTCAGTCCACCAATAAGGTTTCCCTTAATTTACCCTAGACTAGACTACCAGATGGCAGGCTGAGAACAGCCCGAGGTGTGTCATTCGTGTACTTGCCCTTTTAGGGCTTAACCACTGTATGACGGGATTAGGATGTTGTAGGATGGCTGGTGAAGAATGGGGATTGTGGGTTGCTAGGAGGTAGCATAGGTTTATGCTCCTCGTCGGGTATTAGTTTCAGTGTGCAACTACCGTTGGGCACTGCTAATGGGTGGTCCAAATATGGATATTTGACGAACATTTTGACTTCCAATCTTCTCTTGGAAGGACTGTAAGGAGCTCAGCTTGCGCTGTTGATGGGGTAGCTCCTGTGTTACCGGGGGTGCCCGCAAGCCATGCGGGGAACCCGGAGTCGCACAAGCGTGCGTTTTATAGGGATGTAGTCCCCAAGAGACCTAACCAGGGCGCTCCGATGTTGCGGAAACTGGTCGTAAAATTTGGTTGCCAGGCGCCTAATTTCGTCCTCCACATATGGGAGGGACGAGGCTTCGTGCAGTAGTCTCGTAGGGATAATTTACCCAAAGGGGGATGGGTTGCCTCCTCCGCCGTACCAATGGACACCATCTTCGCCGTCTCTGCCGTTGAGATATTCGCTGTTACCCTGGCAAAAGGCCCTCACAAGGTACTATCATCCGGAGCCAGATGAACCAAGTTTTTCTTCTTTTTTTTTAACGAGGTATTACTCCAGTTTCTCATTGAGCTTGGGACCGGCAATGGCGGAAGCCACAATTGGAATATGGAAATACAATAGTTTCAAACGATAGTCAAATACTTCAAGAGCTGTACTCTAAGTGAAGGTTTTGAAAGTACCTACATTGTCTTTGCAAGAGATAAACATGCTAATGTGCTCATTCACACGACTTACAGTGCTTATTCTTCAACAAATTATTATTACAAAAGTTATTCTCCTATCTGGTTCATGTTAACCGGGACAAGCTTTTGCAGAACTTGATTTCTTGCATATCTCCCGTAGAGCAGTAGTTACCTAAGGCTGCGAGGACACTGCAGATAATGAGCTTGTTGCGTGGACTGTTCAGTCAAGAGCACAGCCGGGTCAATAGCGCTAATCCCTTCGCGGTGACTATTTTTAATTCAGGGAGCCTCAAAACATGTATTTCCCCTTAAATTTTGACATAGAATTTTTGGATGGAATGGAATACTTCCTCTATTTCCTCTAAGTACGTAATAGTGACAAATGCACAGGTAGACAGAAAGCGAAAAGTCAAAATGACTCGCGAGTCCTGTTTTCCCCACCTATGGTCTATCTATAGAAAGGAGGGGAGGAGGGGGTGGGGCGGAGAAAGGCAAGAAGGAAGAAAAATCAGATGTGTTGCACTCACATGACTTTCTCTACTCTTGTACTAACCATTCTTACAATCTCTTATTCCTATATATTCTTCGTGTTACTTAAGATAAACATTTGTATAAATCATCTTATTGCTTATTTCCTAGTAGGTGTAAGGGGAATATTAGAATACAGTAGGCTTTGTGCGATAGTCAAATATTTCAATGCTTTGAAATTTCGTTCTCATTGCACACAACATATAAAAAAATAAACAACGGTGTTCCATTTCACGAAAGTTTTGTTTTCCGAAACTCGCACACATAACAAGGAATATCTCCGAAATGGTTTACCCTACAAGAAAATTTACTGAGACATAAATTGTGTATTTTAGCAAGATCTACATTTTTTGTACAATAAGATTTTGTCTATCTCTAACGGTTTACCAGTTATGCAAAAGTAGTCCAGAGTAAATACGACTACAGGGGCTGTAACCAGAAAATTCAAGATATACATTTCATTTGTCATAAAAATATCTCAAATATATGACATTTTATTCAAAATCGTTAGAGCCATTTTCAAGAAAATAAAAATTTTCGAACAATTTTCCATGTAAAGAGTAGTTTAGGGTGGGGCTATTTTCTTCAAAATCTTCGTGTCGCATCCTTGAAAGACATTAAACTTAAATACCAACTTTGGTTTTTAACCTAATTTTCGTTTTTGAGTTATGCTATCCACACACACACACAGACACACAGGCGCGCGCGCGCACACACACACACACACACAGACACACACATACCTTTTTCTAAAAATGCTTGTTTTGAATCCAAGGGGTCTCAAAACATATATTTCTGATGAAATCTCGACAACGAATTTTTGAGTGGAATACAATACTTCCCCTAATTACCAGTAAAGAAAGTAAAAAGGGAAACCCAAGATATATGTTATGATTAAATATGGCGCCTTTGTTATGTAGTTTTTGTCTATGGAAATCTTGTAACGTAAATTCTCTTCCAATGTGCAGTGAACACAATAATTGTTGGGTAACCGGTAACCAAAGAGAACTTTCATCTGTTCAGTACTATGTTGATTCTTCTCTATGAACACTTGCAGTACTATCCTACCAGCACCTCCCTAGAGGCGGAACACTTGTCACAAACATCCAGGAGGTTATGTGCGTTGCATTACTAATAATTCAGGATGACAGATGGTACTTCACTGTTGTCGCAATCACCCGCATCATCAGTACCTACGAACTCAAGTAACCCAGTTAGGGGTTAGTTTGTGAGATTTTTCTTTCTCTATCTCGTATAGTTAGTAAAGAAGGTCTTACATTTCACCCAAATATTCTATATGTATCGAGATTTCACGTTAACACATGTTTTGAGGCATGTGATAAATGCTTAAAGAATTTTCCACCAAACAGAATTAGATGGCTTCTCTATAGGTATGCGTGAGTGAGTGGGTGAGTGGGTGGGTGAATGAGTGAGTGAGTGAGTGAGTGAATGAGTGAGTGAGTAGGGTTTAAGGGCCCGTCGACAGCTAGGTCATTAGAGCCCCTATATAAGTATGAAAACAGACTAACCCTACAGATTCAACATTTTATTTTGTACTATTGGATACCTGGATATATTTTTCTTCAGATAAATTTTGGTAACTTTATTTTAGGTTTACCAAAAATGAATCTGAGATGACTGTTTTCAGTTATTTTTACTTTCTCTATTGTAAGTAGGGGAAGTGTTGTATTTTACCCAAAAATTCGATGTCGAAATTTCACCGGAATATGTTTTGAGACCCCCTGAATCTAAAAAAAATAATTTTTAGAAAAAGGTCCGCGTGTGTTTGTGTGTGTGTGTGTGTGTGTGTGTGTGTGTGTGTGTGTGTGTGTGTGTGTGTGGACAGCATAACTCAAAAACAAAAAGTCGGTTAAAAACCAAAGTTGGTATTTAAGTTTAATGCCTTTCAAGGATGAGACACGAAGATTTTGAAGAAAATAGCCCCACCCTAAACTACCCTTAATATGGAAAAATTTTGGGAAATTTTTATTTTCCTGAAAATGGCTCTAACGGTTTTGATTAAAATGTCATATGTTTGAGATATTTTTAGGACAAATGAAATGTATATCTTTAATTTTCTGGTTATAGCCCCTGTAGTATTTACTCTGGATGACTTTTGCATAACTGGTAAACCGTTAGAGATAGACCAAATCATACTCTACAAAAAATGTAGATCTTGCCAAAATACACAATTTATGTCTGAGTAAATTTTCTTGAAGGGAGAACCATTTCAGAGACATTCCTTGTTAATGTATGTTTTTTTCGGAAAACTTAAAACTTTCGTGAAATGGAACATCGTTGTTCATTTTTTTATATATTAAGTGTGCAAAGGGAACGGAATCTCAAAATTTTAAACGATTTGACTGTTGCCCAAAGCCTACTGTAGTCTAATATTCCCCTTGCTCCTACAAGCAAATAAGCAATAAGATAATTTGTACAAATGTTTATCTTAACACGAAGAAGATGCAGGAATAAGAGTTTGTAAGAATGGTTAGTACAAGAGTAGAGAAAGTCATGCGAGTGCAACACATCAGATCTTTAGAAAAAGCTCCGCGCGCGCGCCTGTGTGTGTGTGTGTGTGTGTGTGTGTGTGTGTGTGTGCGTGTGTGTGTGTGTGTGTGTGTGCGCGCGCGCGCCTGTCATCTGTGGACATCATAACTCAAAAACGAAGACTCAGTTAAAACCCAAAGTTGGTATTTAAATTTAACATATTTTAAGGATAAGATTTTGAAGATGAAGATTTTGAAGAAAATTGCTGCACTCTGAACTACCCATTAGAAGGAAAATTTCACGAAAATTTTGATTTTCTCGAAAATGGCTTTAACGAGTTTGATTAAAATGCCATATGTTCAAGGTATTTTTATGACAAATGAAATGTATATTTTGAATTTTCTGGCTATAGCCTATGTAGTCCTGCTTACTCTAGATAACTTTTGCATAACTAGTGAACCGTAAGAGATAGACCAAATTTTCCTATAGTATAAAAGTGTATGTAGAACTTGCTAAAACAGAATTTATGCCCAAATAATTTTTTGTAGAGTGAACGACTTCGGAGATATTTCTTGTTATTTGTTGAGTAATGGAAAACAAACTTTCGTCGAATTGAACATCATTATTCGTTTGTTTATCCTAGCCGTGCAAAGAGACCGGAATTTGGGAACTTTAAAACGTTTGACTATCACTCAAAGCCTACTGTATTGTAATATTCCCCTTGCACCTAGAAGGAAATACGCAATAGGATAATTTCTACAAATACTTATCTCAACTAACACGAAGATATAGTGATAAGTAGGGCTCGGAAGTTCATGCCCTAAAAACACTGAAATATGCATGCATATATGCTCTTAAAAACTTGAAAATATGCCAAGAAATATGCACTATTAATTAAAACGATTGATGTCCCTTTGCAGTAGACAAGACGCCTTAGTATAAATAATAAATAAAGTTACCGTATTCCTTAGACGTTGAAGCAGAAGTGGTCCGGCTGCTAGTATTAACTGCTAAATTGCAGTTTACAGCAAACACTTTGCAAAAATGTTCAACTGTAAAACATCGTATGTTGTCTCGCAAAACACTTTTGTAACGTGAAAAACTTCTCTCCACGTCATAAGATGTTATCGGGGTATATTTAAATGATGTTAACTGCTTTACAGAGAGAGTCAAGTCTCTTGGTGTGACAGATGGTTTCTTTCGAGGATGTCTCGAATATCGCACATCTGGTTATAACCAGAATTTTTTGAAATTACAGAATTCACTTTTTGTCCTGTGCTACCAGGAACCGAACTTAGGTCACATATTGTTTTTTTCAAAGACAGTAAGTGATTCATGCAAAGGAGATCCTACAGCTTCCAATGCCGTTATGGCTGTTGGTAAGAAAGAAAAATGGGCAGATATGAAACTAAGATCATCTTTTAATCCAGTGCCTGACAGAATATTTTCCACAGGTTCTATTGTAGTATCATTCGAGTCCAATGAATTAGCAACCTCTTCGACTATTTCTATGTGCTCAGCATAATATAAAACTGCAGTGACCCATGTCCCCCATCGAGTTAACATTGGTGCAGGAGGAAGTCGGATATTAGGTGCTGTTGATCTAAACAACTTAACTCTTTTAGGAGATTTAACAAAAAATTATCTTTGTACCGGACACAACTCTACCTATAGGGAAGAATCACGTATTGTCTCAGAAATGTGATGAAGAGCGTGTGTCAAACAAGTTATATGAATTAAGTTAGGAAAAATACCTTTCAGAGTTTGTCCTGATTTTAGCATATAAGGACCTGCATCAGTAACAAATAAAAGTAACCGGTCGTATTTCATTCCACATGGCCATAGTAATTTCAAAGTGTCCATCACAAACTGGGTCACAGTTACATTGTTAGTGGCCGACAATTCGCACACATTATGAAGATAAGGTGTAGTCTTTAGTTCATTATTTAAAGCACCCACGATTATATTAGCAATAGAACGGCGCTCAGAATCAGGGGTTTCATCAACAGACAACCACACAAACTGATTCACTAATTCATTTTTGTATATTTGACAATACGTTATTGTAACAATGTCCTACATAAGTCTTACGCAGTGTACTTTCTTCAGGCACATGTTGTCAAGTGTACTTGGCAAGAAAGTTTTTAAATGTCGGATTATTAATTTTTAACAAGGGAATATCAGCAGCTAAAAATACTTGACAGAAGTCATATAATTCAGCAACCCTACTTCCTAAACACTCTACTAGCTGTTTTTGAGCACGTTCTTTGTTTGCGAGTTTTCTGATTAAATTCTCCTTATGTTTTGCTGTGTTTATGTGCCGACCTATTTGAAATATTTTCTCACTCCCTACATTTTTCTCACACGCTCCACAAAACAGTGCCCTATTATCTGTAGATATTAAATCACCCGAAAACTCGTTCTGTAAATTAATTAATCTAGCACTCGAAGTTGGTTTTATTTTCGGCATTTGAAGAGCTTTTTAAGATTTTATACGCCTAATTTAATTTGGTGGGAAGCAGTTCACAACACTGTTACGTTTGAAGACCACTACACAACTACTGATGGGCAGGCAAGCGTTGCTATAATCGTACTGCTCAAAACGTTGGCCTGCACTTTATCTTTGCTACTATAAACCTCTCAGATAACGCACTGATTATTTTCTACGAACATACATAAAATGAAAGGATGAAACAGGGAATTCACTGCATGACAACATGACTCAGCATTAGTTCTCGCCACCTCGCGAGTTGCATCATAATGTGTAATACTACAAATGTAAAAAATATTATACAGATGGAAAAAATAATAAAAAACCATAAAAATAATTAAAATGTGCAATATAGGGGCTATAATATTGAAATCTTTGTGATTTGTGTCATCATGTGCAATATTACCAATATGAAAAATATTATTCAGATGGAAAACAATAATAAAAAACCATAGAAATCATTAAAATATGCAATATAGGGGCTATATTACTGAAATAATATGCATTTATCAAAAATCAAGAAAATATACAGTTATATGCACTATAAAATCATGTCCAAATAACCGAAAATTCCATAATTCGTGCACATAAATGTAAAAGCATACATTTTTAACCCCTATGAAAAAACATGCAAATGCATGAACTTCCTAGCCCTAGTGATAAGAGTTTGTAAGAATGGTTAATACAGGAGTAGAGAAAGTCATTTAAGTGCAGCAGCAATATTTTGTACCAGTTATGCAAAAATCATTCAGAATGAAGAAGACTTCCGAGGTTATTCCTTTGCATGGGCAAAGTTTCAGACACAGATTTTGTTTAGCACTTTAATAGGGATGTGTGCTTTCTATCTAAAAGCTATTATGGAATGAATTAAGTGGCCATTAAATCTTTGTCTGAGCGAAGCGTTATGCAAACCAAGGTATTGAACGAAGTATTATTGCTGGAGATTATGATAGCTTATCTCGCGCAAATACTGTGATTACCATTTTATGCACCTATGTATATACCTAAATCGATTCCTGGAAGTTTCCGCTTTTAAACAGGATGTTGCTGTTTGAAAACAGAAGAGCACAGCCAAATGAGGCCTGAAGTCAAACTACCGTCTATTTATAGGCAACCTTGAATTACTGCTACTGAAGTTGCACGTGGTCATGTGATTAGCTAGGTAGTAATCTTAACATTAAGCCTCAGAACTGTTAAAGATTGTCGTGGACTGTTTAATATTTTACAAGGGAACAAGGCGACAAGATCAGAGCAGGTTAAATTATTGTATTTTACTCTGCAAGCGGTTGACCTTGGCACAACAATACCACTTCCTCTAGCCAGACAAAAAAGAATCAAGGCTATGGCAACCGAAACTTCCATACCGTAACTGGTAAATGCAGTATCTTGTACTGCATTATTTGATATATAAACACTGCAGTTAATATGTAAAGATAGACCTTAGCATTCTGGAAGGCCATAGAACGGGCCCACTTTGGCCAGTCATAATTAAACTACATTTAGCAATGACAGATTTACACGTGGGAGAACAAGTCTCTATTGCATGAATTATTTTGCTAAATATGCCACTATTCTTCCTATTCCTGAACCTGTTTAACCATTCCTGTCACAGGCACCTTCAAGAAAGTAATTTGAGTAGGCATGATTATTAAAGGCCAGATGACATGGACTGGACATCCATTCAAATCAGAACATCGTGAATTTAATCCCAGTGACTGCAGTTAAATGTGGGTGTAATAAAGGATGGGGACGGCCCACGTAAAATAATCAGTGAGATGGTACGCGTGCATGATGACGGGGTTACGTTAGACTACAATTGCATGAAATTATACTTTCTCTACTACGTATAGTAAGTAGGGGAAGTGTTGTATTCGACTCAACACTTCAATGTCGAGATTTCAACGGAAATATATGTTTTGAGGCCGCTTGAATTCATAAAAAGTGTTTATAGAAAAAGGTCCACGTATGCGCGTCTGTGTGTGAGCCTCTGTGTTTGTGTTTGCGCGCGCGCGCGTGTGTGTGTCTGTGAACAGTGTAAGCCAAAAACGTAAAGTTAGTTAGAAACTAAAGTGGGTATTTAAGTTTAATATCTTTGAAGGATGCGACGCGAAGATTTTGAAGAAAATTTCTCCACCATAAACTACCCTTTACCCTGAAAAATGGCTCTAACGATTTTGATTAAAATGCCATTCTTTAAGGTATTTTTATCGCAAATAAAATGTATACTTCAAGTTTTATGGCTATGGCCTATATAGTCCAGTTTATTCTGGGTAAAGATCTTACAGTACAAAAAATGTAGATTTCGTTAAAACATACAAGTTATACCTATATGCATTTTTTTGTGGAGTGAACCATCTTGGAGATATTCCTTCCTTATTTGTGTGAGTTTTGCAGTATTTAACATTTTCTCAAATGGAAGGTCGTTATTCGATTTTTATCTCTTGGCCGTGCAAAGGGAACGGAATTAAAAAGCTTTGACAGATTTGACTATCGCTGATAGTCTACTGTATTCCCATATTCCCTTTGCATCTATAAGAAAATAAGCAGTAAGATAATTTCCCAATGTTTCCAAAAGTTTTACAATGGATTCATGGTAGTTATAGGTTACTGCTCTCGGGGGAGTTTTGGTATTCACTGGATTTCGAACAGTGTAAAAATTAATGCAGCCTACTATCAAGGGAATATAATGCACCCAATTTTTACTTCTCTACTGGTAAGTAGGGGAAGTATTGTATTCCACCCAAAAATTCAATGTCAAGATTTCACCGGAAATATATGTTTTGAGACCCCTAAATGTAAAAAAAGCATTTTTAGAAAAAGGTCCGCGCGCGCCCGTGTGTGTGTGTGTGTGTGTGTGTGTGTGTGTGTGTGTGTGTGTGTGTGTGTGTGTGTGTGTGTGTCAGTCTGTGTGTCTGTGTGCCTGTCAGTCTGTGGGCAGCACAACTCAAAAACGGAAAGTCGGTTAAAAACCAAAGTTGATATTTAAGTATAATTGTCCTTCAAGGACGCGCCACGAATATTTTGAAAAAAAAAAAAAAATAGCCCCACCCTAAACTACCCTTTACATGTAGAATTATTCGAAAATGTTGGTTTTGTTGAAAATGGCTCTAACGATTTTGATTAAAATGCCATATGTTTGAGATATTTAGATGTCAAATGAAATTTATATTTCTGAATTTTCTGGCTACAGTCTATGTAGCCCTGTTTACTCTGATGACTTTTGAATATCTCGAAAACCGTGACAGATAGACAAAATCTTACTGTACAAAAAATTTAAATCTCGGTAAAACACACAACGTATGTCCCAATACAATTTTTTGTAGAGTGAACCATTTCGGAGATATTCCTTGTTATTTGTGTCAGTTTCAGAAAACTTAAAAATTTGGTGAAATGCATCATCGTTATTCATTTTTTATATGTTAAGTGTGCAAAGAGAACGGAATCTCAAAATTTTAAAACATTTCACTATCGCACAAAGCCTACTGTATTCTAATGTTCCTCTTGTACCTACAAGGAAATAAGCAATAAAATAAGTTGGACAAATGATTATCTCAACTAACACGAAGAATATATAGGAGTAAGAGTTTGTAAGAATGGTTAGTACAAGAGTAGAGGAAGTCATGTGAGTGCAACATATCAGATTTTTTATGAAGAAATTCTCCGGTTGTATGATGAGGATGCCCCAAATGTTTGGATCCAGGTAGGTAAAGCATCCGGTTATACTAGCACAAGAGTGTATCTTTCGTCGGGGTCTAAGTCGTGCCCTCCCTCCACCCCTCTCCGGTTCCCTGATGAGTTGGTTGAAACTGGAGGGTAGTTTGCTGAAGAATGATTGGCAGAGGATATGGATACAGTGTTTCACAGAAAAGAGGAGGTTCTTTTGGATGGTTGTGTTTGGGATGTACCAGTGAGAGTTGTTCGGTCTTCCCAGCATTGCTACCTCCGGAAACAGGTGTCAACGTAATACTATTTGAAAAGATTCCTGAGAGGTCACCAGATGTCTCACCAATGGATTTTTGCTGAATTGATCTGATGAAACAGCGTCTTACTTCTCGGCGTCCCACAATTGAAGAACTATGGAAACTGCCAGAAGGAGTGGGCCAACACCCCCCTTCCTGTTCTTAGATGCAGTCTTCTACAATGGAATTTGCGCTACAGATGCATAGTTAAGCTCGTGGATATCACACTGAATATAATAGGTGGTGACGAAAAGGTATCTCGCCATGAAAGACATAAGTAAACGCATCCTAACTTAAGTGGGGCAATTGGAGTAGCACTTTTGAAATTTTGAAACTGCAAACTGCTTGTGCTAGAACTTGAATACAGTGGAGTGCAGTGAAACATGCGAGGAAAGAGTGCTGTGTTGTGTGTGAAATTTTGAATCGAAATTTTCTTCATTTACCTATGCAAAGAAGAAAGAAATCACCGAGAAAGGTAGGGAAACTCCAACATTGAAAACAAACATCAAAATTGTGTGTGACATTTTAATGAAGACTTTAATTATAACGAAGACTGACTTACATATTGTAATAGTAAGGCTAAGTGATTTTTACTTTCTCTACTGGTAAGTATGGGAAGTATTGTATTCCACCCAAAAATTTAATGTCGAGATTTCACCGGAAATATATGTTTTGAGACCCCCTGAATAAAAAAAAAAAAAAAAAAAAAAAGCATTTTTAGAAAGAGGTCCGTGTGTGTATCTGTGCGTCAGACTGTGGACAGCACAACTCAAAAACGAAAAGTCGGCTAAAAACCAAAGTTGGTATTTAAGTTTAATGTCTTTCAAGGATGTGACACGAAGATTTTGAAGAAAATAACTCCAACCTAAACTATCATTTACATGGAACATTTCTCGAAATTTTTTATTTTCTTGAAAATGGCTCTAACGATTTTGATTAAAATGTCATATGTTTGAGATATTTTTATGACAAATGAAATGTATATCTTGAATTTTCTGGATAGAGCCCTGTAGTCGTATTTACTCTGGATGACTTTTGCATAACTGGTAAACCGTTGGAGATTGACCAAATCATACTATACAAACAATGTAGATCTTGATAAAATCCATAAATTATGTCCGAATAAATTTTCTTGTAGAGTGAACCATTTCGAAGATATTCCTTGTTATGTGTGTGAGTGTCGGAAAACTTAAAACTTTCGTGAAATGGATCATCGTTGTTCATTTTTTTTATGTGTTAAGTGTGCAAAGAGAACAGAATCTCAAAGCTTTAAAACATTTGACTGTTGCACAAAGCCTACTGTATTCTAACATTCCCCTTGCAACTACTAGGAAATAAGCAATAAGATAATTTGTACAAATGCTTATCTTAGCACGAAGAAGATATAGGAATAAGAGTTTGTAAGAATGGTTAGTACAGGAGTAGAGAAAGTCATGTGAGTGCAACACATCAGATTTTTTTGGCCATGTCCACTCTTCTAAAAATGATTTGCTTCCAAAACATTGATTGTCACCACAGGCCTAAAGGAAGAATTAAAGTAGGGAAATTATTTAAATGATTTATTTAAAATTATCTAATAAAATGACGCTGAGTTTACAAAACTTTAAATAATGTACAGGCATGTTGCTCTCAATGTATTTTATTCAACCCAAAAACTCCACATGAAGATTTCGTTGGAAATTCCCGTTTCAAGGCCTCCAGAGTGTGTGTATTTGAGAACAGCATTACTCAAAAAACGAAAAGTTGGTTGTTTTCCTTCAATCACTTGACACAGAAATATTACAACAAATGTGTTATAATTTCTAGCGTATTCGTGTTCTATTATTACTAAAATTGTTATACCACCAAGTATTAAAACCGTAAAATATGACCTCTTTTTTAGAAAATGTGTAAAATTCAATAGTCGCTTATCATTCTGTGCTTCTAAATGGTATACTTGCTTTTTCCAATCTAGGTAAATATTTTGAACAATCAGAACCTTTTTGTGTGACGCAACAAAGAGATAGAAATTAATAATAAAGCACTGCTAATGTTATCAAAGCAAAATTTTGTATGGCTTTTGCTATGCCGGTATTAACATTTTTGACTGGCAGGTGTGAAAAATATAAAAATGTCAAGTATCTGTAGCCTAAAGCAGGCATGGGGAAGAGGGGTGAAGGGGAATGTAATCGAGTATTTACCCTCTCCACTTACCCCATCACCAAATGCAGGCCACCTGTCTTTTCTGGCTCTGTTTGTGCCGTGGCCAAACCGAATAGAAACAAGATATAGTGGTTTTGTGATTATGTGATTGTGATTACGTGCATTTTTTTGGCATAGCAAACACAAAGCTTTATTTCTACTAGGAACAAAAAGGTGCTTGTTCCTAGTCAGCTTTGAAGTATATTTTTACCTTATTATGCGCAATGATTCCACCACTGACACAATTGGAGGGACGGGCCGGTTCTCTGAGGCAGACACGTAACAGTGGGGGCGTGGGCTGACAGCTAAGCGATGTTTAGCACAGTGGACTGAATTAAAAATAATCTAGGAAAACTTACACATTGTGTAACTTCTCCCCATGTATGACCTAAAGGAAACTAACTACCTAGTTCGTTATGGATATAAATACAAGTATCGGCAATTAAATCTGCTTGCCATTCTATATGTCTACCATAAAAAATCTGATGTGTTGCACTCACATAACTTTCTCTACTCTTGTACTAACCATTTTTCCTATATCTTCTTCGTGTTAGTTAAGATAAACATTTGTACAAATTATCTTATTGCTTATTTCCTTGTAGGTGCAAGGGGAATATTAGAATACAGTACGCTTTGTGCGATAGCCAAATCTTTTAAAGCTTTGAGATTCCGTTCTCTTTGCACACTTAACATATAAAAAAATGAACAACGATGTTCCATTTCACGAAAGTTTTGTTTTCCGAAACTGACACACATAACAAGGAATATCTCCGAAATGGTTCACCCTACAAGAAAATTTATTGAGACATAAATTGTGTGTTTTAGCAAGATCTACATTTTTGTATAGTATGATTTGATCTATCTCTAACGGTTTACCAGTTATGCAAAAGTCATCCAGAGTAAATACGACTACAGGGCTCTATCCAGAAAATTCAAGATATACATTTCATTTGTCATAAAAATATATCAAACATATGACATTTTAATCAAAATCGTTAGAGTCATTTTCAAGAAAATAAAAAATTTCGAGAAATGTTCCATGTAAATGATAGTTTAGGGTGGGGCTATTTTCTTAAAAATCTTCGTGTCGCATCCTTGAAAGACATTAAACTTAAATACCAACTTTGGTTTTTAGCCGACTTTTCGTTTTTGAGTTGTGCTGTCCACAGACTGACGCACAGATGCACACACGGACCTTTTTCTAAAAATGCCTTTTTTTTTTTTTTTTAAATTCAGGGGGTCTCAAAACATATATTTCTGGTGAAATCTCGACATTGAATTTTTGGGTGGAATACAATACTTCCCGTACTTACCAATAGGGAAACTAAAAACATCTACACCACTGGGGTACTCTGGCACCCCTGTAACCAACATCACTAGCTAAGTTCAAACTGCACCAATAATAATTACAAATATGATATAGGACAAGCTTCTAAAGTAGAAAGTTGAAGTGCATCCACATGCTACGAATTATTGTTTACTGTTGCATTGATGCCACCAGTGAGCAGAGGACTTGCGATTGTTAAAACAATAAGATAAATGCCCTTTGTTGAAATGCATTTTTGCCACCGTAAAATCTCTTGGTCTTAAAACAGTTTAGTGACATTGGTAAACACAAATTGCAGTCATGTGGCAAATTGAGCGTTGATTTGTAACAGATTTGGCCGACTCACGCGTTACCTTGAGCGACCTTTATTTTGTTTATCTGCTAAACATACAGGTCGTGAGCAATCTTCGCTCTCTGAGCACCATTTGCCGAGCCCTGATTTATAACGACCGATGAAATTACGTAGCCACCAATTTTAAACTCTTTTAAAACATTTAATTTCAAGAATTAGGTAAATAGCAATTTATTCGCTCTTATGTACCCCTAATCCATCGTCAACGCATTATTTAGCGATGCTTAGAAACAAATATGACTGCTTTATATTATTTAATGTATCTAAAACTTCTTCTTCCTCTCATGGATTAGAGCTTAGATCTGTTACGGTCTTAGACTATCTTCCCAGGTCTACCCACGCCTCGAATTCTTATTGGTTGATATTTCAGTGTTATTTTGTGTATTTTATCGTTATTTAGTTATTTTGTGTGTCCAAAACTTATTTAACATATTTACATAGGCTACAATAGGAGTGTTGAACAACACAGTACTATTATTTTGTTATAGAAGGTGAAAGAATACTTCGAGGGGAGGGGGTAGGGTCCAGATCCAAAGACGTTCTTGGTATTTGTAATATAAAAAGTGAAAATATATTTTGAATTCAAGGACTCTACATATTTTAACTTGCTGTTAAATAGAACATAACCATTAATCGGAAAGCAAACGTTGATGAGTTTAAACCCTAAAACATTTAACAGCCTTGTCAGGGCCACTATTCCACATGGTCTGTTTTTTATCATGAGAAAGCGTATTATAACAGCTGAAGGTCGCTACGTATCACGTGACGCAACACTAACAACGCCGGGTTGCCAAACTAGCGCTTTTGCATTTAGCGGAACGTAAGGTTATGCGATTTCTGGAGAAGTCTAATGAGAACGTGCAAGAATACCAGAAAGAAAGAAATCTCTGTTTTTCATTACTATGGTCTCCAAAACAAGTTAGGATATCGCACCTATCTTCTGTCGTCCTATCGTCTCTTTATAATGCATTACGTGAAGTGAAACCGCCTGAAATGTGCATTTAATATTATCACATGAAATATGATGTATTTTAATATGTGTTTCACAATGTTCATGTAAGAGCCTATTTTTCCATCCGCAAGATGTCTGACTTAATCTATAATCTCGAATGGGAAGATCAGACTGTCGAATGATATTTATCTGGACTACGAGTATCTCATAAATAAAATATGAATTAAATATTATATCGCAAAGATTTGGACACAAAATGTCAAACTATAAAATAACCTAAGATATATCCATTACTATTAGTGCAGTTTGACTTACTCAGTACAGCCAACTGAAGAAAATAAAATACAGGAATTACATATATTTAGATTTCCTCTTGTTACATCAGAAAACAAGCTAATTATCTCAAATAAATCTTATTTCATTTTATCATTAAGAAATGACGTTTCTTCTGGAAAAATACATAATTACTAAAAGAAAATTGTTTAAAACGCAGTTGTTAAATTGAAATGGAGTGCTATTTCCTTTAGAAAAATGGAATCGAATTTGAAAATGTAGATGTTAAGGTAGAATTTCGCACTTTATTTAGCAGTTCCATATGATGCTGATTAATCTGTAGATAAGGCTTATGTGTAGCAGCATTAGTATGTCCCATGAATTTGATTAATTCTTGTTCTTGGATATGAGATAGGAACACAGTTGACGATTCTGACTAAACAAGATAAATAGTACAAAACAAAAGAATGACCCGGTAGTAAATAGTTTATAATAAATTAACTCCACTATGTGTCGAAGTCAGTTAAAAACCAAAGTTGGCATTTAAGTACAATATCTTTCAAGGATGCCACACGAAGATTTTGAAGAAAATTCTTCTACCCTTACACTTCAAAATTTTGAATTTCTCAAAAATAGCCATAAACGATTTTGATTAAAATCCACATCTTTAAGATACTTTTATGGCAAATGGAATGTATAGCTTCAATTTTCTGGTTATAGCCTATCTTTACTGTTGATGGCCTTTGCATTAGTGGTAAACCGTAAGAGATAGGCCAAATCTTACTATAAAATGTAGACCTTGTTAAAACACAAGTTATGTCCAAGTGCACTTTTTTGTGAAGTGAACAATTTCGGGGACATTCCTTGCTGTGTGGATTTTGCAATACTTATACTTTTCTAAAGTGAAAGGTCGTTATTCATTTTTTTACCTCTTGACCGTGCAAAGAGAACGGAATTTCAGAGCCTTCATATAGTGACCACCTTTAAAGGATTTGACTATCGCTCAAAGCCTACTGTGTTTCCAAATTCCCCTTGCACCTACAAGGAAATAAGCAATAATAATTTTTGCAAATGTTAATTTCGACTAACATGAAGAAGATATAGGAATAAGAGTTTGTAACAATAGTTACTACAAGAATAGAGAAAGTCAGGTGAGTGCAACACATTAGATTTTATTTTGTAGTAAGATTTTATCTATCTCTTACAGTTTATAGTCATTCATAATCAAGAGGACTTCTGGGTACCTGCATTCCGAGAAAATCCAAGATATATTTTTCATTTGGCATGAAAATATTTTAAACATATGACATTTTAATCAAACTTGTTGGAGCCATTATGGAGAAAATATACATTTTTAGAACTTTTTCCTGTAAAGTTTAGTTTTAGGTGGGGGACTTTTTTCCGAAAATCTTCGTGTCGCATCCTTGGAATGTGCTGAACGTAAATACGAAGTTTGGTACTTAACCGACTTTTCTGTTTCGAGTTCACAGACAACACACGGTCTTTTTCTATAAATGCTTTTTAGGGTTCATGGTGTTCCAAAAGATATATTTACGGTGAAATATCGAATTAGAATTCTTGGGTGGAATGCAGTACTTTCCCTATTTGCTCTGCAGATGTATAAGAGAGAGGAATAATGGAATAAACGTTTGTTACATTGCTTCCTGTGGGAGCTGTGCAAGAATTGAATAGAGAATGAACATCCACTTTATTGAAGAGGTTGTCCTGATGCTTTCAGCTGTGTATTATTTTAGTTTCAATCACAAAGTGGTCATGCCATCAGATAATATAAAGTATAATGTCGCCTATCGCTGTAGCTACAAAATTAACAAAAGATGCGTGCCAGTAAACGCGAGCACTTGTTTCGGTTCTACCAAAGGACAGTACTCTTAGCACGTAAAAGTGCGATTTTACGGCAAACAAAAGCTGTAGTCATTAGCAGCCATGCTCCGTGGACAACAACCACCTTTATTTCTATTTTTACTTTCTCTACTACGTATAGCAGAGGAAGTATTGTATTCCACCCAAAAATTCGATGTTGAGATTTCACCGGAACTATATGTTTTGAGGCCTCCTGAATCCAAAAAAAAAAGCATTTTTAGAAAAAGGTCCGTGTGTGTGTGTGTGTGTGTGTGTGTGTGTGTGTGTGTGTGTGTGTGTGTGTGTGTGTGTCAGTGTCTGTGGGCAGCATAACTAAAAAATCTGATGTGTTGCTCTTACATGACTTTCTCTACTCTTGTACTAACCATTCTTACAAACTCTTATTCCTATATCTTCTTCGTGTTAAGATAAACATTTGTATACATTATCTTATTGCTTATTTCCTTGTAGGTGCAAGGGGAATGTTAGAATACAGTAGGCTTTGTGCGATAGTCAAATGTTTTAAAGCTTTGGGATTCTGTTGCCTTTGCCCACTTAACATAAAAAAAATGAACAACGATGATCCTTTTCACGAAAGTTCTAAGTTTTCCGAAACTCACACACATAACTAGGAATATCTCCGAAATGGTTCACCCTACAAGAAAATTTATTGAGACATAAATTGTGTATTTTAGCAAGATCTACATTTTTTGTATAATATGATTTGGTCTATCTCTAACGGTTTACCAGTTATGCAAAAGTCGTCCAGAGTAAATACGACTACAGGGGCTATAGCCAGAAAATTCAAGATATACATTTCATTTTTCATTAAAATATATCAAACATATGACATTTTAACCAAAATCGTTAGAGCCATTTTCAAGAAAATCAAAATTTTCGAAAAATTTTCCATGTAAAGGGTAGTTTAGGGTGGGGCTATTTTCTTCAAAATATTCGTGTCGCATCCTTGAAAGACATTAAACTTAAATACCAACTTTGGTTTTTAACCGACTTTTCGTTTTCGAGTTATGCTGTCCACAAACACACAGACACAGAGACTGACACACATGCACACGGATCTTTTTCTAAAAATGCTTTTTTTTTTTTTTTTTGATTCAGGGGGCCTCAAAACATATATTTCCGGTGAAATCTGGACATCGAATATTTGGGTGGAATACAATACTTCCCCTACTTACCAGAAGAGAAAGTAAAAATGAAAAGTCAGTTAAAAAGCAAAGTCGGTATTTAAGCTTAATGTCTTTTAAGGATGCGACACGGAGATTTTGAAGAAAATTCTTCATCCTACACTACCCTTTACATGGATTATTTTTATAAATTTTGATTTACTTCAAAATGGCTCTAACGATTTTGATTAAAATATCATATGTTTAAGATATTTTTATAACAAATAAAATGTGTATCTTGAATTTTCTGACAATAGCCCATGATTACTGGTAAACCGTAAGAAATAGACCAAATATTACCATACAAAGAATGTAGATCTTGCTAAAAAAACACAATTCATGTCTAAATTTTTTTTTTTTTTTTTTTTTTTTTTTTTTTTTTTTTTGCAGTGAACCATTTCGGAGATATTGCTTGTTATTTGTGCGACTTTTGGAAAACAAACTTTCGTCAAATGGAACATCGTTATTCATTTTTTATGTTAGCCGTGCAAAGACAACGTAATCTCAAAATTTTAAAACATTTTACTATCGCTCAAAGCCTACTATATTCTAATATTCCCCTTGCACCTGCAAGTAAATAAGCAATAAGATAATTTGTAAAAATGTTTATCTCAACAAACACGAAGAAGATATAGGAATAGGAGTTTGTAAGAATGGTTAGTACAAGAGTAAAGAAAGTCATGTGAATGAAGCACTCCAGATTTTTTAAGAATATTTTGTACAAGAGTGGGTAGAGAAAGTCATTTGAGTGCACACATAAAATTTTTGTTTTAAATATAAGTACAATACATAAATTTAGGGAACAGAGAACTCGTGTGTTTAGTAAATTTTGTTGTTGTTGCTGATTAAATGTATTTTTATTGTTATCTAAGCTGGATTGTCTACCATTTTGGGTTAATCATCTGATCCTTCAGTTAGCATGGGTTGTACATTAATACTATTTGTAGACCAGCCAGAGTAATGTTTGACGTAGTAAACAGAGTATACTAATCAAGGTCAAGGCAAAAAGCGAAGCATTGCAGCTTACCCGCGAGCTTTGGGTCTGGGAGGTTGGTAACAGTTGAGCAGGACCCAGGACCTAGCGGCAGTGTGTGGCAGGGTTTCGGGTCGATAAGAACGGTCCGCGGACCACGGACTGCAGACACCTGTTGTGACCAAGCAAGCACAATCCTTGTCCTGCGCAAGGCAGTTTTTGTAGTCATGATCAGCAGCATCCATTGAGACCCATACGCGATGTCGGCCTCCGTCAAACTACACTACTTGGAGAACCGCTATGGCAACGGCGATATCAAAGAAGTGGAAGAGGGTGACTTCCTGATCCAGAAAGTGCCGGTATGTCTTGCAGTTCTTGTGATTCTATAAGGATAGTGAAAACGTAGGCCTAATGGAGGAAATCGATATTCATTTGTGTGGTTTGGTGACATTCTTCCTGGCACACGTGGTGGAAAATGCTAATGTTATGTTAATCTAAACCAAATACCAGATATAAGTACAGAAGCTGTACTTGCAAACAAACGTACAAATTGCATATGTGCTAAAAGCAAATTTACTTCGCACGTTAGTGAATAATATTGTCAACAGCCTGAATTCTGATGAAATAACATTTGAATTGTTGCATCAAAGGCATTGTTAAAGTGTACATAAATCCTTATCATGGATCCCAGATTAGAAAACGGGTAGATATAATGAAGTTGCTGCACTGAAAATTTGTTTTTCTAAAGTTTTAGCCAATTTAGACAAATATTTAACTACCAGTGTTACGTACAAAATTAGTTGGTTTTAAATTGTAGTGTGATATACGTGCCTTTTATTGCATTTTAAAGCTGAATTTTACTATTCTATGCCAAATGTTCTACACAATGCAAAATAACAATTTTTTAAAAAATTCTACGCCATTTACCTGATTATAATGCACAAATATGTTATATCATTTTATTTTACTAACCTTAGTTTGAAAGAAAATATATTTTAAATTCTGTTATTTGAAATTTCTAGTTCTTTGAAGTTTCATATAGCTTTAAAATTAATAATTCAAAAACTGTTTAAAAGAAAAATATATGAGGATTTAATTGCTTGTGTTTTGAGGATCTGCACGATAAATTTCAGAAGAATTTGAATTCTGCATCGTAAATATGCTGAAAAACTTCAAATTTTAAAATGAAAAGCATTTATTCTGGATTTTTAACCTGTGTTATATAAATATAGGTATTTATAAAACAAAAGGTCAAAATTGATTTTGAATTTATGGTCCTAAAGTATTTTTAAAGTCGTGGATTGCAAATGTCAATTTTTGCAAGTTTTGTACTAAACTTCAGTTTAAATCATGTTGACAATTGCTACTTTTAGGGCAATTTTTTCGACTTTACATCTTTGTCTTGTCATTTACTTTCCCT